>QNUK01000007.1:1947500-2547500 GCA_013621035.1 Clarias magur | reverse complement strand
TGTGACACAATGCAGCCTGCAGCACCGAACGCAGCGAAATTCGTCGCGCCACCATGCAAGGGATTTATGGATAGCTTTTAGATTGGCGGCATAGCGACGCCTAGGCTATTTCGACAGACCACGTTCGGGTCAGGCCACAGGCACCATGCCTACTTTTGATTTCACCATTGCGTCGCTAAGTGGGTTTCCATGGATCCACTAATAATGGGAATAATGGTCCACTTGGAATAAAAATGCATCATGTAAACTACTGAATTTGAACAGTCTGACCTGATCAGAATGAATTTTCAATCAGAAAGTGAGGGGACGTGTAAAGCTCCTCCCACCTGTCTTTTGTCTGTTTTGATTGACTGAGGAGGAAGCACTGATTGGCTCACATTTCACATGTAGTAAAGCATCCAACCAATCATACAGTAGATGAGCCTGTATTCTTCTATCCAGTCATAACGCATAAGGCAGGATTTATTAAGATTAGAAACCTAATCCTACATCAAAATGCGAGAAAAATACTTCTTCCTATTATATTTCCAGCAAATAAAATACTTGACAGCAGGCGGAACCGCTTTGCACATGTCAAAAAGTCTTATTCTGATCGAATGCTTCGAGCCCGTCTTATCGGATCAGCGTCCATGTAAACAGTCAAGCTGGAATCTGTGGACGGAATGATTTCTCAAGATTGAAGAAATATTGTCCATGTAAATGTAGCTAGGATTAAAGGGGAAAAGCTGTACGCCCAACTGCGCACTCCCTGACCGCTGGATGCTTATGATGTTTTATTATGTATGGCATGCAACGGCAATACGTTAGCTGTTCTCTTGTTAGTGTTGGAGCGAACTCTTAAATACTGTATGAAAGTTGTCTTCAGTCGCATTTTAAACCTGGGGTTTCTGCCCAAGGTTATTTATCTTAACTTGGAGACCAGTCGCTTGACCTTGCAGTGTTAGTTTGCGCATTGTGCACACTCTTGTGCTACTTAGAGTAAAAGGACAGCAGTCTGATCCTCAGACGAATAGTTCACCTACCATTGAAGCAAAGCATCATTCATCGGGTTCCTTTGATTAAATAGAGACCGGCTTCCTGGCGTACAGTATAAGATGGCAGGATGCCCAGGTGTTATTGAAGCGATTCCTTTCTCATGGCATTTGACTAGAGGTTTGCTGTTCCAAGAAGCGTGCCTAGACATCACCGTGTCTCATTTCTATGTTCTACAGTACAAGGCTAACATGACTATTCGTATTGGTATTAGTACAGATTTCCTGTGGCAATTTGGTTCCTTATAACATACTGCGCAAAAGTCAAGAGCCCCCCCCCCTTGCAGGATTGAAGCATGACCAATCAGTGTTAGGCGGCATAAACTACTAGTCAGCTTAATGGATTCAATTAACAGCTATTTATCAAAGTAAAATGTTTAATTAAACTGAGGTTGGAAATGCAAACGCATCTAATGAATTAGATCAGATGCCCATTTCATAATTAACTCTATCCAAGTCACGTTAGTTTGTAAACAATCAGTTGTATCTAGTCAAGGTATATGTAGATATTTTTTCAACGCTTATTCTATTTCTTCACATATTCACATTGAGAATTTTTTTTTCCTTATAACAATTGGCTTTATACTAGCTTAAAATCAGATAATGTTGTGGACTGATTGCAGACACATTTTCTTTCAATCCTACATTTTGACATGTACTGTACATTAAACAATACATATATTATATTATATACATATAGTATATTAATGCGACTAACTATGGAAGCAAATTAGCATCATAATTACTTGAACAATTCATTTTGAAATTGAAATACTACTGAATTTATTAAACTGAAATATTTGACTTTAAATATTTATAATTTATAATATTTACCTTTGAATTTAAGTGCTCTGAATGTCACACGAAATTTTCAGCAATCCATTTCAAGCTATGAAATTCAAGTACAAATTCAATATAAAATTCAAGCTTGGAAATTCAAGTACAAATTCAATACAGGAAAAGCAATCGAGCCAGAACGGAATCAGTTCGTCAGTCACATGACCCAGGGAAGCGGCCGTCTTCGATAGCGGCTCCCAGTGAGTCTCGCTACATGGCGAAGGGCAGCGGCTCAGTAAGTGCACCTGCAGTGTGTTACACTCATTATATATTGTCAGATATTTTAGTCATTTTACTGTGATAAAGGAATTTAGTCAAAGTTTAGTTAAAGTGAGGCTAGTGAGCATGAGACCCAGACTGATGTTTGTTACACACGCACGAGAGAGAGAGAGAGAGACTCACTGGGAGCCGGTATCGAAGACGGCCGCTTCCCTGGGTCACGTGACTGACGAACTGATTCCGTTCTGGCTCGATTGCTTTTCCTGTATTGAATTTGTGCTTGAATTTCCAAGCTTGAATTTTATATTGAATTTGTACTTGAATTTTCTATCTGAATTTTACAGCTTGAATTTTCTATCTGAATTTCACAGTTGAAATGGATTGTTGAAAATTTCATGTGACATTCGGAGCACTTAAATTCAAAGATGTTGCTTTCAGTTTAATAAATTCAGTAGTATTTAAATTTCAAAATGAACAATTCAACAGTGATTAAATTTCAAAATGTATTTTTCAAAGGCTGATATAATTCAAGTAATTATGATGCTAATTTGCTTCCATACTAACACCTTGATTTGTTTCTAATTAAATGGCCTGTTTGAATGTGGGTTACATAGCATTATTCTTTGAGTTTAGACACATAGAACTTTGTTACATGAAGTTGCAGGTGGCCTGCAACACTTGATGCAACCCTGCTGAATCCGAGTCAACGCAACAAAGCTGCGGAAGAGCATCATGATGTAGAAGTTACACTGTGTACCGTTTGTCCAATAGAACACTATATAAGACTCAGACTAAAAAAAATTGTGACCGGTGGTGTAAAATGCATTTTTGATGTATTAGTATAAGACTGGGATTTCATTTGTGTTTTCCCTTTGATGAAAAATATATATTCACATAATCTTGGACAGGTAGACTAGCAAGACCATGGATAACTGGAAATGTACATGGTGTTCAAGTCAATCCGGGACTTTGATCGCACATAATAATTTTGATTGCGCCATCTTTTGAATTTTGGAATGAACTAAAATTTTTACATCTTACCATGAGGTGTAAGGAATGAAAGTGTGAGATTGTGTGCATTAAGTAGATTTCAATCGCATACTCATAAGCGCATATTAAAAATGTCCTGCGCCATCTGTTGAATTTAGATTTTTTTTTTTTACGATATAAGGCCATTTTCTATTTAAATTTAAAGCATCATATCTGCTCTTCCCGTGGGCGCATTGTGATGAAACGAAGCCTATATGTTACCTCAAGCTCGGCCAAATACGCCGGGGAAAACCGCTTTTAAAAGTTTTTGCGTGATGCATGCACAACCAAACACTCACTCATCATCTATACCGGTTAATCCTGTCTTCAGAGTCACGGGAGGGCCTGGAAGAGACTTGGGGCACAAGGTGGGGTACACCTTGGACAGGGTGCCAATCCATCACAGGGCACACACACTACGGCCAATTTGGGAACGTCAATTAGCCTAATCTACATGTCTCTAGACTGGGAGGAAACCGGAGTACCCAGAGGAAACCCACCAAGCACGAGGAGAACATGCAAACTCCATGCACACTGAGACAGGAATCGAACCCAGACCATCGGGGTGCAAGGCAACAGTGCTAACCACTACACCACCGTGCCGCCTGCACATACAAACAGACAGACAAAAATTCCAAAAAACATCTTGATGTGTTCTGTTACTCATCTTGCGTCCTCCCCAAATATTTTTTTCACAGATATCTTCAATGTACAGACACGACAACTTTTACAGTTTTGTAATATGTATAGATATAATCCCCTGCTACACTAATGCACTTCACTAGTACTTGGTTACCATCAAGGTAGAAAGTTTTCTAAGTAAGCCAGAGCAAAGAACAGACTGCCTGCTTCACGTCTGAAATGCTGGCCTCCCAGGAACTCCATTAATGGCCCAAACATGTGGAAATTGTCAGGATTGTACTGTAAATGACTGCAGTCTTCACTTTTGTGAATTGAGCTTGGTGCATCATCAAATTTCTGGTGTCCAAAATCTCAGTCTCAGAAAATCTGATGTGTATGTTGGTGTAACAATGGTGTAGTGTAACTAAAACCTAATAAAAGTTTGATTTGTAAAAGTTCTTATTACTACAGTCGGGCTGCGCAAGTATGTCGACATGTGTGTGGAGGTTGCAGATGCGACGTTTATGTTCGCACCCAAATTTGGCTGCAAACATCGTGTTTGACCTCAAACCTCTGAACCCGATCATCAGACATGGTGATGTTTCTTAAACAGAGACCAAGCAAGATGGTGCAGTGTCGACCTGACATGACTCACCACAGCCGCGCAACTGCTATGTACAAACATCTCAAAAAGAAAAGAAAAGTAAAGAAACACACGTGCTCTCTGTCTTCAGAGCGACGCAGCAGCAGCCTAAGTACATGTTGCAGTGAGTTTCGTCTGGTTGTTGAGATGAGTGGCTGTGCTCTTATCTGTTGTGTCTCAGACAAGAACTCAACAGGAGACTCTCTAGAGCAGAAGATGACATCTAATCTGGCCTCACCGCTTTCCAGAGTTTTGTAAGTTGTAAGCAGTTTTGTTTATGTCTGTAAAGACTTTTGAAGCTAAACGAGGTAGACTGTCAGTAACGTCATGCTGTGTGTGTGTGTATATAAACACAGTCATGTTTCGAAGTTAGTACCCCCTCTTTTAATTCTATGTCTTTTGCAACCTCAGACGAACCACACAACTTTTTTTCACCGTAGCGTTAAAGCGGTGATTTAACAAAAATGTAGCCAAAAATAAATAAATAAACAAGTGGAGAAGACATAAGCAATTCTCTAAGATGCTGCACATCAATATGGAAAATGTTATAAAACCAATTCCAAACAATTTGGAGGTCAGCGTTCTACAGCGAGAATGATTACAAGTGGAAAGCATTCATCGCCCAGCAGTTCACCCCACGGTCAGACCATGCTCAGAGAAATAATAATAATAATAATAATAATAATAATAATAATAAAAAATGAGCTAAATCTCAGACCCTGCAGGTCTCACTTGATGTTTAACATGAATGTTCATGATGGCACAATTAGAAGAAGACTGAACAATGATTTGCTTGGAAGGGTTGCCTCTTCTGTCTAAGAAGCATGACTGAGGTTCTGGACAAAGCACAAAACTTCTGGAAACAGGTATAGGAATAGATATAGAATAGGAAAAAAAGATTAAAAAAAAAACATAAAATTTAAGAAATAGTTGCAAGCAATTGAATGGGGCCAAGCAACTGTGTGATCGTCACCCGGGTGACCACACCTGTACAACCTGTGTGCACACCTTTTGCCTTTGTGTGCCTGGAAATAGGAAACTTGTAGGGACAGATGAGACCACATTGAAGTTGTCTGGCTTTAATGCTCATAGTCTTTTCACTAGGGTTGCTCCGATCAGAAATCGGTGGTCAGCCTCAAAAATCTTGATCACTAGAAGCTGTATCGGCCGATAGTGATACTGATCACCGATTACAGGGTCTACTCGAAGCCTCATCATGTAGCATTATTTATTAAACTATATCTAACAACAATGGAAATTAAGTATTGAAATTAAAAGAAGAGGAATATCATGAATTGACAACTGTACAGTATATATTGGCCAGAAACATGTGCAACACGTCAACCAGCTTGTGCTTGGTTAGTAATTGGAAACAGCTTAGAGCTTGACAAATACAACCATCCTGTAGATTGTATAAATTTAAATTAAATAACAGACAAGAAGGACGTGAGTCGCCGGAAGTCCTGCAAGGTCCGCAAGCATCTGCGAGGACCACCAAAAAAATGTTTAATTTTTCATGCGGAAAGGTGGAAACGTAATCACAGCGGCAAAACTCGCGGTGAATCGTGGTGAACCGTATTTACGGCTACCAAGCGAAACCACGTAGGTGAGATAGGGGTATAAACAACAGCTTAGTGAGCGGCGGCGCGCGAGTTGCTGAGCTCTCCCGCTCTCTTAGCGTTAGACAACATCGAAAACTGCGCATGTTCCTTTACGTGACTAACCTTCAAATGTCTGATGAGGTTTGTGGTGTTAAAATGCTTTGGGTGCTTCCCATCTTGTGGAATTGTCATGTTACACAGGTTACAGATTGCTAATGTATTGTCTTTGTCACACAACACAGAGAATTGCCAGACATTTTAGCAGCGCGCAAAAAAAATGTCCCGCGAGTTTTGCGTCATCTGATCGGCTTTTCTACAGTATATCGGCCATTATAGAGACTGCCGATCAAACTTCCCAAAGCAATTATCGGCCGATTATGATCGGTGACTGATCAATCGGAGCACCCCTATTTTTCACAGCGCTGTGGATGAATTTTGGCCCACTCCTTTTTGCAGAATTGTTTTAATTCACCAGCAATATTGTAAGGTTTTCAAGCATGAACGGCCTCTTCAAGGATTTTAGTGGGATTTCCGGAAGTCCCGACTTTGAGTAGGCCACTCCAAAGCCAAATACTAACTTTTTTAACTAACGTTTTATTTATTTATTTTTTCATTGTTTGTATTTGTGGTGGTAAAATATGACATTCATGTATAATCCTACATGTGGTGTGCTGTAAACTATCCATACACCACCATCTGTGGTAGGAACAAATAATTTGCCAAGTTTGTTTATAATGGTAACAAAATTGGAAAAAAAAATATATATATATATTTTTTAGTATATATATATATATATATATATATATATATATATATATATATATATATATTAGTATAGTATAGGTTGGTCCCTGATGATTTACTCACTCAGTCATCATCTATACCGCTTTATCCTGTATTGCGGATGGGCACATGTTCAGAGCACTTAGACTACGCCTTCTGTGAGATGCTGTCGCACAGGCGCTTCACTCCGGCGTCGACACTGATTCTACTCCGTGTGTAAAGCAAAACGCCTTTTTGTTGGCGTTTTACACTTTATCCTGGGTTGCGGATGGCCTGGAGCCTATCCAAGGAGCCTTAGGGCACAAGGCAGGGTACACTCTGGACAGGGTGCCAATCCATTGCAGGGCACACACATGCGTACACACTGGGCAATTTGAGAACGCCTATTAGCAGGTCTTTTGAACTGTGGGAGGAAACCGAAGTACTCGGAGGAAACCCACCAAGCAAGGGGAGAACATGCAAGCTCCATGCACACAGAGACGGGAATCGAACCAAGACCCTAGAGGTGCAAGCCACCGTGCCACCCCTGGTGATTCACTTATATGTACAGTGTATATACTGTATATCTAAACACACAACAAAACCTTTACGAGCTTAAGAATCAGCTGATGAGAGTGCTACAATATTCAGCACTGGAACACACAGTGTAACGTACATTACCATGCATTTAAGCTTTTTATCTATCATTAGCGTGCAAGTCGTGCACTGTGCACCAGCAAGGCTTCTCACTGTATACACAAATTATTCGCTTTTCAAAGAGCAATTATTTCGATTTGGTCACAATTAACTATTCATTTGGAACAGATGGTCGAGTTTGTTTCCCGGGAGCTTTTTTGCCCCACAACAAGAGACAGACATAATATCTCCCTTCTGCTTTTGAACAAAAAGGCGTTTTGCTTTACACACGGAGTAGAATCAGTGTCGACGCCGGAGTGAAGCGCCTGTGCGACAGCATCTCACAGAAGGCGTAGTCTAAGTGCTCTGAACATGGAGTAATTGCTTTTTGATGGATCTGTAGAATGAGCCACTGGATAGATGGATGTGTTCAGTTTGCTAGTGCGCAGTATTTCAAATGTCACACGTGAAACGCTGCGTTGGGAGTAATACAGGTTGTGTTAGAGCAACACACGATGTTATCTTCTATTTCTTCATTTTGGCTAACCATAATTGAAGGATAAATGTTTTCTACCAGCAGGATCCTGCCGAACGTGGTAAAGAACGAGCTCTGTTTTCCTGCCCTCAACCTTGGAAATACATTTAATGGGACTGTTTTTTTTTAGCTGAACTTAGAAACTAAATGACAGCTAATCAGCTGTATTCTTTTGATATGTATAAAATTGTAAAAAAAAATCTTTAGAATCCAAGTGTCCTAGTTTCTTTCTCAGGTTTCTATATACGGTATATTCGGGGGTGTAATGCTATGTAATAGTAAATTCGGTACAAAGTTGCAAGCAACGATGAGCGGGCCCAAGCACCTGTGTTTAGGAAGAGTAAAAGGTTTGTACAAGGGCTGTACCTATCGAATGTTTTAGTAATCGAGTATTCTACCAAAAATGTAATCGAGTAATCGGATAAAATGCACTTTTGCTTAATTAAACAGCAATGTAAAATATATAAGAGAAACAAAGATTAATTGGTTTTCTTTTTAGAACAATCTGCTTTTATTTTTAAATGCATACAGCATTTTATCAAAAATAAACATTGTCATTATTCACAATACAAGGAATATCTTAGACCCCCATCTCACCTATGCGGTTTGACTCGCAGTGAGACGCAGTGTTGGGCACCGTGAGCCGCCGCGACTGCACGCCGACGTTCCGCAAAGTTCTGCAAGGTCCGCCAAAAAAATTAAACATGTTTTTAAGGCAGCTTAAACACATTTCATTTTTCGCGCAGAAAGATGGGAATGTAATCGCAGCGCCAAAACTTGCAGTGAATCATGAAGAACCGTACGTCCGGCCACCGCGCGAAACCGCGTAGGTGAGATAGGGGTATTAAAGTTGACTGAGATTAATTAAGTGCATTACAGCAGCATACATTCTTATTTTAAAGCCTTTTCTCGGATGCAAAAAAAAAAGGTATTTCAAATAACATAAAAAAAACTAAAGCACACATTTAAAATAAATAATTATCCAAAAACACTAAGTTGTGCAACTAAACTTTCAGAACTAAAAGTTTCAAAATCTACATCTCAGGCATAACACAAGCCTTTACTGACAATTTCTGTCGTCTTTCTCTTTCTGCTTTCTTCTTCTCTTGGCCTCGCTGATAATTCCCTTCCATTTTACAGCCCGCAACAGAACGCTCGCTCAAATCAATACAGCCTAACTGTTAGCGTCTCCTTCCGCTTTGTGAGGTCCTTCCACGGTGAATGAAAACAATGGTCACCTCCACGGTCCCTAGTTGGACTACGTAGGTTCCTAAATGGTTGAATGGATATAATTGCAATTCTTGAATGAAAGATGGAAAGCACAAGGGGGAATAATTGAATGACAGATGAGTAGTGTGTGAAATGAAATAGTTACCTTAAATAGGTTTTAATCAGCGCTATATGCTTATCAAATTTGCTGCATTTCATTTTAAACACGATCGAATGCACAGCTGATTGAACTAGACGTTCGTTTCATTCGCTCAATTTTCATTCCCATGGTTCGTCCATAAACAAGCGTGGCTTCTCTGCTTTGTCTGCTGATTTAAAATAACAAAGTGTGATCTAAAACATTTTGCCAAATTGCTTGAATAATTGTGATTGAGCAAAACACTCATGATTATCGTGTTTAGCCGTCATTAGGCAGCCCTGGTCTGGACTTGACGAATGAGATCGGGATTCTCTGTCACTGTGTGTGTTGCGTGCGTCGGATTAGGATTCCTTGATGAATGCACACAGGGTGCTCTCGCTAACATTTTTCCCTAAAAGCAAAGAGGGAAAAATATCCTCAGGCAGTAAAGTATTTTCGTCGCAAGAATATATGATGGACGGAGTCAATCTGGGAAATTTGAAGGCGTGAAAGCGATACACTTCAAGCACGGTACGGCGATGGAACTCTTAGTTTAGTAAAACATTTGAACGGTGCAGACGTTTTGTATGAGATGTACAGTATGCGGAGGAGACATATCGCCACATCAGTGAAACATCAGCTGATGGAAGATCTTCTTGGTGCAAATACTGTACATTCCAAGAACCACGCCTGCACATTTCAGATCCGAGATAATCTGAGAGGAACTTGAATTGACGGGCTGTGGTTGTGCAGCAGATCCCTGATTTCAGATTATCCAGCATTTGCTTGTGTTGGCCGTGCAAAGAGCAAATACTTTAGATAGTTTTCATGCAGCGTCGTCACACACAGGGGCATTTCCAGTGACTCCACTGTATCTGTTAGAAAGCTATATTGCAGAAGCATTTGCGCATCGTAACTTTGTATACACCGCTGGGACCCTGAACAATCCACGTGTCTGAGCTGTACGTGCTACTCTTTAAAATGATTGCACGCAGCAAATTAACCACCCATACTAAACCAGGAGATTAAGCTAAATTATTGCTTATCTTGACCTTTTATAGAACTTAAACTGCTGCTAAATCCTCTTTCATACACACAGGAATCTCTTAGAGAGGGATTTTGGCAAACACCTGGAAATCTTCCTGGAACTCTGGAACGCGCTCTCGTGACGGCTCTCCTCGTACTCCCCGAGCCGCTCTTCAATTTCACTCGGCAAAATGAGGGGAAAAAAGAAAATGGTAGACTTAAAAAAAATAAAAAAAATGATACGTTCGTCTCCGGCTCTTCTGGCACTCGTAGACTCACTCCTGAGGCACTCCTGGGGCTCCTAGTTCCTCAGAGGATGCAGGTCAACGGCAGCGAGGAGATCAAGGAGCGGCGTGAACGCGTTCTCTGATTGGCGAGATTGAGGAGGACGAGGCGACAACGAGATCTACGTAATCCAGGAGAGAGTTGGCGAGCTCATCGGTGAAGAGCATTCGGGAGGACTCGAGAGGCTAGGGGCGAATTCTGCGCTAGCATTGATCCGTCTCTCGCCAAGCTCTCTGCATATCCGCGGTCCAGTCGTTGTCGCTTCCCAACTACGAGATCAGAGGATGTTCCCTATTCTCACCATGCACTCAGCTTTCACTCGCTGGGAACACTTTGTTCTCATTAAAGCTCTCCTCAAATCTGTATGGCCGCGATGTAACACCTTTTCCTCTGGCTTTATGAATCCAATAAACATAAATCAGGCTTAATGTGGACAAAATGAACGATTACAAGAATCCCTAAATCATGCTTTTGGCTTCCCTTTCCACTTCATGTGTCTTTTTGTTCCTTGTTGGATCTCACAGTCCCGCATCAAGTTCCCTCGTTCATTCTGGATCTCCTTCCTGTTCATGGAAATAAGCCTCAGTGGATCCGCTTCGGCACACGCGTCCAAACTTGCTATCCGTCTTTCTCACACATTCAAAGCCGTTCACTATATTTTTACATTTATTTATTCTCCAGTCATTTTGATGTTTCCAACATGCAGTACCAGGTGGTTTATGCGCCTTATGGGTTGACTGCATAAACCATTCTTGCATAAACCCGCTGCTCGTGTGAGCAACCAGCGCTCTCTGTGCACGCAGCAGAAACTGGCAGCGCACTTACTATACAGTATGAAAGTAATGGAAGTTATTTATTATATTCCAGGAATAATAATAACAATAATAAATAATAAACGCACACACACACACACACACACATACCTACATCACTGGAATGAAACGGATTTATGAATGCATTTATTAATAAGTAAACGTGGACCTGCACTTAGTGCATCAGGCCGTGCATTAACGAAATCCATTAGTCTAATGTTTCCTAATGAGGACAATAATAAATATATGCTGTTTTGTTTAAGTCTTAATAAATGCGTGGAACATCCTGTACATTAAGTCACTTGGATTTAAAACATCACTGTAAAAAAAAAAAAAAACGGATGATAAGTTGCTCTTATTTGGACTCCTGAAGTAACATGACTGTGTATGTGTGTGTCTGTGTGTCTGTGTGTCTGTGTGTCTGTGTGTCTGTGTCTGTGTGTGTGTGTGTGTGTGTGTGTGTTCTTTTTCAGGAAAGCAGGATTATAAGAAAACCAAGCCGGCGCTGCGAGCCACGCGTCTGAAGGCCGAGGCGAAGAGGAGCGCTCCAGGAATCAGGGTTAGACTGGCTTTCTTAGTCCGACTCGCGTTTCTTTACACCCTAGAAATATAGAAACACACGCACACGCAGGCATCATTATGATTTTTATAAAGAGGGCTTATGTATATAACAGTTATATTATAACTGTTCTCAGTCAGCTCAGACATGGATGTCGGAACTCTTCAAGGCGGTACTCTGGGTTTACCTATAACATTTAAAAATTGTAGGGATTTCCTAAAACGGGCAACCGGTGTTCAAGTCAAACTGGGACTTTTCACTGTTTCATTGCGCAGAATAACAGAACACGGTTATGAGAGTAAAAAACTTTGATACCGAAAAGGTAGAACATTTTCTTAGAATACGTCATAATCGGATGCCGGCCTCCCAGGAACTCCTTTTGAAGCCTGAAACATGCGGAAATGGCTCGTAGGGACGTGGCAGCCGTGTTCCTGTAAATTGTGTGCAGTCCTACAGACAGCCGGTGACAAGTTACCCATCGATTTCCAAGGTTCAGGCGTCGTCCCGCATGCTGAACGCTCACAGTGGGCTCTGAGCCACCTCGGCCGAGAGGCATCGAGATTCATCACTGTAATACTGTATAATTGAAGTCGTCAGTCAGTTGTACCTTCATCGCTGAGAAATTTTATTACAAGTCCCGGTTTGACTCGAAAACCTCTCGTTAAAAAATAATTTAAAGAAAGGCTCCTTTACGCCGATCGAGAACATGAGATGGAATTCGTTCACATGCTCCGTGAATGTTTCTGTAGCGCTTGTTTAGCTTGGATGGAAGGTTTTTGAGGAACAGGCTCCGCAGCTTGGAATCCGTCTCAGTGGTGAGTAATGAACCTCTCAGCTCCTCAGCTCTGTCTACTTTTTTTTTTCTTTTTTTTTTTTTCTCGGCTTGCTTGGCAGTATGTCTGCCTTGTGTTCACTCTTTCAGCGAGTTGACTCAGAATTCTTTACTCGGCTCGTATTTCCATTGCTTGCTCCCTGGCCTGTGGTGGTAAGTGCTTGGCACATGGCTCGGAGTCTGTGACCATTGCTTACTTAAGAGGTGGTACTTTAATAATGACTGACATGTGTAGAGGTCTCTATCTCTCTCTCTCTCTCTCTCTCTCTCTCTGTCTCTCTCTCTTCTTTCCTGTGATCTGCTCTGCTCTGAGCTGTGGTTGAAGCAGGTTGGCAGCTTTCGTGAGCTGCTGTGCACCATGCACTGACCAGTTGGCGTGCTGGCACAGGTAGCTTCAGGCGCCAGGCCAGTTGGCGTGGGAATTACCTCGCCCCCGAACGACAGACGCAGTGGATGGCACAGCCTGGCCCCGAGGAAAGGAGCTGGCTGCATCCTCACTGCCGACTCAGTGGCCTGAAAATATGCCATCCTAATGCACTGCCTGCTGGCACTGAATACCAATCAACCACTAAACAGCCACATGACGTTTAACCCTTTTCCCTTTTACATTCCGTTACATATAACCCTGTTGTTGTTGTTTTTCTTCGATTTTTACACTTTCAATTTTGGCCAAAAAATCAAGCAAAGACATTTTTATTTTCTCTTAATAAAGTTCTCTAACAAACACACCATGAGCTTCATTTTACATCATATTTCAATTACAGAGATGCCAAACCTTTGACGTGTCGAAATGCTTCTCATCACAGCTGTAAAAAGCAGTTATTTGTATTATTACAGCCTTCCCGTCACCTTGAAGCAATCTAGCCGTTCTTCTCTGACGTCTCTCTCTCTCACTCTCTCTTCATGACACACCACGGCGCTCGTCATTGTTTTTCCCGCTGTTCTGCGCAAACTTTAAAAACTGATGTGAGTGAAAATCCCAGGTGCAGCCTCTGAAGTCATCAGCCATCAAGGCCATCATTTTAAAGGTCCCATATTTTAGTACTTTCTTTACGAGTTAACATAGCTCTCAGATGTTCCGCAATGTGTGTGTGTGTGTTAGTCCGTCACCTGACATGCCCTTCAGGTAATGAAAAAGAAATGAAAAATTTTTTATATTTTTTTAATTCATATATTTTTTTTTTTCCTTCTTTTTTTTTTCATTATCTGAGTAAAAAATATATATATATATCAAATCTACCTGTCTATATTATTTTATTATTATTATTATTATTTTTTTTATATCACTGTGACTGTCACTTTTTTTGTCTCAAATAAAGTCTTTTTTTAAAGTTTGGTTTTCTATAAGTACTTTAAAGGGAATCTGATTATCAAAATTCAAAAATGTAAAAAAAAAAACATGGTATAGAATATAGTAAGGGAATCTTCTTATATGAGGTCACATTAGGGGAGAAATCTAATCTAAATCAGCTCTGTTTTTAAACTTCATCCAAGACTAAATTCTTTGTTTGTACACAAATTCACTGCACACCCATCTGAATGTCTACAAATTATTAAAAAGTGAATTTTAATAATCAGATCCCCATTAAAGTACTTATAGAAAACTAAACTAAAATAAAAGACTTTATTTGTGGAAAAAAAAGTGACAGTCACTGTGGTATTAAATCCATCTGTTAGTTAGACTTTCACACGCGCACATTGACACTTGCACTTACACACCTGCTAACATTGTTAACAAGATTAGGTATTTTGAAACTTATAAATAATTAAATAATAGTAATAAAAAAAACATCTACAGTAGATCTAACAGATGGCTCTTGTTGAGTAGAGCACTGATTTTTAGTTGGAGTTTTTCTCCGTCAGCCTGTGAATACTGTACCACCAGTCCACAGACGATAACACACTGAAGGACCTGTTGGATGATGTAACCTCTTGCCATTACCTCGTTACGCCCCTCGGGGGATTCACAGGATCCGAGCCGCGGCAGTCGATCGGCACCTCAGACAACCCGGCGTAACATCTCCGCTAGAGTTGCAGTTCATCCAGTATCTGAGCCGTGTTTATGAGGATTGTTCACACCTCTGTGCATTATGAGTGCTGAAACTCACTGTTCTGCTGCACACACACAAACACACATACGCCAACTGGCTGACCGGCCCATCAGTGGGGAACGCATACAGCACACCTGGGCCTGATGAACATCTATCCAAGCCCAGAACCGTTGTTGCTGTTGGCATGTGAGGTTGGCAGCCTGTTTTAAACTTACCTGCTCGAGCCTCCGTCGCTGGATGATTACGGTAAATAAAAATTAGGCGTGCGAAATGTGTCAAGGGGAACAAAAATGCACATCAATCTGTAAAAGAGATCCATAATTAGTTATATTGTTTTTTTTTTATTCATATATTTTTTAATAATACCGACACTGAAAGCTATAATTTGGGGAAATATTACTATGATCATGGTGAATATTAATCATAATTATGAAGTCTAATTTGATCTCACATATTCATCAATGCAGTATGTTTACGCATCTCAGTTCCTCCATTTATAACCTTATTAAAAATTTAACCAAAAAACTTAATTATATATATATATATATATATATATATATATATATATATATATATATCATAAGCAATTTCTGCAATTGTATCAGTACATATATATATATATTGATAATGCTTATATATATATTATATATATATATATATATATAAGCATTATGCATTATTATATATATATATAAGCATTATGCTTATATATATATATATATAATATATATATAAGCATTATGCATATATATATATGTACTGTACAATTGCAGAAATTGTACAGTATATATAAAAGTACAACATTCATTTTCCTGCTAAGAACTTTCCACAAAGGTAGTGATATTTGCACCAAAAATGAGCACTCGATATTTATTAATAACAATATTTTACAGTAAACATCCGTCACACTTTCATCTTGCAGAACTGCTTTGAATCTCAAATACACCCACCCGTATGACACCCACATGATCACATAAGCTATGTTTTTTTTCTTCTTCTTTCATAACCGTGTACTTTTATTCAGTTCAATCAAAAATCCCGGTTTGACTTGAACAGGCTACGTGTTATTTTATTTCAAATATGACTAAACTACACTTGCTAAAGGTGTCGAAAATATTGCTGAAACATCTCATAAGAGGCGAATACAAAACAATCCAAACACTCTGTGCGATAGCAATTATGCTGGCGCACAAGGCAGTTTACTTGACAGCTAAATCAACATGGGTCCAATAAATGAAACTAAAGGGCATGAAATGTAAAAGTTTTCCAATTACTGATGACTAAAGCCATCCGAGTCTCGTGTGGATGAGAATGAGGATGCCGATGATTACCGCCGCCGTTCGTACACAGATACTCAGTATGAGCGAGTGTGGTCGTGTGTGTGTGTGTGTGATATTCCTCATACAAGTGTCAACTTTCTCCTTCTCCCTTCTTTAACTTTGTCCTGTCTCTTATTCAGAGCAGTGAAGGCGAGCTGAGATTGTTGTTCGTGATCTAGAACAATGTCCCTGATTTCGCATTGTTCCAATCGAAGTCAAGTTTCAGATTCGCACTTAAAACGAACCGTGTGACACTCGGGACAAAGCAAGAAACCCGGAGGTTCGAAAAGAAAGCCCGAGAATTTCTCCACTTAAAGAACATCGTTTGATATATTAGTGCAATTTTCTTCCCATTGTGCTGTGTATCTGTGCAATTTGCACACATTGTGCCCAGAGAAAGACTCCTAAAGTACCCAAATTTGATTAGAAGTTTGATAATAAGTTGTCAAGATGAAGAACAATGGCTTTGCTAATTCGCTTTACTACACGATTGCACTTAATGAAACTGAGGTTGATGAGAATTGTAATTGTAATGACTAACTTTCCAAAAAAAAAAAAAAAAACTCAATTCATGCTTGAACGCCAGTCCTGCAGCTATCATTAGTTTAACTTTGCCATTAAATCCAGGAAAAGTCTTAATTAGAGTCGTGTGAGATTAGCTGTTTCTCTCAGCCCGCCCCACGATTAGAAAATGCTTTTCTGCGAAATTGGGCTTTTTTCGTCATCATTTGAGCCAAAGAAGTCTGAGTTTCCTCCCAAAACAATATCGTACTTTTTTAATTTAAAAAAGGAAATACTATCTATCTATCTATCTGTGTTTGTTTGTTTGTCTGTCCATCTGTCTATCCGGCCATCCTTCCTTCTGCCTGTCCGCCCGTTTGGCCATCCGTCTGGCTGCTCATTCGTCCATCTGTCCATATCTTTACATTTTGGTAGGACGCGTGTTGTGATATATTTGTAACAATGTTTTACGAAAAAAAACGCTGTATTTGAAAGTAACACCGAATGACCGGCCCAAACACAACAGTGTGAATGCAACCTCAAAACAACGAAATTTTAACCTGCATTTGGACAATTCATCCTCCCGCACCAACCACATCCGCGCTCCCTTAAGTTTCTAACCAGGTTTAGAATTCCGCTCGGAGATCGGGACGGATACAACAGCTTCCCACACACAGCGTGTGTCTCTCATGCCACACATCTCTTAGAATAGATCTCATAAGTTTTTTCTCTCTCTCTCTCTCTCTCTCTTTTAGTTTTTTAGCATTTCGGTTTAATATGTCAGTAAATTGTGGTATTTTTTTTCATGCTGCTTATTGCAATGGATGTTCATTTACTGTCATTAATAGGATGTTCCCTAGTGGTCCAGTAGTAAGCACACAAAGCTCACACCACAGCGACTGGAGTTCCAGACCATCGGTTTTGCTAATAATGCTGTTTTGACGTTCGTTCAACGTTACCGCGTCGCCATGTCGTCAACGTTGTCCTAACATCATTCTAACTTTTAAAAACAGCCCAATACCAACATCGTCCCAACGTCTCTAACGTTGCCAAATTAACATCACAACGACATTTGTAAAAAAAAATTTTTTTAAGTTCCCGATTTGTATAATAAACGAGGATTATTTAAATTGACTGAAATTTACATACATAATGTCTTTTGACTTTGTAATTACTATAATAAATAAACAAACAAATATTCACTATCCACTTTATTACAAATACCTGTACACCTGCTCATTTATGCATGTTGTCCAGGTGGCTTTTTCGTGTAGCAGCACTGTAATGCATTAAATCATGAATCACTCATCATGCAATCATGCAGATCAGGATCTTCAGATAATGTCCATATCAAACATCAGATTCGGGGGGAAAATTATTCCAAATCTGTTTTTTTTTTTTTTTTTCCCTGGGATGTTCTCGTGCAACTGTCTCTAGGCGAGCGAGTGCGTGAGTGAGTGAGTGAGTGTGGAAGCCTGTCGTCCCTCTGCGTACAGGATGGTTTTTGGATGACTGCAGAAATGAGCAGGTGCGTAGGTTATAAATATAAATGCAGCACAAAATGTTCTCATGCAAATTGCACCCGGTGTCACGTGTCATTATAAAACGGGTTGCAATTGTTTGGGACGTCTTCACACGAGGAGCGATCACGCTGGACGGGAATAAACTTTCGAAAGTTACATTTTTATAGAACACGCCAATGTTTTTGAAAAAATGCTCCACAGCCATGGCAAAGACATTAAATATCACCGTCGGTACAGTCGTTTGATAATACACAAATGGAAAGGTCATGGAAGCGTAAATAATGTCCCTGAAAAGGTTGAGGACACTCCGAGACTAATGATGAAGTCAGTCATGCTGTCATTCAGAAGAATCACGAACAGTGTGGTTTAAAATGTACGCAATGCTCTGTTCTTATGCCTGAGATTTGAACCCAGAACCCTGCAGGTTCAAGGCAACCATTACGTCAGGCCTGTTGTGGCTCTAACAGTTATGACTCTGGATTCCTCTTTGAAAGGTCAAGGCTTCAAGCCCCAGCACTTCCAATCCTCTGCTCTTGGTTGAGCGAGGTACTTAACCCTATCTGCCCCAGGGGTGCTGTATCATTGCTGGCCCTGCTCTCTGACCCCAAGCTTCCTACCTGGGATGTGTGCAAACAACATTTCACTGTGCTATGAGGTACTGTATATGTGATGAATAATCATATTTCTATAAGCCGCTGTGCCGGCCATGTTTCATAAGGATCATTTTCCATGCCATTTTTGCTTTTAGGGCCGCCTGTATAAACAGTAAAGTATACACAAGTTTCAGTGACGAGAGCATTGCGGGTTCAATTCTCCTGCACTTTGCCTCATCAGAAATAGTTTTATTTGTTTGAAAAGCTCCGCGGACCTGGTCTGGAAAGTGTCTCATGTCTCATGCACACTGTCATTGCCGCGGTGGAAGTTGATGGAGCTCTTTGCACAAAAGCATTTATTTTCGGCGCCTGACGCACACCTGCACATTTTAAAGCACATTAAGTGCACTTACGCTCTCTGGGACTGAAGTCGTAGAATGTGTGTGTGTATGTATATATAGTATATAAGAATGTGTGACTGGCTGCAGTTCAAATCCGCTATCATAGTGATTCGATTACGCTAAAGTGCATATACATGCTTTAAAAGGGTGGGATGGATTTTGATTTGTACCTTGTTTTAGGACACCATCTTGGTGATCATGGCCGTGCTGGTCTTCCTGCTGGGGGTTTACGCCTTCTTCTACCTCAACCTGAGCACCGAGCTGAACCTGGACACGGACATGGACTAAAGAAGCCGACAAAGCACCAAGGACTCTGAGGTTCGTTGACGTGTTATCAGAACCTCAATGACCTTCTTGCTTGCTCCAGTGATTGGACCCGTTTTGTCTTTGAAGATGATCACCATCTGCTTTTGCAGATCCATATGATTTTATGGATCATAATTATTTCCATATGGAATTAAATGAAATTAAATGAAAATCCAAGGTACTATAGAGTTGAATCCAAGGAGTGAACCACGATTAAGTCTTTCCTTAATACTTTTCTGTTTGTTTGTTTGATATCTTCTGGGATTCTATCAAAAGTCTATCAGTGTTTTTTTTTTCTCTTCTCCCCACAGCTCAGCTCAGAATATTACAGACATAAAGGCGACTGAGTGTGTATGAAGAATACCGAGTGTGTGCGGAGTCATTGCCCGTCTTATTGGACCTTTAAATAATCAGTGTCTGTAAATCACTAGCAATAAAAGACATGATTATGCCATGAAGATCTTCCTGCTTATAGTATTCTGTAAGCCTCTTGTAACTTGTATGCATGTGGGAAATATAAAGCTTGACATTCCAGATGAATTTTGTATATCAGAGCTCATGTAAACATTCAGAACGGACTTGTTTCTTGTCAGGCCGCATTATTACGGTGTTATTACAGTACCTGTGTGAAACTTGTATTGCTCAGGATTAAGTGTTCAGCACATTCTGCTAGGAAGGATTGCTGTTTTCATCAGTGGATGTTCAAAGGAATCTTTTTTTGTACTCCATTTGTTTTGAAGGATAATTATGGACCAAAATAAAACATGAATTGTTTACTGGTGCATTATAATGCGCTTTCATTTCTGTTTGCTTTTTATGAAATTGGTAATTTGTCTAATATGCCGGTTAAAAGCTTACACACGACTTCTAATTGAATGTTTTTCACATTCTAGAACGATACTGGTGATTTCAGAACTATGAAATAAGACTTTGTAAATAAGTCAACAGTCAGTTGTTATTTTAGGTCAGCTGTTCTGGAAGAGTTCTCGCAAGAACAGTATTGTGTCAAGTGCGTTTGCAAAACCCATCAGGCGCCATGATCGAACTGGCTCTCATGAAGACCTTCCCAGGAAAGCAAGACCAAAAGTTACCAGTTACCTCAAAAATCACCAGTTAACAACCAGAACCACAGATTAGAGCCGTGATGAAGCTTTACAGATCATAAGTAGCAGCTACATCTCAATATCAACTGTTCAAAGGAACAGGTGCAACATGTAACTTTTGTTCATAAACCATTTTTATTTGCTCAACTGTGACCCATCATATCAAATCTGGTATTAATTGATTTGCACCCATTTTGGGTGATGTGAGTATGATGTATATCGTCAGATTCCTGATTCAATAAGCTCCATTTTGCTGCCATGTACAGTATATGACTATCATTATCTTTGATAATTATAGATAAAATATGATAATTATCCTCATCTATTCGGTTCATGAGATATGGCCAGTGCTGATTGGTTTATAAGAGAGGCTTAGAAAACTGATGTGGTAAGAAAGTGGGAACCTCAGCCTCATTTTGACATCAGAATTCCCTGCTATCCCTAAAAACAACTTCAAAGCCATGCAGATGTTTTTCAGTCACAGCTGGTTGGAGAGTGTTCATTAAAGTGCTTTAAAACAAGGTGTTTAAGTTCTGTTGAAAAAATCAGGAAGATAAGATGTTGAAAATACTGCACACTACTGGCCATAGTGCAAAACTAACTTGATATGATGGGTCATACTAATGTAGGCATGCTGTGATAAAATGAACATTCGATCCAGTCAACATGGAAGAAAACCTACTATAACCATGGTTTCATCTAAAAGTCATTAAACGTGTATGAAGACATTATGAAGAAAGGAAATGCTGTAGCAGAGGTCACCGAACTTTGATAATTGGACAATTAATCTGGTACAAAGCCAAGTAAGTAACATGTACTGTAAGTCCAGTTAAATATGTCTTTTTAAAAAGTGGTGGACACGTGGACAAAATTGTTGGTACCCTTCGGTCAATGAAAGTAAAACTCACAATGATCACATAAATAACTTTAATCTGACAAAAGTAATAATAAATAAGAATTCTATGAATGTTAACCAATGAAAGTCAGACATTGCTTTTCAACCATGCTTCAACAGAATTATAAAAACAATGAACTCATGGAACAAGCCTGGACAAAAATGATGGTACCCCTAACTTAATAGTTTGTTGTACAACCTTTTGAGGCAATCACCACAATCAAATGATTCCTGTAACTGTCAATGAGACTTCTGCACCTCTCTGCAGGTATTTTGGCCCACTCCTCATGAGCAAGCTGCTCCAGTTGTTTCCGGTTTGAAGGGTGCCTTTTCCAGACAGCATATTTCAGCTCCTTCCAAAGATGCCCAATAGGATTGAGGTCAGGGCTCATAGAAGGCCACTTTAGAATAGTCCAATGTTTTCCTCTTAGCCATTCTTGGGTGTTTTTAGCTGTGTGTTTTGGGTCATTGTCCTGTTGCAAGACCCATGACCTGCGACTGAGACCCAGCTTTCTGACACTGGCCAGCACATTTCTCTCTAGAATCCCTTGATAGTCTTGAGATTTCATTGTACCCTGCACAGATTCAAGACACCCTGTGCCAGATGCAGCAAAGCAGCCCCTGAACATAACAGAGCCTCCTCCATGTTTCACAGTAGGGACAGTGTTCTTTTCTTCATATGCTTCATTTTTCCGTCTGTGAACATAGAGCTGATGTGCCTTGGCAAAAAGTTCCATTTTGTCTCATCTGTCCATAGACATTCTCCCAGAAGCTTTGTGGCTTGTCAACATGTAGTTTGACATATTCCAGTCTGGCTTTTTTATGATTTGTTTTCAACAATGGTGTCCTCCTTGGTCGTCTCCCATGTAGTCCACTTTGGCTCAAACAACGACGGATGGTGCGATCTGACACTGATGTTCCTCGAGCATGAAGTTCACCTTGGATCTCTTTAGAAGTCTTTCTGGGCTCTTTTATTACCATTCGGATTATCCGTCCAGGCCTGTTCCATGAGTTTATTTTTTTAAATAATTCTGTTGAAGCATGGTTGAAAAGCAATGTCTGACTTTCATTGGTTAACATTCATAGAATTTTTTTTAATTATTACTTTTGTCAGATTAAAGTTATTTATGTGTCCATTGTGAGTTTGTCTTTCATTGATCGAAGGGTACCAACAATTTTGTCCATGTGTGTATATGTAATGCTTTGTTCCCAGTAGTCTATACATTATGTCTACTAACATTTTCATCAAGACTTACATTTTTTTTTTTTAAACCCTATCAGTCTCTACACACTCGCAAGAAACAAGCAAGTGATAACTTTCCGCTTGCGTAGATGTCTGAGCATATACAGTAAACAGCGATGGGTCGGTCAGTTGTCGAGGACATTGGGAATATGGTTGCCAACTATCTAAAATGGAAGTAACGAATAGGAGATGGAGGGAGGATGGGGTGGGTGCTATTTAAAAAATATATTTTTTAATTAATTTATTTATTTATTGCTTTATTGATTGATTTAATTGGTTACATGCCTTCATTCATGAGCAATTTCAATAGTTTCAATGAATAGTTTTCACCCAGTTTAAATTGAATATAGCATTTACGGTAAATATTATTTGCTACTTATTTGGATTACCTAAAGGTTTGTAGTAAAAATTTATTGCAGACAGATTTTCCTGATTGCACAGCTTTACTTTCCTGAATTTCATTAGGAGCAATATGTATATGTAATATGTATATATACCTCATGCAGGGGCTCTAGTGTGGACTTCATTGTCATGGTAAGAAATGAAAGAAAGAAATTAACTTTAAAACATTTGCCTTAATTTTGCTAACATTATGACTTGAAACACTGTTACTAGCCTATATGCTGCATACAGTACATAATATTATACTCATAAAGAGTTAACAGCTGTTCTTAACTGGACACCTAATGGATTTGATCTCAGTCTATTTATATTTTTATTTCATGAGCATCAGGACATTACACACCCCCAAATAAGGGTGTAGACTAGACTATTACACCTTGGAGGTGTGTAGACTGGTTATTTATTTTTCTTAATTATTCTTAATGATGATACAAAATAGAGGAGGAAAAAACTGTACTGTATACTGTATATTCACAGTATTATGAATGATCTGTGGTTTATTCTGTGGCATTTTGTAGTACGAGTGATTTTACCCATTGCATTTCTGTACTAAGCTTAGATGTTACAGTACTTACTATCATATACACAGATCAGCCATAACATTATGACAACCCGCCTAATATTGAGTATTGTAGGTCCCCCGCTTTACCACCAAAACAGTCTTGAACTGTGTGTTCTGACACATTCACTCTTCTACTGGATCGGACTACACGGGCCAGCCTTAATAACCATGTGCATCAGTGAGTCTTGGTATGACCTTGTCGCCTGTTTACTGGTTTTCCTATCTTGGATTACTTTTGGGTACTGACCACTGCAGCCTGTAAACATCCCATAAGACCTGCAGTTTTGGAGTTGCTCTGACCCAGTCATCTAGCCGTCACAATTTGGCACTTCTTACAGTAGGTACATTTTCATTATCTTGTTACAATGGTGACTGGACAACTGGGTCAGAGCAAGTCCAAAACTACAGGTCTTGTGGGATGATCCTGGTTTGCAATGGTCAGGACATACCAAAAGTGATCCAAGAAAGAAAAATTAATGAACTGATGCACATGGGGAGCGAGTCAGATCCAATAGAAGCACTAGTGTGGATCAAATTGATGAAAAGGTTAACCGTCACAATTGGTTGTATTAGAATGTTGTCCGATGACAAAGTGCATCACTGTTAGGGTGAAAAGTGGGGGGATTCCTATAATTAGGAATCATAATGTTATGGCTGATTGGTATATAATGCACAGTTTATTTGTAATGATTACTACAAAAGAGCGAGAAACTATGGCTTGTGACTTAACCTTCATCCTAATCACTTAGTTGCATAGTGCAGACTTTTAACAGAATTCATTGTTTGTTGTCACATTTTTATAGAAAATAAACAACGTGTCGGAAAAGTGTGTTAATTACCTAACTAGATAGTAACAACAGTTTCCGTCCTACAGTAATTAAGTCAAAGCAATGTGTGAACTGTATATTTAGTGACTGCTATATATTTCTTTCTTTCCTATTTAATATTAAATATTACCAAAATTCTAAATGTTGTAAAAGACATGTTAGATTGGAAAACAAGTAATTACTCAAATCACAGGAATCATTCACGAGTCTCATTCGCTCTAGTCTTATTACTTGGTGTAAACGTCAATCATATGATAATAAGAGGAACTTCAGCTTGGCACATGACACCGGTTCATTCTTACATCAGTATTGAAATTTTCACTGATTTATTTATTGAATTTGTTGGCAAAATTTCACTGACTCGTATTCAAACATTGCACTATTGTCCGCTGCCGTTTTCTACAGCCTCAGTGTGAAACAGTGTCAAGTAAGTTGCGTGGTATCCTCCATGGATCAGAGGACCATCTTCCCGCACATCCCAAAGATGCTTGATTCAATTGAGATCTGGAAAACTTGGTGGCCAAGTGAACATCTTGGCAGGACCCAAGATTTCCCAGCAGAACATTGTCCAGAGCATCACACTGCCTCCGTTGGCTCGACTTCTTCCCATAGTGCACTCTCGTCCTGTCTTTTTCCCATATAAATGACTCGCACACCCAGGCTTCCACATGAGGTTAAAGAAAATATGATTAATAAGAGTTGGCCGTCGAGACAGCTATTGATCAGACCCAACATTAATCTTCTCAGCAAGTTGAGCTACAGTAGATCTACTATTGAACTGGTCAACGTGGGCAACCTTCTCTCCCAACGTACATCAATGAGCCCATGACCCTACCACCATTTTCCTTCTGTGGTCCTGACCACAATAACTCACAATAACCTGCCAAACATCAACTTCAGGGACAGAATATTCACTTGCCGTGTGATATATCCCACCCACTTTCAGCCTCATTGTAACAGGATAATCAATGTTATTCACTTCACCAGTCGATGGTCATAATGCTGTGACTGATCAGTATGTATTTAATGGTTATTGGAATACAAGTGTCAAAGGGTGTAATGGGCATTAAACTGATTGATTGATTGATTGATTGGCAAATTCATGAACAGATATTCAAATTGCAATATTTTTTAAATTAGTTTTCTAATTAATCATATCATAGCAGGTGTTAGAGGTTTGGACACCTTTATGTAGCTTGTCTTACCTTTATAACGAGTTTGTTTGTGTGCATGGTGTTTGTGTGTTTGTGAAAAGAGTCTCAGCTGCTACCATAGCAACTCACATTGTTAGCTCCCCCGGGTTGCCACCTTTGCCCGTGTTGCCTGTCTATGCTGGAAGGGTGTTAATGCCGCTGGCATCTAAAGCTCAGGAGCGTGCCCTGTCTGCGCCCAGTGCCACTGATGTCACTTCAAGCCAATGGGGCCGTGTTAGTTCACGAACCCTGCGCTGCAGCTGGGCACGATTCAAATTCACACACTCATTAGGAGCAACAGGTGGCAAATAGAGAGCAGCGGCAGGAGCCCGACTTAGTGGAGGAAAGCGACGCGCCATTCATGATCACTTCTATAGCCGAGCCCATGCATTTATGAATGTGACGGCATTGTCACAGGGTCACTGGAGTTTTATGTTCTCTACAGACTCGTGTTCCACCATTAATATTAATGCGCTGTTGACTTGTTGAGTGTTTTTAAATGGCGGATGGACGGATGGATGGATTGGGCTGGATGTGTGCCACAACTTTGGTTCAGTGTAGACCTAATTATCTACACCGAGCAAGCTTGCACAAAGCATTGTGTAATAATAATAATAATAATAATAATAATAATAATTTGGATTGCATAAGAGTTTTTTTTTTACAAATTATTTGATTTCCAAGTTAAATATTATACATAACATAAACAAATATGTGTAAGTAAGAATGCAGAATAGATGCATGTTTTTGACCTTTTACAGGTTTATATCCATCCATCCATCTAGGAACCTCTATAGTCCAACTGGAGACCGTGGAGACCAAAAGTGATTTTTCGACCGTTTTCCGACCGTTGATTGGACCTCTGGTCAACATACACGACAGGCAATTTGGAAACACCAACTAGTCTGATCTTTGGACTGTGGGAGGAACCAGGAGAACCCTGGAGGAAACACAGCAAGCACGGGGAAAACATGCAAACTACATACAGACAGACCCTGAGGTGGTAATCGAACTCGGACCCTGGAGGTGCAAGGCGATAGTGCTAGATTGTAAGCATGTTGGTTTGGGACACGCCCTTGTAAATAGTTGTAGTTGAATTCCACAACAGCAGCATTCATTTATCAATTCATCCTTTCTATGTAATTTTCGTTCAAAAGCTTTCAAGATACTCTAAGTGCGATGTCCTCACATAGTAAAGCCAGGTTGTTGAATAAATTAATTAGTGTAATTATTTAACGTGTTAATCAGATCCCACCTGTCAAAATATGTTAGAGTATGGTGCACTTAAAGTGACTTCTCAGGAAGTTCAGAGAGAGATCTGTAGAGTCTCTGTATGCAAAGGTGAGAGTCTTATATTCACAATAACACAACATTTCCTATATACACATCATCGGACAGACACCTTGTTAAAACTTTACTGTTTTGAGTTTACATGATTATTGTAGCTATACTTTTCTTTAAATGCTATTAAAACAGGCTTACAAACAGTACAGTACATACAGTATATATATTTCCATATAAGTATTTTTGAAAATCATGTTGCATATTATTTGTATAATTTATAAAGGACATAATTTAGTGTTGGTCTTTACTTTCACCTTCATTGACACATTTTAATTGTGGCTTTTTTGTCCATCAGCAAATCACTTTAAGGCAACATGATGAACAAAACAAAACAAAAAAACTTTGACTAAACCACAAGCTACAGTAGTTTGAATCAAAACATAGATACTGTATGTATAAAAACTGCTTTGTGATTCTTCATGCCCGCATTCACTCAGCGAATTTTGGCCCATAATCTGTGAACTACTAACAGCAGGAGTAAGAGCGGGGTGGAGGTGTCTCCGAGTGGCGCACTGGTAAAGCGCTCGCCCTGTCATCCGGAGGTGGCGAGTTCGATTCCCGTGTGGTTTTGTAAATGGCAGACCTAACGCGTTAGATTACTCGGTACATCAAAAAAGTAATCCATGTTCTCTAATGCCTTACTTTGTAACACGTTACGGCCCACTATAAAATAATTAAACATTGCGAGGTGGTGGTAGGCTCCGAGTGGAGCAGTGGCAATGCACTCGCCCCGTCATCCAGAGATTGTAGGTTCAAATCCCCCATGATGCTGCAACCTCCTGCAGATGAGAAGCACCTAGCAATCCACAGTCAGCCTGTGTTTTACCCCGCCCCCAACAGTGCATCAGCATGCAGCTCAAAAAGATGCAGCAGGCTGGTGTGTGTGTCCAGGACATAAAAGATTGGATGACCAGAAACTTTCTTTACTAAATTCAGATAAGACAGAGATATTACTTATTGGCCCAAAAACTCACAATTCAGCCTGCGTTTAGAAGGATGTACTGTTACTACCAGCTCGACAGTGAAAGACCTGGGCGTAATATTAGACAGTAACTTGTCCTTTGAAAATCATATTTCCAATATCACAAGAACAGCCTTTTTCCATCTTAGAAATATTGCCAAGCTTTGAAACATTTTATCTGTATCTGATGCAGAAAAGCTGGTTCATGCATTCTTGACGTCCAGACTGGACTACTGTAATGCATTACTGGGTGGCTGTCCTGCATCCTCAATTAACAAGCTTCAGTTAGACCAAAATGCAGCCGCCAGGGTTCTCACTAGATCCAGAAAATATGATCATATAACCCCAATATTATCATCCCTGCACTGGCTACCTGTTCAGTTGAGAATTAATTACAAAATACCATTACTTACGTACAAGGCTTTAAATGGTTTCGCTCCTACAGACCTAACCAGTCTTCTGATACACTACAATCCACCACGCTCCTTAAGATCAGAAAACTCCGGACTACTGGTTGTTCCCAGAATTTCTAAATCTACAAAAGCAGGTAGGGCTTTTTCATATCTTGCTTTTGGAGCTTTGGAATAGCCTTCCTGGCAGTGTTCAGGGCTCAGACACAGTTTCCCAGTTTAAAAGTAGACTCAAGACACATTTCTTTAATCTGGCATACACGTAACGCATCCCATAACCTCATACTCCAGTGCATCTATCCTGAATGGCAACTACGCTAATTCTCTCCATCTGTTCTGTATTCCTCTACCCATCCTGAGGCATCTGGAGATTGTCCCAGCTTCAGTAGAAAGAGGCCAACCATGCGAGCAACCTGAGACATCCAGAGAAGGACCAGCTCCAGCTGGATTCTGCTTCATGATGGTTGGAGCTACACATGCTGCTGTGTACTGAGCTCCCAGTGATCCCGACCCCATCTGCCCTCTGCACCTGCTGACTCATCCCTATGCTGAACTAGACTTCATGTTAATTTAAAGAACTTCTGTTACACTGAACTTTCAGCTGCATAACACACACGATGTTATATAATTTCTATCCATTATCACCCAAATGAGGATGAGTTCCCTGTTGAGTTCCCTCTGGTCAGGGGCGCAAAAATGGGGTATGCAGTACATGCAGTGCACGGGGGGCACCACACGGAGGGGGGCGCCATTGTGAAAAAAAAATCTTTGAAAATTGTCTTTAATAAAGCTTTTAAAATATTTGAAAAATTATATTTGTTAAGAGACTGTTTTGTTTAGCATTTTAAATAAGTAAAAAAAATTTTTTTTTAATAGTTGCCAGACAGTCACGTATGCAAAATGGACAGAAGGGGGAATTTTTCTGGCGCGCAGAACAGAAAAAGAAAAAAAGAAAATGAAAAAGTGTGTCTTAAAATAAGCTCAGCAATGTCAAAGTAGATAAAAAGAGATTGGTAAGCTTGACCTATCATTTTGTATTACTGTAAGTCATTAAGTTCATCAACATTTAATGTTACTGCCAGCGAGGCTGGGCATAGTCACCGTCCGTTAATATCAAATCATTATTCCTGAAAAAACTAGGCGTTTGGTTAAAAAAAAACATTCACTTATTGTTAAAAATGTTAACTGAGGTTCTCACCACCAAGCACAACCAAGTGATTGGGCTCTTGCCTTATCCGCTCAGTTCGTTATGTTCAGTCCAGGGGCGCAATAAATACACACATTTTTTCTCTCGGTATGAGAATTTCCTACTGGTAGAAAAAACGCATCGTTATACTGGTCTGTCCAGCATTATCCAAATGGACATAAGACTGCAGAAAAAAATAAATAAAAATGTAATACTCAGTTTTAACATGGGCAGCAGACCCTGACACATGACGTTACTTCATCAGAATGTAATTACTATAGTTTTAACAAGGGTACAAACGATAAAAAAAGAATCACTCCTACCCTTCAATTCACAGGTCAACTGTTAAATATATGCATGTGAATCAAATAAAATGTCAATTAAAAGCAGAAGACTATGAAAAACCTCAGTAAATTTGCACATGAATGAATTTAAGAGTGACGTTTCTTACCTTTTTTTTTCTTGCATGCGCAGAGAGCCTGGGTAGGAAATAATGATGAGTAGGATGAATTGATAGAACACCGGAAAGCCCTGCTGTGTAAACAGAACGAGACTAGCGTATGGATCCCTCTACACTAGGGCTGCAACTAACGATTATTTTGATAATCGATTAGATGGGCGATCATTTTTTCGATTAATCGCTTAATCGGATAAAAACTAAACGCTTCTTTAATTTGATGTTTCGCTTATAACTATATCAAACCATAAATCAGGGTATTAGTTATGTATAACACTAAACTTTAAAAATGCAATAGCCACATATAGTTTAATGATCTTTAATTTTAACAATTTAAACCTTAAATTAAAGACAAAGTTTGTTTTTGAACAGTAAAACTCCTCTAAATATCCAAAATATAAAGAAAGAAAGAAAGAAAGAAAGACAATTGTTGTACTCTTATTATATTGGATCTGTTATATTGGCTGCTTGTTTTGGAGTGCATCTTGGATTTCTTTTTTGAATTAACTCACTTATCCTGTCTTGTCTCTTTCTAAAAATACATAAATAAATGAATAACAGCATTTGAGTATGCAAAATACAGCATTTTAACAATAATTACAGATAGTGCCCGCTGATAGAGAAGGAACAGCCGTCGCTACACAGAAGTCTGTGATTGGCTGGTTTTGTGGCAGTTTTGTAACACTGGACAAAGTTGAGCGAGCGTACAGGCAGAGGCGCACACAGTAAATAAATGTTGCTTGCGCGTGACGGCAGAGACGAGCGCGCGCAGAATCGAGAAGTCGCGCATGCGCGGAGAACATGTTGAGCGAGCACCCCGTGACATTGTACGCGCAGAAACGAGCTGTTGAGCATAGAGTGCTTTGTCTGCTCTCAAAATGTCAAACCGCGCGCTCAGAATTGTGGCAGGAATATAACGCCATAGGCGCGCGCTTTTTCCTGCAGACGCTTCTGTAACCGCCATTGCGCGAGCGGCTGTGTATCTGTGTGTATCTTTATGTATTTGTGCATCTTGTGGTCGCGCTCCTCAGTAACGTGAGCAGTCCAACTAATCGATAACGGCATTCGTTGACAACGAATTTCATTATCGATTTTATCGATTAGTTGTTGCAGCCCTACTCTAGACATTCATTCATACAGTATTCGAGACCCTATTGTAAGCTTTTTGTAAACAGGATTCTCAAAACAGCTTGAAAAACCACAAAGTTTCTAAAAATTATGCAGTTTAAATTTATTAATGCATTAGCTTTTTTTTCTTTTCTCTTTCTGTTGTAATAACAGTGCTAATGAAATTACATCACAGTTTAGCAAATACAATCATTTAAATGCTTTGTACATGAGTGTTCATAAAAAAGATGTCTTAAAAGCCTGATCTAACACATACACACACTATATAATCCCTTACATTTTTGCATTTCTGGTAGTTTTTAAGCACTCTTTCATAGTGTGTAGAAATATGCAAGTAGATTCATACTGAAAGTTGTCTGCTGTAGTATAGGTATAATACTAACATAATGGTATATTTACTCAGCCATGAAGATGAAGAGGACAACGAAGAGCAAGTGAAAGAGAATGACAAAGCAGGGGAAGAGAACAGTTAGGAATGGGCCAAGAAATATAGCAGATTGGAGTACTGCAGAATTAAAGTATAAATAGTGTGAAATATCTGGTCCATTTACTCAGCCATGAAGATGAAGAGTACAGAGAGAAAGCAAATAAGTCAAGAGCAGGTGGAGAACAGGTAGGAGCTACCACACAGGATACTACGACTTAAAGGGGTCATGACATACATTTACCATTTTAATGTTTTATGATGTACACTCATAAAGTAAGTTACAGTTTTTTGTGCACCAGAATTACAAAATGTTTTTTTTATAGTGCAGTGACCTCTTATTTGTCAAAAAATCAAGTAAACTTGAATTCATCTGGTCATGACCGCTTTAAACAATATCAAAAAAACATAAATTTGGGATTGATGATTTAAGATATATATTTTGTGAAATATCTGGTTCATTTACTTAGCCATGAAGATGACGAGGACAATGAAGCAATGATAGAAAATGAGTTCAGAGCAGATGAAGAACACACGTAGGTAAAGGCTATACAGGATTCTATGACTTACACAGTATTAAGAAACATGCAGAATAAGTTACTGTAGCCTTAAGAAACAATGTTTGTGAAACATCTATTTTGTTTACTCAGTTGTGAAGATGAAGAAACGCCAAAATCCACGGCAACAGTCACATTTTGATGTGGAAAAGTGCTTTGCACCACGTCAGGGTCTGTTCGCACTTTTCCTTGTCAGTGGACTGCAGGTTATTTGAAAATCTAAGTTATTTTTGCAGCTTACCATTCTAAGGATTTGGACATTGACTGATGCTATTTTATATGGGGTGGGGGGCAACCCATGATCTTGCATACCCCTCAGCAAATGTGCAGTTGAGTCTGGTTCCTCTCAGAGTTTCTCCCTACAGTACTACCATCTCAGGGAGTTTTTCCTTGCCATTGCCGCCGTCACCCTTGGCTTGCTCATCAGAGACATTTCATTCGTCATTCATCTCATTATTATCTAGACACATCTTTCTCACACATACACACTTCCATAAATTTCCTTTTTAAAAAAAAATCTTCATTCTTGTAAAGCTGCTTTGCGACAATGAACAGATAAAGATAAACTCCTCCCACTGCCCAGAACATTCTGTAGAGCTTCAGAAACCTGTACAGCGCGTCACATCTTCCACACGTGCAGGAAACTTACACGTGCAGGGGGCGTGGTCTTGTATGTGCTTCTACAGCTGTTTTCCCTGTGAAGAGCATGTGGGCATGTCCTGTCTCCGGTCATTACAGGTTACATAAACTGAGAATATCTATTTTATTATTATTTAAAAGTAGACCCTTTAAGCTTTATATAGTTATATTTCTCATGTCGGTGTGTGAAGTATTCGCAGAGTTTCAGTTAATTTTAGTGACGGAGATATTCACGGAGACTGAGGCGGCTGAAAGCGCACCTTGTTTATTTTCTTTATTTTACAAAAGCACAATGTTTTGTTCACATAGTGAGTATACATAAATAACAGTAGACCCTTTACAGATTTAAATGATGTACTACACTTATATATATGATTTTTAAAAAATGACGGATCATTTTAAGTTCTTTTTCTGGTTACCAGAAAAAAATGCACTTGGATCCGCCGGCGGCTCCGCCGACTCCTAAGGGTTTTAAAGGACTTGAGTTTCCTCAAGAAGTAGAGTCTGCTCTGTCCTTTTCTGTAGTCAGTGTGTGTGTTGCATTTCCAGTCAGTAATGCATACATCCTTGGATGCTTTTCCTTCAGTCATCTTGCAATGACTGGAGCATTTAGCCAGGAGGTTGTGTCATCAGATGGTTACCAACGATCCCAAAGTGTTTCAACCCTTAACCATAACACTCTCCTGTTGCTGGGTCAGTAGTGGTGGCCAGCCACTTCTCACTCCCTCCTGGCTGCCAGCTCAACTCCTCCCTTCTGCTCCCAAATCCAACAGAAGGCTCTCTCTTCTGCCTCCCCCAGCCTTCGCACTGCCTTCTTTCTCTCAGTCCACCTCAATCCAATGTCGGTGATCAGCTTCAATACTGATTGGGTTGGGAAGCCCCGGCATCCTACCTAGACTGGATACAACCACGTCTGCCAAACTTTGTCCATGCAATTCCACACCAGTTCCCTATAGCGTTCAGTCTTCCTTTCGAACGCTTCCTCCCACCCCTTTTCCCACGGCACTGTAAGCTCCACTAGGATAATCTTCTTTCCTTCCATAGAGAAGAGGACAACATCTGGGAACTGGAGCCTCAATTTCAGGTCTACACTAAGCTCCCATGCTTTAGGAGACTGCAAGAGACTTGCCTTGGTTTTACCCTGGTGGTTTCGTTCCCTCCTTGACGAATGTTATTCCTGGTGGCGACTTGCTCTTATGTTGACATTTCCTGGTCCAAGAGTCCAATCTGTTGTCAATGTGAACTCCAAGATATCTGTGGTTCTCCACCATCTCCACCTCCTCACCCACAATGTGGACTGTGCTCAGGGTAGACTTGGTTCTCCTGAGATCCATCACTATCTCCTTGGTCTTAGTCACATTCAGTTCACGGTTACAACTTGTTTCTAAGGTGTGGGCGGTAAATTGCCCCCTGTGGGGGAAGGTTTCCAAGCAACATGCTAACATACTGTTCGCGGGCACATTTTACTCAGGCAACCAATCAGTTTCTCCGGATCATTGTGAAGCTGTCAGGCCATGCCCTAGGCCTGAGTTTTGCCACAGCAAGAACCACTCACATTTTCTTCAGAAAATTACCTTCTCTAATTTATATTCAAAGTTGCGGAATTCTTTATCGTGTCATAGTTGTATATACATTTTTTATGTTATTCCAATTTACTTAAGACCGAGCATAATTCAGTTAAAGGACTGATTTTAATCACACTGTTGGGTTGCTTTTGCTATGAATACTAAAGGTGCTACATTAAAATCAATGCAAAAAACGGAAAAAGTTGTCTGTTTCCTCCCTAGACCTTTTATCTGGATCACAATGAACTGAAGCTCAACGTGTCTCCTTTCCTTGTTTGAATATGTAATATTTAAGTGAAATATATTTCACGTATAGGCCTAAATATTCATTTTTATTTATATGGACAGGTATATTATGTTTTATTTAGAAGCGCTGCAATTTTCGCTGGTTTCAAACCACAACGGTTTCGGAGATTGTGTGTGAGTCGTGAGAGGTGTGTGTGTGTGTGTGTGTGTGTGTGTGTGTGTGTGTGTGTGTGTGTGTGTGTGTGTGCTTGATGTATGAGTGTCTTTGTGTGTGCATGCGTGTGTGTGTGAGTAGTTTATTAAATTTACAACAATAATTTAATTACATTAAATGTTTCCCTTGTTTTTTTAACTCCTACCGTGAAAGCAAATCACAACTTAGTGTCACCTACAGACCATGGCTCTATTTACAGTAACCAACCTGTTACTTCACATACTGTAGCTGTATTTTTTCCCTTAGAACTATTTAACTTTTTCTCATAGCCCCCTTTGTTAGTATTTACCCTTAACACTAAGGTTCCCAGGTTTCATTCATTTACCTCTCAAAACATGTTAAAGCAATTTGAAGCATTGTGCAGAAGCATCAATCATACAGCAATTATTATTGATTATATAATTTTTTTTTAAAGGCAGATAATTGGTGTATGTAAAAATAAATAAACCCTGAGCTTTATAGGCTAGATAAGTTTACTCCGATTTTGAATACCTTGAATATAGAGGTATAATACCTCCGCATACAAATTTAATCCGTTCCAGAGGTGAGTTCTTAAGGTGAAGTTTCGTATTGCGAAACAAATTTTCTTATAGGAAATAAGGCAAATGCAGATAATCAATTTCATCCACCCAAAAATATGACCAATATTACTTAATTTCCAACACTATAATCATATTTCCGCATATACAAACAATCAAAACATTTAGAAAAGACATGTAAATGAAGTAAAATATTAAATAAATAGACATTAAACCTCACTTAACCTTCATTTATGATTTCTCTCGGCACCGGCTGCTTAAAAACGAAACTGAAAGTGACTCCCTTTTCTTCTTGCTGCCGTGCTTGATAACATTCTTGGGAGCCATGTTGCTATGTCTTCACTAAATCTTGCACAAATGCAAAAAACAAACAAACAAACAAAAAAACACACACACACACACACACACAAACACACAAATTATGTAAATCCGTTTTGAGACAATCACATGCCAGCAACTCAATGCATTTAAGACCTGACTAAACAATCTTCTGAAATTCAAACCAAGCATCAGGATGGTGACATCATCATAGTGTGATGCTTTTCTTCCAGCATCTGCGGCCTATTGTACACACATACACATCACAAATGTTAACACTCACACACACAAACACATCTTACACACACAAACATGCACATATTGTAATGCACACATTACAAATGTTAACACCCACACCTCTCTGATGACGAACACACACACCTCTCTCATGACGCACACACACACACACACACACACACACACACACACACACACACACACACATCTCTCACGAATAATAATAACAATCTCCGAAAACGTTGTGTTTGCTAACATTATGACTTGAAACACTGTTACTAGCCTATATGCTGCATACAGTACATAATATTAAACTCATAAAGAGTTAACAGCTGTTCTTAACGGGACACCTAATGGATTTGATCTCATTCTATTTATATATTTATTTTATGAGCATCAGGACATTACACGCCCCCAATTAGAGTGAAGACTAAACTATTACACCTTGGTGGTGTGTAGACTGGTGGTTATTTATTATTATTAATTATTCTTAATCATGATACAAAACCGGAGAGTAAAAATTCTGTGTTTTTTTTTGTTTTTGTTTGTTTGTTTGTTTGTTTTAGGGATGGTTGGCAACCCTAACTGGGACACTGATGTGAACATTAGGTCAAATCCCAGGACGACGGATTTCCCAAAACTGTGGTGCTTGAGCATGACTCTTGACCATGAACTATCCATTTATATTCCCAGTCTCATGTTTAACTAAACTGTACTCACATTCCAAGCACTGGTTTATAGCAACAATCTATCCTCTACCTGCCTTATCTAGCTACTTAGCAGAGTGTCAGGTTGTAGATAATAACCATCTCCTAAATTTATTAGAAATAAATAACTGTTCTCTGCAGTTGTTGTAGCAGATGTTTCTGTACTTACTATCATATACACAGATCAGCCAATACAATATGACAACCCGCCTAATATTGAGTAGGTCCCGCCACCAAAACAGTCATGACCTGTGTGTTCTGACACGTTTCTATTGGAACCAGAATTCACTACAGTAGCTCTTTCACGGGCCAGCCTTTACTACCCATGTGCACCAGTGAGCCTTGGTCACCCATGACCCTGTCGCCTGTTCACTGGTTTTCCTTTCTTGGATTACTTTTGGGTACTGACCACTGCAGCCTGTGAACATCCCATAAGACCTGCAGTTTTGGAGTTGCTCTGACCCAGTCATCTAGCCGTCACAATTTGGCACTTCTTACAGTAGGTACATTTTCATTATCTTGTTCCAATGGTGACTGGAAATGGGTGGGATATACAGTACTGCATTAGGAAGCAAGTGAACCTTTTTCCCTGAAGTTTATATGTTGGAAGCAGAAAAAATGGGAAAGCATAAGGATTTGAGTGACTTTGACAAGGGCTAATTTGTGATGGCTAGGCAACTGGATCAGAGCAAGTCCAAAACTGCAGGTCTTGTGGGATGTTCCTGGTTTGCAATGGACTGGACATACCAAAAGTGATCCAAGAAAGAAACATCAATGAACTGGCGGCCAAGGCTCACTGATGCTCATGGGGCGAGAAGGCTGGCCTGTGTAATCAGATCCAATAGAAGCACTAGTGTGGATCAAATTGATGAAAAGGTTAATGCTGGTTGTGATAGAAAGTTGTCCGATGACAAAGTGCATCACTGTTATGGTGAAAAGTGGGGGGATTCCTATAATTAGGAATCATAATGTTATGGCTGATTGGTATATAATGCACAGTTTATTTGTAACGATTACTACAAAATGGCGAGAAACTATGGCTTGTGACTTAACCTTCATCCTAATCACTTAGGTGCATAGTGCAGACTTTTAACAGAATTCATTGTTTGTTGTCACATTTTTATAGAAAATAAACAACGTGTCGGAAAAGTGTGTTAATTACCTAACTAGATAGTAACAACAGTTTCCGTCCTACAATAATTAAGTCAAAGCAATGTGTGAACTGTATATTTAGTGACTGCTATATATTTCTTTCTTTCCTATTTAATGTTAAATATTACCAAAATCAGTATCAAAATGTTGAACAATGGAATGGAAAAAAAACAAGTAATTACTCAAATCACAGGAATCATTCACATGAGTCTCATTCGCTCTAGTCTTATTACTTGCCGTAAACGTCAATCATATGATAATAAGAGGAACTTCAGCTTGGCACATGACACCGGTTCATTCTTACATCAGTGATGAAATTGTCATTGATTTATTTATTAAATTTGTTGGCAAAATTTCAAATATTGTTGACTGGTATTCAAACATTGTACCATTGTCCGCTGGTGTCTCTACAGGCTCAGTGTGAAACAGCATCAATTAAAACACCTGTTTTGAATCCCTGTTTCTAAAACTGGCTCTTATTTACCTCGATATCTTTTCTTGCAGAAAGCTTTGGCAAGGTTAAAATGTAAATATAGATATTGTTGGGAAATATACTGATCAGCCATAACATTGAGTAAATTCCCCTTTTGCCTGACCCGCCGTAGCATGGACTCCACTAGAACTCTGAAGGTGTGCTGTGATATCTGGCACCAAGCCGTCAGTAGCAGAGCGGGTCCTATACGTAAGTCCTGTAAGTTGTGCGTTGCACCCTCCATGGATTTTTCCAGCACATCCCAAATATGCTTGAACTTGGAGGCCAAGTGAACATGTTGATCCACATGAATGGCAGGACCCAAGATTTCCCAGCAGAACATCGTCCAGAGCATCACACTGCCTCCGTTGGCTCGACTTCTTTGTCCTGTCTTTTCCCCAGATAAATGACTCGCACACCCAGGCTTCCACACGAGGTTAAAGAAAACATGATTAATAAGAGTTGGCCGTCGAGACAGCTTTCGATCAGACCCAACATTAATCTTCTCAGCAAGTTGGGCTCATGTATTTAATGGTTATTGGGGTGCAAGTGTCAAAGGGTGTAATAAACATTAAACTGATTGATTGATTGACTGATTGATTGATTGATTGATTGATTGATTGATTGATTGATTGATTGATTGATTGATTGATTGATTGATTGATTGGCAAATTCATGAACAGATATTCAAATTGCAATATTTTTAAAATTATTTTTCTGATGGCATCAAAGCAGGTGTTAGAGGTTTGGACACCTTTATTTAGCTTGTCTTACCTTTTTGTGTGCATGGTGTTTGTGTGTTTGTGTAAAGAGCATCAGCTGCTTCCATAGCAACTCACATTGTTAGCTCCCCCGGGTTGCCACCTTTGCTCGTGTTGGCTGGTCGAGGAGCCTGTCTGGAAGGGTGTTAATGCCGCTGGCATCTAAAGCTCAGGAGCGTGCCCTGCCTGCGCCCAGTGCGACTGATGTCACTTCAAGCCAATGGGGCCGTGTTAGTTCACGAACCCTGCGCTGCAGCTGGGCACGATTCAAATTCACACACTCATTAGGAACAGCAACAGGTGGCAAATAGAGAGCAGCGGCAGGAGCCCGACTTAGTGGAGGAAAGCGACGCGCCATTCATGATCACTTCTATAGCCGAGCCCATGCATTTATGAATGTGACGGCATTGTCACAGGGTCACTGGAGTTTTATGTTCTCTACAGACTCGTGTTCCACCATTAATATTAATGCGCTGTTGACTTGTTGAGTGTTTTAAAATGGCAAATGAGTTGATCGGGCTGGATGTGTGCCACAACTTAGGTTCAGTGTAATAATAATAATAATAACAATAATAATAATTTGGATTGCCTAAGAGTTTTTTCTACATTTTCTGAAGCGTAGAAAAATGATTTGCAAATTAAATATAATAAAATACAAACAAATATGTGTAAGTAAGAATGCAGAATAGATGCATGTTTTTGACCTTTTACAGGTTTCCATCCATCCATCCATCCATGGAGGTCTAGGAACCTCTATAGTCCAACTGGAGACCATGGAGACCAAAAGTGATTACTATTATATTTATTCCCATTTTCCGACCGTTGATTGGACCTCTGGTCAACATACACGACAGGCAGTTTGGAAACACCAACTAGTCTGATCTTTGGACTGTGGGAGGAACTTGGAGAACCCGGAGGAAACCCAGCAATCATGGAGAGAACATGCAAACTCCATGCAGACAGACCCTGAGGTGGTAATCAAACCGGGATCCTGGAGGTGCAAGGTGATAGTGCTAGATTGTAAGCACGTTGGTTTGGGACACGCCCTTGTAAATAGTTGTGGTTGAATTCCACAACAACAGTTCATTTATCAGTTATCGGTTAATATGTAGTTATAATTATTTAACGTGTTAATCAGATCCCGCCTGTCAAAATATGTTACATTGCTGCTCTTCAGTATCTTTAAATGCTAACTTTCAATATTTTACCGTGTTCAAGTTTCCCCCAGGAAAGTTCAGTGCAAGTCTGTATATGAAAATGTTGTGTACTATAAATGCATTTTTTTTTATTGAGTCAACTTTCCTTAATCAGCGCCACTCCATCTCTCTCTTTTTTCCCCCATCACAAGCCTCATTACCTATTTGTATACAGAGCCTTTAGTGCAGATCAGGACGTTCTCATGCACAGTAATCACACGTTGTCTATACCGTGGACATCAATTAACACAGAAGCTGCTGTGATTTTGGCAGCCGTAGATCCCGGCTAATTAGAAATGATCTATTAGATTTCATCCTGCGTCTTTACATTGGAATTAATCAGGCGCTACTGAGGCGATGTTTAACTTGACCTTAGCTGCACTGGTAAGAGGTGTGTTCTGAGGCAACCTAGCTCCAGGATGACAAATGGACTGGTTGTGGTGGCCTGCGATTGTCTCATTAGTCATGTGAAGTATGTCAGGCGGAGTAATTACAGCTGGTTGGAGCTACCTCCTTCCCATAAACATGTACAGAACTGGGTTTCCCACCAAGCAGAAATTCTGCATTTGTCTTCGTACATGAGGTATGTGCAGCCGAGGGACCACTCAACAGCATTCAGTCTTTGGAACCATCGCAAATAATCCACAGTAGGTTAGGTTTTATTTCATCACTTTCCAGGTTTAACCAGATTTCTGGAAGAAATAGCACATTAATTTGAAAATATATACTCTCCGACCACTTTATTTGGAAAACCTTATTGGATCTTAATTCTGGGTGTAACCTGGTTAGAGCAGCCTCGGTTCATGGCTGTTCATGGACTTCACAAAGTGTTAGAAATATTCCTTTGAGATTGCATGACATACAGTAATTGCTGCAGATTTTTCCTGTGCACGTTGCATGCTGCGAATCGTACGTTCCACCACATTACGATGGTGCGATGACAGCAGATGACGCGCCATTGAAGTACATTCACCTTTTAGTCATGCTAATGGAACCAATTGAGCATGGCACTATCCATAAAATGTGGCACGGTGGCTCTGTGGTTAGCACTGTTGCCCTCCCTTTCACTCCATGATTAGGGGTTTGAATCTTGCCTGTTCTCCTCATGCTTGATGGGCTTCCTTCAGGTACTGTACTCTGGTTCCTCACACAGCTTAAAAGGATTGTAGGTTGATTGACATATTCAAGTTGCTTCTAGTGTATGATTGGGTGCATGAGTGTGGGTACAATGGTAACCCTAATAAAGCACCCGCTTATTAGGTCCGCAGCAACAACGTTCGTGACGAGTGACGTGATTGAGACCAAGCATGGCTAGCAATGTTGGCTTGCATGGCCGAATGGAGTAGCCATCAGAATGGTCATAAATGTATTCGTGTGGTCAGTGACAATGCTCAGATGAGTTCTGGAATATGCCTGTGTCATGAGGGAAGGAAAAACGTAATACAAGTACATGTACATGCAGTACATTCAGGTCGTCGACTTCATTTTATTGCCACATAACGTTGCTGAGTCTAGACCTGACCAATTGAAGCAACCCAGATCATACCACATCGCCTCCAGAGGTTTGTACAGTGGACACTATGCACGATGGGTGCATAGCTTGATAGAAAAGACCAATCGTTATGCTTGCTAGCAAACTCAATTAAAAAAAAAAAAAAAGATTAGTCTTCTACCAAGTTTTTATACTGTATGTGTGGAAATGCTCTTTGTTTCACTATTTAACATAGTTCTGGTTTCTACAGTCAGGTTTTTACCATGCTGATTTACTAAGCATTTAAGTGATCTCTATTCATGATTAAAAAAAAAAAAAAAAAAAACTCAGGCCACATTTCTTCCATGAAGTTGAAGGTTCAGCACAGTCATTACAGGTTTTAATAATGTGTTGGACAGTTCTTAACACAGTTCCATTCATTTCAAATCTCCTTTTTTTTCTGTACTTTATGCAGCCTAATAACTCTTTATGCAGACTGATAACCTTTCCGAAGTGGTGACTTTTTTTTTTCTTCTTTTTTTCTTTCTTTTTTTTTGCTGAGCCTATTTACACTCAGTTGTGCTGTAACACGATGTTTACGTTAACCACAGAGGTGAATGATTCCTTACACACAGTGTTAATTGCCTCATAATGGGAAACCCCAGGTGCTAACTCAATCAATAATTAGTAAGATCCTCTATATGTTGTTGTTGCTCATGATGATGTCTAATAATTAAGAATATTTAGAATTTAGAATAATTAATTCTAATTTGAGGGAGTATAATTTTCGTTATCTAAATATATTAATGCCTATATTAAAACAAGACCTTTGGACCAGATTATAGTTATAAACGCCTTCAGGCATTTGTATCTTACAAATGTTTATATCTCATTCTCATTTGTTCCTTATGACTATATAAAAATAAAATTTATCAAAAATAAATAAATAAAAAAAGCAATGACGAGAGGCATTCCCGTGAACATTCAGTGTGTCGGACACCTGATCTCTGAAAACTGAGGGATAACTTGTCACCAACTATTGGAAGAGACGTATATGTCTGAGGGAACTGACACCACTTGCACATTACAGACACTAGGCTGGGATTCCCTCCGTGCTCTTGACCTCGCTCCAAACCATTTCCACATGTACGGCCCACATTAAATGAGTTCCAGGGAGGGCAGCGTTTCAGATGTGAAGTAGGCAGTCTGATCATGGCATCTTGATGGTACCCAAGCACTAGTGGAACACTGGGATAAGTGTGTTAGTGTAAGCAGGGGATTGTATAGAGAAATAAAGTGAGTTTTTACTCTCATAACTGTTTCCTGGTATTCAGCACAATCACAAGTCCCGCTTTGACTTGAATAATGGAAAATTGTCAGTTCTGTATTGTCCAAAGCAACCTATGATAAAATAAAATGTTGCTATTATTTATGATATTATTATTATTTATTTTGTATTTTTTATTATTTATTTTTGCATGTACTGTTTTTATTTTAAACCAACTATCTCTAAGCCCCCCCATTGGTCAGATTATATCTTATCATGGTTATTATGTGAAAGATCCTAAATAATTGCTCTTTTGTTTCCTCATTTGCATTAGTGCTGAAGCAGCTTTTTTACTCGGCCAGTCATTGATTCAAATACAGCAAACTATTGGTGCAGGTTAAGTACTGAATATTACAAGAGTACAGTATTAGTAATATTATTCTACCCACTATGATCAAGAGTTTCAAAAATTATGATTATTACTGTTATTAGGCTTTGTTCAGTTTTATCACGTGTATTTATTCATTTTACAGCCTGACTTTGAAGCGCCGTGTCCACTCCCACCTGGTTACTATTACATGATGCAGTATTTAATCTTTAAAAGCTCAAACCCCTTTCTGTGACTAACAGTACTCAAGTATAGGAAGGAATTCTTTTCATTTATTCATCTTCTATATGACTTATCCTGTGTACAGGGTCACGAGGGCCTGGAGCATATTCAGGGAGACAAAGCAGAATTTGGGAACACCAATTAGCCTAAGTTGCATGTCAATGGACTCTGGGAGAAAACCAGAGCATCCGGAGGAAACCCACCAAGCACGAGAAGAACTTGCGAACTCGAGGTGGGAATCGAACCTTGACCTTGGAGGTGCGAGTCGACCGTGCTAACCACTGCACCATACAAAGGAATATATTAGGGATTTTTCTTTTTATCCGCCCCATTGCTGTCCCAGTTTCTCCATTCGCTCATAATGGCCTTCATTGTGTTCCACCGTACAGTTAATGTTTCAGAAATGATTTTCTATCCCTCTCATGACTGATATCTATTGACAGGTTTGATACTGTACATGCTTTGTAAGCGCTTTTCGAACCATGGCTTCAAGAGTCAAATGTAACCGAGAACTTAAGATTCGACAGAAACATGTGGCCTTTATTTGCGGTTAATCATAAATATTTTCATTGGTGAGAGCTGTATGATAATTAACTTTGACTGAATGTTATTGCTTTGTTGTATTTTGAACACAGCCACATTTTAATTATAAAGTATTTTTTTCCCAAGATTTAGCCTGGTTTCAATTTTTTCCTAGGTTTCCCAGTTTCCAGGTTTTTTTCCATCCAAAAAAAAAAAGAAAGAAAACAAGCCATACTACCAAGTCTACGTAGCCTTTTGCATATCCACTATACACATAAACGTCTTTACGTCTTCACGTTATACAGTACAAACCCCTTAACTCACTTTACGGCAGTCGTCTTGTTACACTTACTGTAGGTCTCTAATGTGCTTTAAATGATAGAGATGACCCCTGTATATTATGTACACTCAAATATACTGTACGCACGCTTCTCATCACCGAGCTTCTTCAAATTTATTCCAATACATTTCTTATAGTTGTAGCAGAGCCTTGTTGAATTCTCGACCCCAAATGTATAGATGGTGTTCATTAATTTTATATAACAAGCACGGCTTTTACAATATTGATGGATGCAGTTCTAATGATTTATACTAATTTATATGCTGGGACATACTAGGGGCGTTCGAGTCAAACCGGGACTTTTGATTGTGCAGAATAAACAATAACAATCCCCTGCTACACTAATGAACTTATAGAGTTTCAGCAGTGCTTGGATACCATCCTTTTCGGTTTTTCAGTACGCTGGAGCCGTGATCAGACTACCTGCTTCATGTCTGAAACGCCAGCCTCCCAGGAACTCCTTTAATGGCCCAAACATGTAGAAAAGGCTTGGAGCGAGGTCAGGACTGTACGAGGATGTGATAGGCGATAACTCCCAGCCGAGTTCCTGTAATGTGCAAGTGGTGTTGGTGAATGATTGCGTGTGCAGTTCCCACAGACAGATGCGTCTCTTCTGCAGAATGTTCACGGGAACGAATGCAGTTGGCTCCGAGCCACTTCGACCGGGATCACCATTCTTCGACCGGGATCATTACAGTCTTCTGTAAATGTCAATCGCTTTTATGCTTTCGTTTACAAATCCCAGTTTGACTTGAACATCCCCCTCGCGTTAATGTACTGTAATTATTGTTCAAGTATGTTTCTTTAGTAGCGGGTACTTCGTATTTCATCTAATGCGGGATTTTCCTTAAGAAGAGCTCTAACATTTATGGAAGGAGTCTCCAGTTTCAGTACTTTGCAAATGCAGTAGTCTGGATTTGGCGATTTATTTATTTATTTTATTTTTTCGTGAATTTCTCCCTAATTTAGTCGTGTCAAATTCCTCCCCGTCACTAGGGGGGCGCCACATTAAGTTTACCACTACCACTCAGCCGGGAGAGCTGAAGACTATCCTGTGTTTCCTCCGAACCACGTGATGACAGCCGACCGCATCTTTTCGAACTGCTCGCTCGCGCACCGTTGGGGGCGGCGTAACACACTCGGAGGACAGCAGGACACCTTCCGCTTCCGCGAGCTCACAGACGCTCCTGATTGGCTGTAGAGCCGCGATTAATGTGGGAGCACTAAATACCTCGCATCCCTCCCCTCTGAGAGAGCTCGGCCAATCAGATCTCTCTAGACCTCCGACTGCGAGAGGTTACAGCACCACCCGGGATTCGAACTAGCGATCTCCGGATGAGAGGTGGATTTGGTGATTTCTAAACTTTTTTCGTAAAATGTATTTCATTTATTCATTTTCTTTATTATTTATTCGGCTTTTGTTGGAATGAAGGTTTATAGCTGTTATAACGTAAGCAAACCTTCCCCAACATAAAAACCCAATTTGTTAAGAAATGTAAATGTACTGTATAAGCAGCCTCATGTTGTGTAGGAGGGATTAGACACGACGAGACTCCTTGATTGCGTTCCGGTACCAGCGCTGAACAGCTACGGAGAGAAAAGCAGATTTATGAGATGCTCGAAATCAATGAAACCGTGATTCTGCCGCGGGTTAATGAGGTGTCCGTGGAAGAGTATTGAACAGAACTTGGCTAAAGGAGAAGAGAATGAAATATAAACCGTGATATATCGGATTTGTTCTCATCGACATGTGAGGCAGCGGTGAGGATTTATATGGAATATTAAGACCCGGCTCATGGCAGGAATCAAAATGCAAACTGCTAGAAGCACGTTTGAATATGCTCCGAAGGTATTAGCCAGATTGGCGCTTGTGTGTGTGTGTCCTGTCTGTGTGTGGATTAGAGCACCTCTGTGCTCTGTGAGGTGTGTTGTAATGGCTGACTTAAAGGATTTCGCTCTATACACTTTGATTGCCTCCTTAATCCAATCCGTGTTGTGTTTCTTTTTTCTTCTTCTTCCTTTTTTTTCCTTTCATTTTTTATTGGCCGAAGGTGAAACAGACACAGAATATGTAATGCAAAGAGACGCAGAGAGACGCGATGAATAAGAAATCGTCCTTGAATGCAAATCAGGATGTAAACAGGGTCAGGGAAAAGAACAAAGAGCTCGGCGTCCTTAAAATGTGCTAAGTGGCTGTGCAACGTGCTTTTGTGCCGCAATGAATATTGCAGGTGTTCAACAGGTGAGCCGTGACACCGGGCTCTGAGCATTTGCATTTGTTCCCATACACTCTCTCTCTCTCTGTATGTGTGTGTGTTTGCACTAGCTCATTTTGTTATTCATAGACACACACCTGGGCTCGGTGCACCTGGGCCTGCTGGCTGCCAGATAATGGCACTGCGCCAGTTCCTGTCCAGACCAGGAACCACACACGCACACGCACACACACACACACACACACACACAGCTCTCTCTCTAACAGGCTACTGTCAACCGTGCTTTATTCAGCAGTGCCTCTGCACCATAATTTTATCACATAATCCTTTTTTTTTTAGTCCGATGAATATATGTATATCTAACCCTGTTTAAAAAAAAAACCTATATAGAGGCCAGACCCATTTGCAAAATCTACTGTAATATATAAAAGCATAAATTACAGTTAAAGTTCAAATCGACAGCCTTTGACTTACAATTCAACATTTTTCTTAAAGTTTCATTCCGACTACTGACTTCAGATCAGATGAGCCCAAAAAAACTCATTAGATTGGTATTTGATTTGATTCCGTTCTATATTCTATTCTTAGCTTTGAAGCTGCGGAGCTTCTTAAAGGACATCAAAGAAAAAAAAGAAGCATTGTTGTAGAATATCACATACAGTAGAAGAAAAAAACAAACAAACAAACAAACAAACAGTCTTTTTAATGCAAGTTGATTTACTGTATTTACTGTCAGGGCTTTTTTTAAACTTGCACTTACTGTAAAAACATGAGTTACTTAGTTACGTCCCACCTTCATCCACTATCGCAGGTTTTACCCCAATAATTGGCAAGACCGGATTATTTGCTCAATCATAACGCAGAATGTGGGATTTCTTAGCCTCACACATTTGCACAACTTTCTTTCTTCTTTTTTTTTCCTTAAAAAAAAATTATGTAATTAGATTCATGATGCATATATCGTCACCCATCTTGGACAAATGTTTTCCTTTTTTTTCCCCTTTTTTTCTGCTTTGTCGCTTTTGTGTGTGTGTGTGTGTTTTTTTTTTTTTTTTCCTCCTGTTTGGGCCTGAATAAAAAGAAAAATATAAAAATGCATGTGGTTTCAGACTTTAGGGCCATCATATAGGTTTCTTTCTTTCTTTCTTTCTTTCTTTCTTTCTTTCTTTCTTCCTTATCAAGCCTGTTTTTAAGACCAATTAAAATTTTGTCTTAAATTAAATTACCTGCCCTTGTAAAAAGTTAATTCTGAATCAATTTTTTTTTTTTTTTTTTTACAAAAATGTAAATTTTATTTATGTTTAAAGCTCTAAAAAAAAAACATCCACAAAACAAATTGGTTCAAGTTTTTGCTTTCATTATAGCTGATCTCTCGGGTCTCTGTACTTGGGAACTTTCTGAAAGTTATAAATATAATTGAGAAGATACTAAGAGTATTCAAAGCTTCATTAGGAATACGTCTAAACAAAGCACTAAATACTGTAGTTGTTCTTTTGATTAATGCATAATTCCGTATGTGTTGTTCCATACTGGTTCCATACTGGTTATGCCTTCATTATCCTGTATACTGTATATATACTGTACAGTATGTATATATAGTAAAGCAGTAGGAAAAGAAGAATGCTTCCGTGAGAAGGCACATCCAAATTTGTGTCTACTTGTGTCAGTTCTTTCGTAATGGACTGGGAATTTCATAATTTTGCACTGGGTAGTGTGTAAGATGTTCCCCAGAACACTACGGTCAACGCTGTACTGTCAAAACAGAAATTAATGCTGTGGAAGAGAAGACACAGTCCTGCATTACATGTACACTCCACTCAAAGGTGATTAGGACAGACAGGGAGGTTCCAGGGGGAAAAGTGTAACTGAGGGAAAATATAGCTAGGATGGATAAGGCGGTCTGGGAATGTACTGAGTTACCTTGTTTTATTTGTCACTGTTATCTGACCATCACATTATGTAAGTAACACCATGCCAAATTGAGTTAAACTATTTTAAAATCGTGGCACATTATTTGATTTGTTAAAGTTTTTTTTTTAATGCATTAAGAAATGCTCTAGAATTAAAAGAAGATCATGTATTTATTTATGCAGTCTAATTTACGGTTTGATGAGAGGCACTGGGATAGTTTTTTAAATGTGCACTACTTAAAAAGCACTGTGTTTAATAGCTTCCTGTCCACACACTAAAAGACAAGCTGGAGACAGCAGTGATTGATGGTAAAAGGCACATTAGCAGAGGACTGCCCTCAATCATGCCTGCTCAACAAGACTTAATGGTTTCTCTCTTTTAGATAGTGATTTGATTGTTTATTGCTTGTGAAATTAATCTAAAAGCAATTTTTAAACAGCTACTTGAATTAACAGAATGTTAATCCATAGGCAGCTGTACTGTTTTGGCTTAGATAAATCAAAATATGATATATTCAAATATGAAAATATGAAAAGTAATACTATCTTGAATTATGAGAAAACTATGAAAAATCTTGAAATAATAAAATCCTGTGAAATGATGTAATGCTGGTTTAAATAATGAGATTATAACTCAAAATAATGAGGTGCTACCATATATTAATGAGATAACTTGAAATAATCATATATTATCCTGAAATAATAAAATAGCTTGAAACAGTGCCTGTCCCCAAAGTCTTTCTTTGATCTTATTCCACAGCAATTTTTAAAAAGTATTTTTTTTTTCTTTTCTTTTTTTGAAAATCGACGAATAACTTCTTGTCAACTTGTGGAAGAGACGCATCTGTCTGTGGGAACTGTGCACACAATCATTCACCAACACCACTTGCATGTTACAGGAAGTTATTGCCACATCCCGTATACAGTCCTGACCTTCTGCCAAACCATTTCCACATGTTTGGGCCATTAAGGAGTTCCTGGAAGGCCTGCGTTCCAGATGTGAAGGAGGCTGTCCGATCATGCCTATGACATACTGGCAGAACTTTCTACCTTGATGGTATCCGGACACTGATGAAACACTGGAATGAGTGAATTAGGGTAGCAGGGGACTATATAGAGACATTAAGGCAATTTCTACTCTCATAACTGTGTTCTGTTATTCTGCACAGTGACGTTCAAAAGTCCCGGTATGACTTGAACGCCCCTTGTATTTGAACTTTATACATTTTAATCATTTAGTGTTATATTATATTATATTATATATTATATTATATTATATTATATTATATATTATATTATATATATATTATATTATATTATATTATATTATATTATATTATATTATATTATATTATATATGGAAACTTCATCCCAAAAAGTTCATTATTACAGGAATGCATGTTGAGCTCAATCCTGCAATAAGAATAGAACTTGACACTAAGTGTCTCGTATCACTCTATGAGTTTCTGCCATTTTGACCTTTCAGACCTGACATCTCATAACATCTTCATTTCTCCAACAGTGCTGAAGGATGGAGATGGACGGCCATGAGTAGAAGGTTATCAAGACTCTAAGCCTGGCATCCCATCACCTCCTCCCTCTCCCTGTGTTTTTTTTTAAATTTTTTATCTTTATCATTCTGTGTCTGTCTCACTCCTTCTGACAAACACACACACCCAACAGAGAATACATAATCGTAGAAACAAGCCTGGGAACATGACACACCGCTCTCTTTACTCCAAACTGGCTCTTTCCCTTTCTTGCCCTCCAGTCACAGGTTCCTATTCTACCTGGAGAATGGGGGTAGCTGTCTCTTTCCTATTTACAGCCCCATCTTTGTTTGGTCCCTCGGGGAAAGACAGGGGGGGGGGGGGGACTGCGAGGGGCATGAGAACGACCTCCATCATGAAAGTGGGCTGCTACCCCATGGCAAAGGCCAGAGGATGTAATTGATGGCGCTGAACACGTCTGCTGCCGCTCCTCGGTTTCTATGGGCTCCACAGGCCGTCCCCTTGGGGCGATCGGGAGAGACGGAGCGACCGCTGCACTCACATAGACGCCACTGTCCTTGCCAGAGTCCAGTGAGTCTGGAGGGTCACCAGGGGTCAAAAGAGAGACATATTCTCTCAAGGACCATCAAGGAATAAAAGGGCCACTTTTCATCCTCCGATTTCTGCCGTTCTTTTCTTCTCACTGGTCATTCTAGATGTGGGTCATGGTGGTAATGCCGAGAGACTGTTCTGCATGAGAAGGCCCTTTCATCGGGATCACGTAAAGAAGGACGCAGGTTTGAATGGATAAAACAGTAAGCGTTGCGGCTCCCGTGGTATTGCCGTGACCTTGGGTAGTACAACATTTGCTCTTTGTCATTTAGAATGAAAACTATTCTTTTGATGATTTTTTTTTAAACATATAAGCTCTGCAATGCTGTTGGGCTGAAATGTCAAATGCCAGGTTACAATCAGCTCAAAGGTCAGGACGAATAATTATGCACTCCAAGAAAGAGAAAGCGTCACAAAAGGATTCTTCAAGAAACACTTTATATACAGTCCATTGCATAAGTCTTTAGGATACACAGGGAGAAAATATAGCTAGGATGGTAAAGCCTGTTTAGGAACGTACTGCTTTACATTGTTTTATTTGTCACTGTTATCATCACCATCACATTATGTAACAGCATGTCACAATTATGGCACATTATCTGAATTGGTAAAGGATTTTTTTTAAATGCATTTTCTCCGGCAATAAGGCATGGTCTGGAATTAAACGAAGATAATGTATTTATTTATGCAGTCCAATTTATGGTTTGATGAGAGGCAGTGGAATATTTTGTAACCGTGCGCTACTTAAAAAGCACTGTGTTTAATAGCTTCCTGTCCGGCACTAAAATACAAGCTGGATACAGCAGTGATTGATGGCAAAAGGCACATGAGCATAGATTTGCCCCTTACCCACCACCTCAATCATGTCTGCTCAACAAAACATTGTGCTTCTTGATTGCTTTTTGGTGGCGAAATTAATCTAAAAGCAATTTTAAAACACGTTTTGAAATAGCCATAGGTTAAATCATAAGCAGCTATACTGTATGTTTGCTCCTGTATTGTCTCGTAATTGACTATTTCTTATATATTACGTTCAATACAATGCAATTTTGATTTGCTTAGCAATAGAAGTTGAGCAAAGAAGTGTTTCAGAAATCAGAATGTTGATTTGTAATTTCTTATTAAACAAGCTAGATCAACAACAACAAAGGAACAAGTGCCTAAAGAAGAAACCTGGAGAGCGAGTGTAAAAACAGTTGAACTGAATCACACACCAATATTTATCCAATATTTTACTTTGACTAAAGGAAGTTCTAACCCCCCCACAAAATCAGTGACTGGCTAAAAAGGGCAATACTCAGAAAAACAACCCTCAGAGCCCAGAGTCTATGCAAGTAATCATATTACTTCTGATGCTTAATATCTGCATGGGAAAGGAGGTGAATGTTTATGTAATCCCTTTTATAATTTTTTATTTGTCAATGATTTTGTGAACAGTGGCATGGTGATGTGGTGGTGTGGTGGTGTGGCCTTGCATCTCCAGGGTCCAGGTTCGATCCCCGGCCAGGCTCGATTCCCGTCTCTGTGTGCACGGAGTTTGCATGTTCTCCCCATGCTTGGTGAGTTTCCTCCAGGTACTCCGGTTTCCTCCCACAGTCCAAAGACATGTAGGTTAGGCTAATTGGCATTCCCAAATTGCCTGTAGTGTGTGAATGAGCATGTGAGTGGATTGGCACTCCGTCCAGGGTGTACAACGCCTCGTGCCCTAAGCCTCCTAGGATAGGCTCTAGGCCCCCCGCGAAACTGTATACAGGATAAAGCAGAATAGACGATGAGTGAGTGAATGATCTTGTGAATCACTAGTGGTTGGCATTGTGTAGTGGATAGCATTGTGGCCTCACACCTCCAGGGTCGAGGGTTTGAGTCCCACCTCAGGTCTGTGTGTATGGGTATTATGTTCTCCTCGTGCTTGGTGGGTTTCCTCCAGGTACTCTGGTTTCCTCCCGCAGTCCAAAGACATGCAGATTAGGTTACTTTTTGTTACCAAATTGCCTGTTGTGTGTGTGCGTGCGTGTGTGTGTGTGGCCCCAGACGACACTCTGCATCACTGACATGGCAGTTTGTACAGGTGTCTCATCCTACCATCAGCAAAAGCACCCTCTCTTATATTTGCATTTGACTCGCAAACAACTCTTAAAAAGAGCACAGACAGACACAAAAAGACTAAGCTTTCTTTAAATGAAGTACATCTGTTCTGGGGGTGAAATTTCGTACTGGAAGCGCATTTTCCCCATAGGAAATAATATAAATGCAGATAATCCATTCCAGGTACCCCAAAATATTACCAATATTACTAATTTCCAACACTACAATATTATATAGTTTTCATTTTGGAAAAAGCATGTAAATAAAGTAAAATCTGAAATAAACAGATATTCATTCTCATTTAACCTTAATTCCTGGTGGGACCCTATGATGGTGCTACAGTATGTCACCACTAAATCTTGCACAAAATGCACAAAACCTACAAAAAAAGTGGCTTTCCACTGACTCAAACAAGTTTGAAATGGCAAGTGGGTGTACAAGCAGCTTAACCAGTGTTGGGTTCTGCTCATCATTTAATTCACACATATGTCGAAAATGCTTTGCAAGCCAAGGCAAATTTATTCCAGTTCTTAAGGTAAACAAATTTTTTATGGTAAAGTAAAACATTTTTTTTCACATCTAATTACCTTTATTAAGTGTATGGTTTATACAGTAAATGAATAATTATATACTGTACATTTTGTGTCTTTCTGTGGTTTCAATTTTTCTCTGTGTGTGTGTGTGTGTGTGTGTGTTCAAATTTGTCCTGTTTACAAAGAACAAAACAAGCAAAAAAACTAATGTTAGCTAACTAGCTACTACACTCTGCTAGCAGTGTCTAAGTGGAAAGCTAGCTACAGTAGCTAATGCCTTACTTGCTTGCTCACTGTGTGTAAAAACATTCCAGTGTCCATATTTTGGCCTTTGTGAATGTTTTTGTAAGAGTTGACAAAATCATCATGTCTAGGTAGTGGAGATAAAAAGCAGAAGTTAAGTCATAACTCAGAAGTTAGCTTAGCTAGGTATGACTGTCAATTCTAGCCAAAGCTAGCTCTTTACCTACAGTGCATGTATAAATAGAATTGACTTGGTAGATGTTGCAGCTTGATTATGGAAACAAACATATGATGAAGTTGTTTATAAGAGCGGTTCTCCAAGCTAATTAAATGAGTTCATTATTGAGAGACACAAACAATGTCACCCACATTTAATATGGTTTAAATGAGCCTAATTATTGCTCTGAATATTGTTCCTGACAAATCGTACTGACTTAAGCTTGGTCTGTCATCCATTCCCAAATCTAACCTTGTGCCTGGCTTCCATGTCTAATAGCGTGAATGAGCGATTACCTCGTTTTGCCTGTTATGTCTATTAATCTGTTCCATTCTTGATCTGAGATGCCGTTAACACGTTCGCGCCCCATTGGTGTAACAGGGAACGCAATATAAAACCATAGGAAAAATGACAACGTGTCCCATTGCAAAACTGGAATAAGACTACAAATGATTTTTCCAGCATGATACCGTAGGCGCTTGGCTCCGTTTTGTGCCAAAGCTTGAATTCTAACATTTGTGGATATTGAATTAAACTGAAACATGAAAGAAATAAGTCAAGGTTGTTTTGCAGTTCTGATTTAAAAAGCAAAGAGGTTGACCAAAGAGCTCTACAGTGCATTCAAATGAAGGCTATGGTAAAAGCCAAAACTTAGTTATTATTATTATTATTAACCTTGGAGTTAGCTGGAATATACACGGGAAAATTCCCAGTGTTGAATTACCAAGAGTGTTTAATGAACACCATACAGCGGTTCTGTAGTTCCAGTTGGACTTGAAAAAAAATTGTGTACTTAATTGAAATCACATCTCATCAAAGAGATCTGTCGCTCAACGGAAAAAAAAAAAGATTTTTATTTTTGTACTGTTCAAGATTGAAGCTGGATGTTAGTTGTATGGTAAAAAAAAAAAAAAACATATATATATATACACACACACACACACAGTAGGTATACACAGGTATAGGTATATAGACCTCTGATCATTGTTGGCTACTGTACATTTACTTTACAAGCCATATTGTTCAAATTAAATTTTGGTCATATCTGATTTGCATTTCATACATGAATTCCGAACTGACCATTCTCATTCAAGTCACATGACTGCATATCGGATATATACCCGATCTCGGACCACATATGAGGTGAGTCAGATCCAATCTGAAAAACAGCAGATTTGTGCAGACAGAACAAAAAAAAAATCAGTTTTACATTAATGGAAAAAAAAAGGATTGGAATTGAGTCACTTTTGGCTGAAAACGTGAACTGAAATAGCACAATACACAATAAAAGATTGGGCAATTGTACAGAAAGGGACAATAAAAGATCAGGTTCCTTTATTATGATCAATAATTCAAGGACATGTACAATGTACAATTATTACATGTGATGCACAGAAGGCAGAGGTTAAGGGTCAGGGAGACTGTAAGTCCTGAATATACAGAGATGTTTACACACCACAGGCATATATGGACTCAAAGGCCAAAGATTAGAGATGGGCTCTTTTTTTTTTTTTTTTTTTTATCTGAGCAACGGGCAGTGTTTATAGTCCACCTGAGTAATTACTGTACGCTTTATGGAAACCGGAGACGGTGGGGAAGTCACACATGTAATGTGTTTTGACAGCTGGGCCCTGATTGGCTATTGGTGCCCAGCTCCTGCTTAATGATGGGAATGTGAACAGAACACCTGTGGCCCCACAATCACATGCTACGCTTGGCACTGGTGTTGTGCTGGCACACGCTCCACTCCTCATGGGCCCATTCAGCCTCCTGCATTTGGATTCAAACGAGCCTCTCTAATAGCTGTATGAACAGAGTGATCATCATATGTGGCTACGTTATGGTTATTATCTCCGATTTGGATTTTACCCTCAGCTGAGGTGGCATCAACAAGTCTGCCGGCCCACAGTGATGACCATAACCCCTTTAGATTCTGTTCGGTTTATTTATTTATTTATTTATTAAAATTAATTATTGACTTTTTTATTTATTAGGCCTGTGGGTTTCTTGAAAATCCTCTTACAGTGATCTGAACTGAGTGGAAGCATAAAAATTACTTGTTTTTATAAATATGAAAAACAAGTCACATGACTTCCATCTTTTATTAACTTTCTTGGTAATAAGACGCAGTGTTATTTCATCTAATTTAATTGCATAAATATGTGCGTGTATCAAATATATTTTCGATGTACTCTACAACACTTTTTTTTGACTGTCTAGACTCATCACAATAATATTTACTGTATAATTTAAAGTATATTCATTAAAACAAATCAAATATTATTAGTTTAACATTAACCTGTACTGTATTTAGTATAAGTTATGAACAATGTAGGTGTTCCATGATATTCCCGTAACCCCATATATATATATATACATACATACATACTGTAAATATACAGTATATATATATGCAATATTCCAAAACCCAGTGGTAATTATACATTGCATTAGATAGATTTCCTGAAGTTTTCTTTTATTGTGTTTTTGACTGACATCACCATTGCTAAGTTCAGTAAAAAAATAAAAAATAAAAAGTGAGTAAAGTGGCATCTGTAGCCTTCCCACATGTGTCCGTGTGCAGAAGATGAATAATAGCTCTTTAAATCATTACACTGAGAGGGCTTATCTCTGTGGCTGGAGTGTGAGGCGTGGGAGAGATAAACACCTCCATCACCCCCTACCCCCCCCCCCCCCTCTTCCCACCTGTGATACATGAGAACAGAAGCTTGTGGTTAGACCAGAAAAGCTAAAGTTACACCTCATGCCCTGCGTGAGCTTGGCCCCCCCTGAGGCAGTCTGAGAGTGGAGGGGAGAAAGACCTCGGGTCTCGTCGCACACTGGTACAGACAGCCTTTCCTCTGCATTCTTACCCCCTGAGTCAGAGCTATAAGGTTCACTCGCTTACCCTTTAAGGCATGACGTAATATTTAAACTCGTTGCAGTTGTGGATTCTTTGATCACAGCAAAATGTGTTTGAAAAATTTTTTTATGCAGTTTATGTCGAAAGATTTTAGATAACATGTTTAATTTGACATAAAAGATCTCATGTTATACTGTATAAGCACAAGTTTCAGTTGTTGCCATAGAAACAGTAACATATTACAAAGAATGCATTTAAATATATAAACCTGGCAGCTGGAACTACCATGCTATTATACAAATGTAATAAACACCTTCAGACCAATCAGAACTGAGTATTTAACACCATTGTGGCATAAGGAATAAAACAGACTTGTTATAGGAAAATATTCAATGACTTTATGGAATAAGAGGAAAAGTTACTGTTCCTACCCTTTGAAGTTGATTATTTTACAATAACAGCATGCACTGCTGTCTTGCTCTTATATCACAGTAATTTGCCCACTCTTATACATTATTTATTAAATACTGCTATGTTGTACTTTTGTGTCTGTTTACACAGTTATATAGAGTATATAATTATCATGTTATGCATAACTCATTTTTTTAAATCCTTCGGATGAGTCTTTAGTTAGCATGTATCAATCAATCAATCAATCAATCAATCAATCAATCAATCAATCAATAAAAGAGCCAGTTAGTTATTTTCTTCCTAAATTGTCCTTACAGTATATACTGTAAGAAAAGCAACTGTCCCAGCTTGCTGTCCAGCTCTGCTATTCTCTGGTGGGTGTGGCTCAGCAGTAGCTCATTTATATAGGCTCTGAAATTGGCATTTGGAAAGTATTAAAAAATGCATCTTAGCTTGACCGTTAACGTGAATACCGTACTTTAGCTCTGAGACCTGTTTTAACATCTTAACAGAATAGTAAAATATGGGACCTTTAATGCTGTGGAATGTCTGTGAAACCTGTTATAACCTATTATAACAGATATAAGCAATCACCAGTGTCATTGTGCTCTCTTTCTCTCTCTGTGACATATTCTAGAAACCTCAACACCCTTCATCCTGAAGAAAATTTACAGGAAGAACTTTCCCTTTAATACCTCCTGACCAATCAAAATCAAGCATTCAACATTACGGTATTAATAATTTCCTAACGCTAGGGGAAAAAAACCTAATGTCAATATTTTTTTGTAGTTTCTGTAGCGATTGAGTGATTCTGAAATCTAATGCTGTGTTATTATAATGTTCTTATTTATTAGTCACTTGATCAGCTGTCAGGGAGAGGGGTGTGGGGCAGGTTTGTGATTAGCAGAGCTCTGCTGCAAGACTGTATTTCCATAAAGGATGAAGCATATGGTGCTTCAGCCTGATTACTATGAGCTGATAATTTACTAACTCCTCATAATTCTTTTTTTTTTTTGCAGGTTTTCTTAAGTAACACTTAAAGGGGGAAAGAATCATAATCACATATGCTGTTTTGATGGGCTATAATGAAAACTCATCTTTATTTAAAATGTTATTAAAACTGTTGTTTCTTTGTGTTCTGTTTTGGTGCAAATAAACTTCTTGTTCATTTAGGATCAAACTGCGATAGACGATACACTATTTGTGCAATATGGTATTAAATACGAGAGGCTGTGTATATATATGAATATTAATATATTCACAGTCAGTTTACAGTGTGGTGTTCATGTCAAACTGGGACTTTTGCTTGTGTTTATAACAAAAGACAGTTGTAAGAATAAAACCTCCCTTTATTTCTCTATATATTTATTTCTCTGCTACAGTAATGCACTTATCCCAGTGTTTCACTAGTGCTTAGATTCCATCAAGATAGAAAGTTTTCCCATGATCGGACCGCCTGCTTCATTTTTGTAACGCTGGCCTCTGAGGAACTCCTTTAATGGCCCAATATGTGGAGATGGCTTATATGGCTTATATCGAGGTTAAGACTATACTGAGGATGTGGTGAAGCTGTGTCCTTGTAATGTACAGTATAAGATCCTGAACGGAATAAAATTGCGCTGTTTTTCCACCATTCAAATGTTTTACTTCGGCCAAGAGTGTCATCAACATACTGAGCTTGATAATTTCAAGCACCTTTATTCACAAGAAAACTCAACACAGGTCCCAGTTTGACTTGAACGCCCCTCGTATTTGGCAGATGCTTTTATCTCAAATGACTCTTCTGCAAGGTACTGTAGGATTTAATGAAAGCACACAGACAGTCGTGCAGCTCTGGCTCAAGGGCCTTGATCAGAAAATCAAAACAGGCTCTCTTGGGGAGTCTTGGGATTTGGTGTCAACACCTTTTCGTCACTAGCCCGGAGCCACAACAGACAGCGAGTCTCACTAGTCCTCTTCAAAGCAACACTGAGAAGTGTTGATTTTTGAGTATATTTGCTTACATGCGGTTAAATATATCCGTCATTGAGAGACAATCGCTACGGTCTCATCATCACAGCTTCGTATGAGAGCTCTCCTGTTGAGACGCTGAATGCCCCACTGAACCAGCCTCCAGCCTCATTCAGCTCCTACGGCTGCAATTTCACCAAAAAAAAAAAAAAAAAACGCACAGGCTTCACAGGAAACCTTTTCTGAATTTGTTTCAGTCATGATGCGTCTATCGGCGCTTACCAGTCACCCAGCCCTTTTGAAACAGCGTTGCAGCGGGTGAGCGAAAGAAAACAAAAATCCAAGTTTACCCAATTGAGTCTGCAAAGCAATTTCAACTGAATGAGCACTAAGCGCACCATTGATGTCCTATTCATCTCCACTAATGCTGTTACTGCGAAGGGCCAAATTGCATCTTTCAGGGAAACTGGATTATGGGCATTTGTAAGAGGTTTGCAGACACAAAGACACTTAAGATGGCTCCGAGAGTTTGTGAAATGAGCAAAGCAATTCTGGAGCCGTGCTGAACACCAAGCTTCACTTGAGGTTGATTTTTTTTTTGTTTGTTTGTTTTGTCTGTTGAGGTTTTAATGCATCTTTTATCACAGAGCTGTAGAATTCTGGAATCCGATTGGTCGGAAGGTGCTGGTTAATGTGAGCGTGACTGTAACGTTATCGTTCTCTAGAGTTTTGATCAAAAGGTACAAATTAACCAGTCGCACCATCTAGAGCTTTGATCATTTCATTCTTGTGCAGATGTACTGAATATGGCCATAAAACCTGCCACACATCCCATTTCGTATATATTTGAAGACATGATCATAGCACAATATCCGACACGTCACAAGCTCCTGATTGAAGCTTTAGTGATGTCAGTGGGATCTAGTGGTCAAACGAAGGTGCTGGAAAATGATTGTACATTTCCTTGTGTATTTGTGTGTTTTTATGGGAAAAGCATGATCGCATAGGCACTTTGTCAAGCATAATCATGGCTTCCCAGGACCGCTTTATTATGCTTGATGGATCCAAGTAGTTGATGGAGATGGGAAGAAAATGGCTGCTTATTCACTGGACTATGAAAAGACCTGTAAACAATTAGCCTGACTGTGTGCTGGGAATTGGCAAGGCTGCAGGTCACAAAAACTGGCGTTCCTGACCCGCTGCACTCGAGCAGCTGTTCCCGGAGATGTAGAGTGCACACACAAAAAAAAAAACACACCAACGCACATCCATACACTCAAAGAGCTGCCTGTCCTATTCAAGAGCAGCTTAATCCTCTCGCTCGCAACTCCAGACAGCCCGGGCTTGAGTCCCTTTGAGTCCGGGGAGAAAAAAAAGACACTTAACTTCATAGCGTCGCCCTTGAATGTGCTTTTGGCTCTGTCATTATGCGAAAGCTGTCGCTTGAACTCAATATGCCAGAGGGGGGACAAAAGATCCCTGGCATTGCTTTGTCAGCGTTTGGTTCGGTAACAAAACCCTTTTACACCTGCAGTTGATTTGGACCATATGGGCCTTTGATAGGCCTACAATTGGTCATTGATATCACTTGATGCTTTGTCCTAGAATTCATACAGGTTGTTAAGTGAAAAAGAAAGGGTTTACTTATTTACCCTTTATATGCGATAGCTCTTCAGGAACTTACTGAAGTGTGTAAATAAAGCAGGATATTTAAGCAGGATCACAACCAAACCCATGAATTTGTATGCCAGGTTTATAGACCCTATGCTCAAGAGCAGAGCGTAGACTTGTTACCTGGGACACCTGTTCGTCTCCGTTTCACACCAGCCATAAACGCTTCAGTTGAATCATTTACATCTATTTGTTTGCCATAGATCGCCATTCTCCGTGATGGTAACTCAGTTTGCTCTGCTCACAGATGTCAAGTCAGGTCAGATAGCAGGCAGGGATAAAACTTTAAACGTCATGGAACCTCCACGGGACTGAGGCTGCGACTAGATCACAATGCCAGTGGCAATTCTTCTCTATTTATGAAGTCGTTAGGATTTTGTACAATGGCTTTTTTCGATTCAGTTTTCTCTTATTTAAGGAATAAATGTTACAGAATCAAAGCCTGTATTATATTCTACTTTAAATTGTACAGTAAGAGAAATAAGTCATGTATTGGTAATGAATGTTAATGAAATGTCATTTTGGATATGGATATAATGAGACGTTTTGACCATTCTCTCTCTCTCTCTCTCTCTCTCTCTCTCTCTCTCACTCTTTTGCTTTAATGTAAAAAATATGAAATACTAAGTCAATTATTTTTCACAATAAAATGAAATAGAGACAACTTCAGGTCTACACAGGGCACTTTAAGCGAAAGACTTACTCTAAAATAAAATAAAGAAAGAAACAATATGAGCTCTGTCAGATTTAAGAGAATATACAAGGCGAGTTCAAGTTAAACCATAAGTTCTGATGAAATGAATGAAGCCATAAAACCGATTAGCGGCCCGATCTTTAGCGGCAGTAAAATATTTGAAAAATGCAAGCATTTTAAAAAAGCCTGTACAGTACGTCCGTGGATGAAGATCTGTGAACAGTGAATGAATGAGTGAAAAATTGACATACAACTTGTTGCAAACTTGCAAAGGAGACGCATCTGTCTGTGGGAACTGTGAACACAATCATTCATAAACACTACCTTTACATTACAGGAACCTGGCTTGGAGTAATTGCCACATCCACCGTACAGTCCTGACTTCACTCCAGGCCATTTCCACATGTTTGGGCCATCAAAGGAGTTCCTGGGAGGCCAGGGAGCAGGTAGTTCAATCATGGCTCTGGCGTAAGAGAAAACTTTCTACCTTGATGTTATAAAATACTGGGATAAGTGCATTAGTGTATTACATGGAGAAATAAATGGAGTTTTTATAACTCTCATAAATGTGTTCGGTTAGTCGCACTTTGACTTGAACACCCATCGTCTATAATTTACATAAAAATACCACGAGTTCGTTGCTTATCCCAGCTCCTAAACGATAGACTGAATTATGTAAAGTGAGTGTAACAATTCACATAGCGTTAACCAAGTACAATATACAGTACGGTAAAACCCCTGAGGGATGTTGGTGCTGAAACTGAGAACTGAAACTATAATAATAACACCGTTAAAAACGTGTGTGGTGGAATAGAACAGTGATAATATGGCTGTGGCAAAACACCAGTGACTTGGGTTTGATCTTCAGTGTAAGCGAATATGCTGACTTTGATCCATTCAGCATTCTCAAATCATGTTGGATGACAGAAAATATATGATGTTAATGCAACTCAGTTAAATCCTATACATTCAGAAAGCTTTTCTCAATGTTGGCCTGAATAGTGTTAGGACTAAAGTCCTGTAAACATAGATTAGCTTTGTATAGGTTTGTATAGCTTACATAAGGGGAACTATTATGCAAAACAAACATAAATCCCTGTCTTTTTTTTTATTTGTCCATTTCAATTCCTTTACTGGCTGAGGTTTAAACAAGCCTGAGAATTTCCCTCTAATATGACCTGATAAAAGTAGGGGGTGGTTAAACAGTACCTCATTTACATAGATACTGAAACAGCATGATTGGAAAAGGAGTGAAAGATCACTACCTGAGGGTATTTCATTTAGGGAGCTTTGAGAGATAAGTCAGATTGTTAAAGATATAGAAAAATACTGAACCTTTAAAATACCGCTAATAATGTAAAGAGTAAAACGATATACTACAACGAAAACATTAAAAGGGCCATATTAAAAGCATGCAATAGGAAACAGCAATATACTGTATTGTAGTTTCACAATGTTGACATCATAATCATGAATACAGTAAAGGTGACAATGAGTAATTAATCGTATATAGAGTTTTCTTGGCATGTGCATAGATTGGAGAAAAAAAAAATTCCCCAGTCCCAGGTTTTGTTTGCGCAATCTACTGTTCCTTTCTTTGTGTGCAAAAAAAAAGAAAAAAAAAAAAAAAAGAATGATAGATTAAAAAATAAAAAGTGTGTATGCGCACACCACACATATGTCCCGTGGTGTGTGTGTTCGTGTGGAGCCTGGTGGCGGCACACATTTGGAGGCCTGCTCATCTGCATCGTGCCATGCCCCATCAGCTCCATCAGGCTCAGGGAGAACAAAGCCGGTACATTTCCACAGCCATGAGCCTGCAGGGAGAATACTCATCATAATTAGCCCAATGATGAAGCCCTGTGATGTACTGCACAGCAGGCTCTCTCTCTCTCTCTCTCTCTCTCTCTCTCTCTCTCTCTCTCGCTTTCCTTTCTTCATTACTAAGAAGAGAGATGGGAGGGGTAGTTTTGACTAGACGCTGTTGTCTGTCTGAGATGTAGCTTTTCCGTTGGATTTAAAAAACAGGTTTAGAACATGTACAAACACAAAGGGCAAAGAGAGGACAAAAATCCTGCGGCTCCACCACATGTTTTTTCGGATCGTAATTGTGCTCTGATATTTCTTAATTACTAAAGAAAGTGCAGAGCGGGTTTTAACATTACGTCTATGTCTTAGCAGGGGAAAATGTCTAATACCTCATATGTTGGGCGCGTTTGTATTATTCAAGCGTTACATTTCTAGACTAAATGCTCTATAAATGCTATTTAAAACATGTATTTGCAATAGAAGGATTAATTCTGGCTGAAAATTAGTATCGAATTAAAGAAGGAAAAACAGGGATCTATAAATAGATTTGCTAATCAGATACTAAGGCTTATAGTAAAAAAAATTTCACATAAATATGACTATTCATGATATTGTCACTTGCATAGATGGCTTTTTTTTTTAGTGTGTACTGTATTTGGCTACAGTAACATGATTTTCGACTAGACATTGTCTACAAAGCTTCTGCTTATTTATTTATTTATTTATTTATTTATTTATAAAAAATTTAATTAAAAAAGCATTTTTTTTTCTACTAGGGCCATCTATCTTTTTCAGCATACTGCAGAGCTGCAGTCTTAGCAGCTGCTTGAAAAATCTTAAATTTTGTGAAATTAATATTTTAATATTTAACATTATATTATATATATATATATATATATATATATATATATATATATATATATATATATAGCATAAATGTTTTTAATCTACACTTTAAAAAGTTTTAATTTACACTTAAAAAATAGCAAAGTGTGTCTAGATATAATTTTAATGATCTTATATATATTAAGAAATGTCAGATTAATTTAACGTGATTCATGATGCTAAAATATAACTTTTATTCTTTTACATACAGTAAAATAGAGAGATGGGATATAAGATAAAGTGTATGATTTTGTCTAGACATTTCTAGAATACCTACAAGAGCAAGCTTTTTCTGTACAAGAGCAAACCTCATAAGATTTTAGAAAAACTGTTTTTCCAAGGTCGTCTTTAGAGTACACAAGTGCAAAAGTGTGCACAGAATTCTGCACATCTGTTCGGGTTATTAAGATGACGTGTGTGCAGTTCGTGCCTCTGCATTTTCCAGATTTTTCTTGAGACACAGATTTCAATAGCATTTTAAATAATAAGGCGTACCAAAATGCAGACAGAAGCAGGAAATACAATTTTTGCTGTCAAATTCAATGCAATGTAAGACACACATACACACATACATAATACTATTAAAAACACAAATAACAAAAATAATAACTGTTGTTATATGAATGAGAAGATGGCATTGAAATAAACACCTGATATAAGTGAGGTATATTGTTAATACATACTGTATAATGCAGCATCTACATACGGTAACTTCATTAATAACACTTATTAATCTTATTATTATTATTATTATTATTATTATTATTATTATTAATGAAGCCTCAAGATACTAAATTAAGGTTATGAATTGTAATGTGTGTGTGTGTGTGTGTGTGTGTGTGTGTGTGTGTGTGTGTGTGTGTGTGTGTGTGTGTGTGGTGCTCTATTTAAAAATGACATTTTACTAAACTATTACTTTCTTTTAACATATTTCTAATGTTGAGAGTCTAAAAATTCTAGAGCCACTATACTCATATATAACCAGAGTATAGTGGACTTGTATAATAAAAAAATTAAAAAAATCCTAAATTATGTCGAAAATAAATACATAAATAAAATATATATATTATTTCATTATTTTTTTCAGAATTTGAAATATTTTGCAAAAAAATACAATATAATTTATTGTATTACAGTGGATTTGTATACTTTTTACATTTCTAACTCCCCCGCCCACACACACTTTTTTTTTTTGATAAATTGGTGTATATATAGTTTGTTGTCTGTGTTTAGATTTGTCTAATCAAATATAATCATTTATTAATCATAATTATAGATAATAAACCCTGGAAAGAGGCTGACATTAAGAAGACCCGCTTTTTACTTATTTACATTTAATTAAATTAGAATTATGAATTAGAATTATATCAGTCTGTTTGGCTTCACTAATTATTTCGAATGATAAAATAAATAATAATGATTAAATTATAAAGATTTGCATTTGTGTAAATACAAGATTGTAACTTGGGGCTCAACACTGGGGGGATTGAGTTCTCCACCAATGTAGGGGTGTGTGCGCGCGCGCGTGTGTGTGTGCGCGCGCGCGTGTGTGTGTGTGTGTGTGTGTGTGTGTGTGTGTGTGTGTGTGTGTGTGTGTGTGTGTGTGTGTGTGTGTGTATGTGTGTGTGTGCGTGTGTGTGTGTGAAGACAGGCTAAGACCCTTTGGATGGGAAGCAATTTTTTAAACTTTTTTTCTGATGACACTTTGCTCTTGTTGTTGCACATGCCTGCCAATCTTCATGCCTTTGAATTATGGGAGGAAACTGGAGTCCTTGGAGTAAACCCACCAAAGGGAGAACATGCAAACTCCACGCAAACAGACCCGAAGCGGAACTCAAACCCGGACCCTGAGGGTGCAAAGTGCTAAGTCATCATTCCACATAAACTCCACAGTACAAATGATTGATCAAATCCCACCAACTAACCAACGAACATGCAAAGAAAAATGTAACTTTTCTACCCAGATGTCTTACCTACAAAAGAATCTGCAATTTCTCACACAGTCATGCCATCTTCTAGCCTTTAATGTGCACAGCCAGCATCACCGTTTAGCTTGTTTACACCAGTTTGATGACATGTGGAAAAAAAAAATCGTCATGAACCAGCAAGATGCGAATCCGGGGGCTGGAATCAGGGGTGGTTTATTACAGAATCACCTCGGCGTTTAAGCTGCCTTCCCACCTGGAGTAGTGGCACGGTGCCCAAGCATCGCTCCACAGCCTGTTCTTCTACAGCTCGATGCGTAAAAGCCAGCCCGCAGACAGCTCTGTTTACAATGATTAAACCTGCATCTCAACACCATTCACACAAACCGTGATCACAATCATGATTGTCAGAAAGCGTAGAGCTTATTTGGGGTCACATTTCAAATCACAGGGAAATCTGGCTCCCATAACCGCACAAATGATCCCATTATGTCGTCTAAATAACGTCTGTGGCAATAAGTCTATTTTTTTCCTTTTTTTATGTTTCAATCATTTAGAAATCGGAATTCTTCCGCTTCAAACATGAACACGGTTAACAGGTATCATTTATCATCGCTGGTTTGTTCTGGACTTGATTAATAATGCTTGGTCTACAAATAAACACCTTGTGCTGCTGTTGGACATGTTGGATGATTAGATGCTGGAATAACTCGGCTGAGGATGGGTGTGCCAGAAACATTAGACTCGACTAACACACCGCCACAAGAGCAGGTTCTCTTCCCCCGGACTGAACTCACATTAGCCCTAAGTGTACATAAATATTTCTCTTTCTTTTAATTGACTGTAAAAATGCCAATAATAATGTCACGTTTGGCTCCGTGAGTGTTTGTTTCATTTTATTTTTAATCTCGGAGGTGAAGCATTAAGTCAGGATTAGACAGGTAATAATTCTGCACTAAATTGTTTTGAACATTGTGTCATGTCTCGTTCTGATATTATCCGGTACAGCCGTGAGGATCGAGCCGGAATATCAGGGTGTTGACAAAAATATCAGCACTTACCAGTACATGATGCATTTTTTTTTGTATATAACAATATTTTCTTATTTCTAAAGATTTTAAAGCAGTGTATAAGGGGCGTTCGAGTCAAACCGGGACTTGTGATTAAAATTCTTGTGAATGAAGGTGTAAAAACAAAGACTTCAAGAACAGTACGCCCATGAGACTTGTAGCAAATGTTTTAAAGAATCCATATGTCAGTGTTACATGTCAGACTGAGGTGGCTCGGAGCCCACTGTAGTCACTCCCGGGAGAGCATTGCAAAAATGACATCTTAGCCAGTTAAATATTTTTTAGCTAAACTATATATACTGTATATCTTATTTATTATATTATTATATTTCATTAATATATATATAACAATTCAATTTGTATATAAAAACTTTTTATTTTATATATATATATATATATATATATATATATATATATATATATATATATATATATATATATATATATTGTTGTATATATTATAGAAAAGTTTGGCTAGATTAAAAAATATTTCACTTGCTAAGATGTCATTTTTGCATATATAAACAAAAATAAAATTATTAGGCTTCTGTCTAATCCCGTGTTCTTTTTTCGAGAAATAATGTCCTTAAAAACTAGCAAGATTATCTGCCAATAGAACAAGATTTGAAAAATAAGCTTAATACGCTTCTATTTAATTTGTTGTGAATTTATTGTAAGAAATTATAGATACTGTTTGTTTGGTTAGGTTAGGTTAGGCTGCGAGTTAAAGCCACATCCCCTGTACTGTACTACGTGTTTGGGAGTTCCTGGAAGGCCAGGGTCTCAGATGTGAAGCAGGCAATCTGATCATGGTTGCGGCGTACTGAGAAAACTTTACTTTGATATATAGAGAGATATAGGAAGAATAAACTATAGGTCTCATAACTGTGTTCTGTTTTTGTACTCATATTGCATGGACCGGGATTTGCTTTAAACAAACAGTGACACATCAGGTGTAGGAGCTGTGATTATACCGAGTAACCCGATCGGTTCAATTCGTCATGTTACTGCTATAGAATGACTTGTTATGGTTAACAATATACAGTACAGTAGAAAACCAGGCTTTCACATTATTGGAGCACTGTGATGGCCCACAAGGCTAAAAAAAAATGTTATATGAGATCAACTCCTTGAACATTTTCCTTTATATTAAGATGCCTCGCAGCCGGAAAACATGGTTCTTTACTGAATATGCATGGGTACTGAAGGAATAAAAAAATCTCATATATCTATAAGATGAATAATTGATGTCTAAACTACATCAAGTCTCTTTAGTACTGTACATGGTTCTGCAGTTCTGTTGTACTTTGTTCCAGTGTGTCTTGTTCACACTTTGTTTTTTTTTTATTTCTCGCTTCTGTCTGTAACATCACACTCACCTGAACGCTAACACGCCTGCTTCCTGCTTCACTTCAATTCATTCTGTCTTTTTTAAACAACTCTTCAAAACGTTGGCTCGGGTGGTTGAGGCTCTGGGTTGCTGAATGGAGGGTTGGGGGTTCGAGCCCTGAGTACCAGTTCCAATCCTGGAGAAATGGTGGGAGATAAAAGTCCATGCCAGCCTATTTAGAGAGAATAGATCTGACCCTAATGGAAAAATGAATAATAAAAAAGTTTACATCGAACGCAGATTGTGTCTGCAGATATCAAATTTTACAGCATCAGTAATGTTTATTTCTGTAACGTGATCAATTACATGCTGAACAAACATGTGCAGTATTTAACCGGCACTTTTAATTCATGTAAAATCAATACATACAATAAATTGTAGACAAGTTGTATCAATTCATTTCTGGGTGCCAAGACCTTCGCCTATTACTATTACTGTTTATAAATATAAAGCGGCTTTAGTCTGTCACATAGACTGCCATCTTCTATTTACACTACCACCTGTCCACACACTTGTGCCATACGGAGGATCCCTAAGCATATGAGGGGGATTTCTACAGTTATTTAGTTTAGTTCACGTCTTTTTGGTACAATTCTATAGAGACCAGAAGAAATACTATGAGCGTATTAATGGAAATTATTACATACGCCAAGAAAAGTACATTCCATGTGGTATGTTATATTGCTATGAATATGCAGTATATTTGTGCATGTGTGTGTGTGTGTGTGTGTGTGTGTGTGTGTGTGTGTGTGTGTGTGTGTGTGTGTGCGTGTGTGTGTGTGTGTGTGTGTAAGTGAGCATGAGTTCATCTGCATGGATGGACATATGGGCTTGGGTGGAGGGGCCTGGGCTGAGCTGACAGACCACCAGCATGGTCTGGGACGCTCCAATGCGCCTCCTGCCACGCACACACACACGAAAACACAGTCACACGTGGCAGGCTCAGGCAGATGGCACCACTTGGTCCTCAAGCCAGGAAAAAGCATGCAAATTAAAGGTTATACCCAGCAGGTTTGAAGCGCTGCCAGCGCGGGGTGGCACAGCAGCCCTGGCCCACCTGCTTATCGGCCCTGGGACATCTGGCTTGTTTTTTGTTTTTTTTTCTTTCGGAACGAGCGTAACGCTATGAGGAAGAACTCTCATCTGTTTGGGAAGCTCTGTCGCCGCCACATCGCTCCCTTATTCTAAAAGATCTCATTAGCTCTTAACTACAGTTGTTAGAATTTGTTGTGTTGCCCAACATGGCGTCTTCGAAATGGCTGCACGGAGCTAAAGATCGAGCAAGTCACAGGTTTTGTGGTTACTCATGCAAAAAAAAAAAAAGAAGCAAGGTCCCCTGCCAGGCTTAGACTCTCTCTCTCTCTCTCTCTCTCTTACACACACATAATTCCTGCTGAAGCTTTAACAATACAGCCATTTGAATTTGCTTCCTAATAGTTTTCCCTTATGCTTGCAAGGACTTCCATGATTGAATATTCTGATTCTGAGTAGGTTTGCAGATGTTCTAGCATAATACGTTAAAAAAAAACACCTGGTGTATGATTAATAAAAATCTAACATTTGAGCACTTTTTCCTAGTTAACCAACATTAATTCATGTTTGTTTGTTTTTTTTCTAAGTGGTTAGAAATAAGCCTGATTATCAGAATCTCATAATCCAAATGCCTAAAAGCACAATACGACTATTTAAAAAAAATATATATATATATATATCTATATATCTATATATATATATATATATATATATATATATATATTTATTTTTTTATTTTTTTTTATTAAATTCAATAGAGTGTTAACTATAGGGATTTATAGGATCACATCGAACAGACATTGAAAACCTAATGATGTATTATATAGGAGTGATGGGAAGTTTGAATCATTTTAGTGACTCATCAAAATAAATGAATACTTTTTTGAGTCATTTAGTTCATTTGGTTCTTTTGACCAGAAATAAAATAAAACGTTAAATTTTCAATAAACAGACCCCCAACACATCTACATACGCACATTTTGGCTATAGTTCCAGTAATGAAAATATTATAATGCAGCTAAGGACGTATTATAAACAGAATGTGCAGCTCACCATCATATCTTCTAGTCCGAGTCGTTCGTTCTTTTGAATCTATTGCACTTCATAGCGTCTATGGGAGTCACGTGACAAAAGAACGAACGATTCAGACCAAAGACTTGAAGGTCACGACTGTCATTTCTGTTACCTGTACATAACCTACGGAGGTTTTGCGATGATTGCGCATGCGCGTCCAGTAGAAAGTGAACGAATCACTCTCTGAGACTACTCGTTCTTCTGAGTCAAATGCATTTTAAAGATTTGTTCAGAAAGAACGAATCGTTTAATGTATGAACGACCCATCACTATTATATGCAGTTGGAGCCTTAATAGCCACAAGTTAAACCAAATATATTTATTTTTTAAATAGGTCAATAATTGTGTCCTAGATAGAAAAGTTTTGCTGCAGAACATATTTATTTATACAGGACTTAGTCCTTAAAGAAACAAAGACGTTTAACACTGTGTATTATAAGTGCATGGCATTTTAATAAAATATATAACAAATTTAACGAGTATTTTTGTTGAATAAATTACGACAAATATCTAGGATTTATAAATACATAGCGATAATATGTAAAGTTCAGTATTTCTTGCTTGCATGTTTAATTAATAGTATTTATGGTATCATTATTAAGCTTGTGTTATTCACATACTCTAGTTCACACCTCAGTCAGAAATCAGCAGCATCTACTCAGCTTGGCTAAGAAGAAGTCGCTGTTTCAGGAGCATCAAATTATCAGCCTGGTTCAAGCAAAGAAGAAAAAAACAACAGAAGATGATTAAAATGACTGGAATTGGGTTAAGTTGAAATTGGGCGGAAGTTGCAGAGCTGTTTAAAAGTGAAAGTAAGAGCATTTCCATATGTGATGAGATCTCAGGATTGGGACTAAACAGCTGTGTAGCCGTAAGAAAACCACTTGTTAGTGAGACAGTAAAAGGACTTCAGTTTGCTTCAGAGCATAAAGATTGGAAAGGTTATGTAGTCTGATGATTCCAGACTGATCCTATACCAGAGCGATGGGCGTGTCAGGGTAAGAAGGAGAGCACATGCAGAGTGTCCACTGTACAAACAAGAACAATGATCTGGGGTTGCTTTAGTTGGTCTCGTCTATGCTCAGCAACGTTACAGGGAAATATAATGAAGTCACGTCTGTAATTATATCTAAGGTCTAAACCACTACTGTACATGTGCGTGATCACTTTCTCAATTAACTTCCCAGTCTACCTGCATCAATGAACTTGCACGAATTGCTGGAAAACAATGAAAAAATGTTCCTCATACGAAAGTATGCAACAGGTTTTATTTGTGATATCTGTGTATACAACACAAAACATTATACCCATGAGCCTGTATACCATTTACTGGTGTCTAATTAATTTACCATGTCAATGTGGGAAGCATGGTGGCGTAGTCAAGCGGATACCTCCCACCACACTGTGCTGTATAGAAAATGGGCAAGAGACAGAGAGTTAATAGTGTGTGGTGTTAACATCATGACTGATTGGTGTTTATAAGGTGGCCCAAATGTCTGCATCCATATGCTTATTTCAGACCAAGGATGGGTTCTAAAATAACAAAGGAAGATCAAACAGAACCCATCTTGACTTTTCCTTTGAAGTCATCTCATCTGAAGTCAATAGTTTATCAGAACTAAAGGAGGAAGTCATCTCTACATGGAACAACATAAGTTAAGTTGTATCGCAGCAAGACTGTTATTATATTATATAGTACATTTTTGCATCTGTTCTTGCTGTGTGCTAATCCTTCAAACTACAATTCTTTCAGGTATTTAAGTCGTACTGTATGGTCAAGGGTTTTGGGTCGAAGTGTTATCGGATTGAATGCAGTGCTAATTGAAAGCGAAGCAAACTGGCCATGTGTGTGTGTGTGTGTGTGTGTGTGTGTGTGTGAGAGAGAGAGAGAGAGAGAGAGAGAGAGAGAGTCATTAGTCGGCATACTAAGTGCTCATTGTTTCCGAATATTCAATTGTTTTCCATTCTAATTTTCTCTGTTTATACACCGCCGCTAAGCCCCCACTGGCTATTTTGAAGGTTGATTTGCTTGACACTTTATGGCTGAATTATTATTGTTTGATTGATTTTTTTTTTCCTTTCATACCGTTTGAATCAGCGCACGGTTTCCACATAACCGGTGCATCTGCGAGGATGATGAGAATGATGGCATGTGTGGAGTTTAAACAGCCTGTGGTGAGTGGGTGGAGGGGTGACGTGACATGGCACTTGCTGAGTGTGCCAGCATCCTAACTGGCAATGCCATGTGCCCATCAGTGCCACGGTGACCCAGAGCTGTCTGAGGAGACAAAGCCCGACCCATCACTGAATTCCTTTGGGCGTTGGGGGGGAGGGGCGTTTGGGATCATCACGGGGCCAATGTGTGGGTGATGAAGAACAGGGCAAGTTGACAGGGTCTGTGTGTGTGTGTGTGTGTGTGTGTGTGTGTGTGTGTGTGTGTTGAAATAGAACACATTGTACAGTCTATTTGCATGCATTTCTACAGTGTGAATGTTTACTATCATGATAAAACTACTAATTTCCCATTAAGATGATTTAATCTGTTTGAAAAAAATAATAAAATCACAGAACATGAAAAAAAATAGTGTGTATTATTTGTTGATTCCATTTATAGATTCCTTTCAGATGCTCAAACACATGGTTTCAGCACATAGCGTTAGTTGCTGTCCTTGCTTAATAACTATCCACCTGCTATCAGAGTATGAGTTATTCCATAAAACTGTTGATTTCTCGAATCTGACTTGCTTAATTGTCTTTTATAGGTTTAAAGGTTTGTACATATTAATGCGCTCGTTCTATTCAGTTTCTGTAGTGATGCCACATTCCTAAGCACTTGTATTGAATGTGTGTGAGATTTATGTAATTGCTTATATGATAACATGTTATGCAAGACTTTTATTTAATGTTGTTGTTCAAAGTGTCAGTGCTTTATGATGACAAATTCTGGAGATGATCCATAACAATATATGTAACTGTAAAAAAAAAAAGTATTGTTGACATTGTTAATAAGAGAGAGAGAAAAAAAAGCATGTTGTGTACATCGCCTCCTGTGCTTTTTTGGATTAGAAAGTGAGTGAGAGAAAGGAAAGCTGGAGGTCATATGGTAGGGAGAGTCATGGGGGGTGGGGCCTGTCTCATGACAGTTTATTTTAGCTGCCAGCGATTAGCTGATAGCGAGGCGCGAGAGACGCTGCTCTGACACTCCAGCTCCCGGGACATGTGCTCGCCACACGAGCAATCACTTCAGCTGCTCTTTCATCGAGCACATCCTTCACACGCTGTTGCTTTTTCATGCCTTGTCGCCCTTCTTTCTGATAATTCCGTTTTTTTTTTTTTTTTTAAGAAAAAATTTACCCTCAACAAGGTGAAAGCAGACAACTTTTTGATACTTTAACGCTACAGTATGTTTAGGTTTAAAACTTTTCACAAACGTGTCTGTTCATATCTATAGGAAATAATATGCTGTATTACTGTAAGCTTAATCTTAATCGTAAAAAATGTAATCACTATGATAGAAATAAAATATAATATTTTAAGTCATTTAAACTAAACTAAAGTTCCCACTCACTCACTGTCCTGCATGCAGGGGCCCGGGGGGCCTAGAGTGGGAACTGAACCCAGAACCTGGGAGGGGCAAGGCGACAGTGCCAACCACTACACCACTGTGTCACCTAATACACATTGTTTTGAAATATTATTCAAATATAATGTAAATTGTAAAATGATGTGCAATATGCAAATATATTTATATTCCACTCCAAGCTTCTTTTTTAAACTAAGCACCTGCTCTCAGCTTACAGTAATAAATATTAAATGCTAAAAATATTGTGGCTATATTTGCTGTTTAATACAGCAGTATTACATGTTACATATGTACATAACGATCTTTATTAACCTTTGTGCATGAACATGGGTTTTAACAGTTTTTAAGAAATAATTCTTTCTTTTTTTCCATACACCTGATGATTGATACCATTATTTAAAAAATGCTTGAGGGCTTCACTCAGAAAATGCCAATTTATGCTTTATTTTTTAGTAAGCTCTATAACTTGTTGTTCTTTGGATAACCATTATGCTGTATTAGGAAGTCTTAGAAATACATGCAATTATCCAAGTATTTACAGTAATCACATACTGTATATCAAGCCTTTTTTTTGAGTGTGCAGGTTTATGAGAGTAAAAACTCCTTTTGTTTTTCTGTATATAATCCCCTGCTACACTAATTCACTTATGCCAGAGTGCTTGGATACCATCAAGGTAGAAAGTTTCCTCAGTAAGCCGCAACCATGATCAGACTGCCTGCTTCTAGTCTGAGACCCTGGCCTCCCAGGAACTCCTTTAATGGCCCAAATATGTGGAAATGGCTTGGAGAGAGGTCAGGACTGTATAGGGGTGCCTGGCAATAACTCCCAGCTGTGTTCCTGTAATGTGCAAGTGCTGTTGGTGGATGATTGTGTGTACAGTACACACTTCTTTCGTAATTTGGCAAAAAGTTACGATTGTCAAGGATCAGGTGTTCCACTTGCTAAATGTTCACAGGAACGACTGCAGTAGGCACCTTTTTAAAAAAAATTTTTTTTAATGTTTGCACCATTCAAATGTTTTACTGTGACTAAGAGTCTCTGTACTGTGCTTGAATTCTTCTGTAAATGTCAACCGTTTTTACGCCTTCATTCTCAAATTTTTCATTGTTCGTTCTCAAAACGTTTTCCCTTTTCATTCAAATGCTTTTTCAGACTCTTTTTGTTTTTTAGCCTAAAAGCAAAAACTGTCTTTATCTCGGTGAAATTTGATCTGTACGATCGTGTGAGCCAGTAGTATATCTTTCTCTAGCTATTTTCTTACCGTTGCTTAGAGGAAAGTTCTGAAACTTATATACAGTTTAAGAAACATTACACAGCAGATCCTAACTGAGCGTGTAATGGCTAACACATGCCTCGTCGAGTCAGCCCCAACACCTTTGTCGGGTCGAAAGGGCTATCCGCGCTCATCTGGCGAGTATACCAGCACAACCGATTTTGTGTCCGGTAGCGTCTTCAGGATTTGATTTCAAACTCTTAATGATACTGTAGCCTGACCGCTTTCCAGTTGTGTCCCGTTCGACTTAATGATTTGCATCTATCGCCAGTGTTCATGTGTCAGCTTGAAACGTGCTGACAAATAAAAATAAAGTGTTCTGCTCCCTAACAGAGTAAAGAAACAGAGAAGCGTTTCATCTTCCTCCAATTTAGTCAAAACGCTATACTTAATGAATCATGTAATTATTTGCGGGTTGCGTTGTATCTTACGTTTCCAAGAAGAAGAAAAAAAAGATCAAACAAATTTCAGATCAGAAAGACAAAGAGAGGCTCAGTGTCGTAGCGTTCCATATCCATGAAAATAACTCCAGCAATTAAACAGCTATTTTTGAGAAAGTCCAGAGAACAGAGAGTGCAGGAGTGGAGCCACGAGAGAGAGTCTGAGAGAGAGAGAGAGAGAGATGGAGAAGGAAAGAACAGGACTTCAGCACATCCAGGAGTAACACAGTGACTCAGAGTTTTCCCTGGGCACTCGCCCTGGGTGAAGTGTAAATGAAAGCTTTCGAAAAGTCAGGAACGCTCTGTTGGGGGGCCGATTTGGACTGTGAGAGCTTTGGGCAGTTTGCTAAAGATCACCGAGAGCCAGGTTGAGGTCTTCTCTCCAACACACATGGAAAGATAAAGTAACAAGCAAAATAAGTAAAGGAGGAAACGGAATAGAAAGTGCTGTTACAGAAGAAATAATCAAAGAACTCTGGCTTTGTGATGTGAAGCCGGATTGCTGTTATAGTCCTGATGGTGATTATTTTCCAATATATGTCCCAGAGTGTTTTATTTCCCATACATCACAATCATTTGTTATTACAATGTAAGCTTTTTTAAACAGTTGCTTCTCTTCAACTTTCTCTTGTAGAAATATAATAATACAAAAATAACTGGCATTTTACCAGAAATCTAGATAGTGCATAGTCTCCTGCCCTGTAATTTCCTTTCATGTTAAATAAGAACAAGAAGCAGAGTTGCAGTGTGAGAGATAGCACTGTGGCGTTCGCACCTCCAAGGTCGAGGGTTAGATTCCTGCCACGGAGTTTGCATGTTGCCTTGTGGGTTAATTCCGGGTATCCTCCCACAGATCTAAAGACATGCCCATGTCTTATTGGGTGTTCCCAAATTGCCTGTACTGTGAGTGTGTGTAATGGATGGAACCATAAAAATGGATTTATTGGCACCCTGTCTGGGATGTGCCCAAAGTCTCCCCCCCGACCCCAGTGGTATATAAGGTGAATGAATGAATACATAATAATGAGTAGTTAGCACTTCTGCCTCTCACCTCCAGGGTTGGGGGTACACCATACATCAGTTTGCATATTCTCTCAGTGCTTGGTGTATTTCCTCCATATATTCAAATCCTTTGGTTGCTCTGGCTTGCGGGGTGGGGCCTCCATATATTAGACTTGTTTGTTGAGAGACTAAGTCAAGTGGCCTTGGCCCCTTTGCTTGCCCGTCCCCATATTCGGCAGGCTGTGGTGCACTGGGTGTTCTGGTGCTCTTCTATCATGGACAACATTGAGTCTCTTCAGCTATTTGTGCCTAAATTGCTTTTCTGTTGGATTGGACAAAATGAGTTGGCCTTTGGTCCCCAAGGGCATAAGTGATACCCATGATACTGTACAAAATTGATCATCAGTGGTGTTAATGGTATGGCTGATAGGAGTATATTCATATACCCAGTTACAGTATCGTCTATACCGCTTAATCCTGTATACAGAGCTGCAGAGGACTGGAGGCTCTTCCAGGAAATTTAGGACACTCTGGACAGAGTGCAAATCCCTCGCAGGGTGCATAACACACACACTATGGGCAATTTGGGAAGGCCAATCTGCATGTCTTCGAACTATGGGAGAAAACCAGAGTACCCGGAGGAAACCCACCAAGCACAGGGCCATGCAACCTCCATGCACACAACGAGGCGGGAAACGAACCTGGCCCCTGGAGGTGCAAGGCAACAGTGATAACCCTCTTAGAAGAGAAAAGATAAAGTATGAATTACAGCCAGAATTTGTCATACATGGCTGTTATTAATATGAAAATAGACCAATCAGAATTGAGAATTCTAAAATAGAAAGTCGCATTTTTCCCCCCAGTCAATTTGTGTGCCTTGAGCACTGGGACACTGGCTCTACTTGCTTTCTATCAAGTGAAATAGGGATTAAATAAATACACGATAAGCAAATGGGTGGTTATTTGTCGTCCAAGAGGTTTATATAGAGATAGTCGTCAACAATGGGAACGTTTCAGAGATTCCTCTCCTATCACTGTCTACACAGCAGTGCAGGCTCTGAGAACACAACTGGACTGTGTCACAGCTCTGTGACAGCGAGACTGGAGCTCACAATCCTAATTTGCTGCTGCTCGGTGGTCTGCTTTCTGTTAAACAGACCCTGTGATAAGATGCAGGTTTGCCTTCTTTTTTTTTTCTTTTTTTTTTAAACACTCCCCTCTCTTTCCACTCTGCTCAGCCCAGTGAACTCTTCTGTGTCCCTCTGCCCCCTGGCCTAGCCTCTATGAAAACGCCAAAGATAAATGATTTGTCTGCAACGTGACGCCTGCTGTTTGTTGACAATTTGAACCCAAATAGCACATGACGTACCTCACGTCCTCATCCTGGCTTAGGGATGACTGGAAACTTTTCAGCCAGGCTGGCGTCCTGAGAGAAGAGAAGGAACGGATTAAATTAAGATTTGTTTTTTTTAGGAAACACCTTCGTGCTTCAAATTCTTTCTACATCTCCGGAGGAGGCAGGTTTTTAGCGATGAGTGCACTCTCAGGGAATACGTAAACTGTAGCTTTGCTTGTGCTCGTAGAAGTCCATCATTTATACTTTTAGTATGTGGGGGGATTCCTTGAGACATTTTATCATCTGAGGTTTGTAAAGTCTCCTTCAAAGCAATCTATGAGCCTGTTTCAGATAAATCTTAAATTCTACGAAACATCTACAACATTTTTTCCCTATCCGCCCATACTAAATAATTCATCATATACAGTAAGAAGCTTGTTGCTCAGCTATGCTGTTCTCTGGTGGGCGTGGCATAGGCACTGAAACAGAGTGTTTGGAGAAGGAGTGAAATAAAGGGACTTTGAGGGATGAAAAATGGATTATCTGAGAGTTATTTCAGCTGGAGCATTGTTAGACACATTATGGGGGATCTCTGAGACCTGTGTTAACATGTTAAAGAAATTGTAAAATATGGGACCTTTAAAGTAAACAGATTAAAAGCGAATGAATAATTCAATTGTTTTTCAATATTCATTCATTTAATGTCAAGAAATTTAATGGAAAATGGCACGGTTGCCTGAAATGGGTTAAAAACTAGCTTAGACTAAATATTCCAAAATATTGTACATGGTATAAGGGCTAAATGTCACCATAAATGTGCTCTGTTTTTTTTTTTACTTCTAGAAAAGTAAGTATAGGTGACTTTCAAATCTTTTTTTTTTTTTTTTTAAACCCAAGTGGTATTTAAAAATGCTAATTGGACAATTAATAAAGGTCGTCAGATATGGGAATGCATCGAAATGCATCAAAGATGAAGAGATAGTGAGCTAGTGAGAGGAACTTTATTAACCTCCATACGTATATTTCTATCAATATTTCTGATACGGAGATACAGCACGTAAACTCAGTCTATATTTGCCTGCCATGTCTGTCCTTGACTAACTAATCACAGCTCTCTGTCTGGCGTGTTTGTGCCTCAGGGCACGCCAAGCTCTTTAGCTGTCCCAGTTTCTTTGATAGCGGAATAATATGAAGGTTGTGAACGAAAAAAGGAATGGCTCTGGGAAGAAGTAAATGCACACAAGCGCCATCAATTTCAAACAGAAGCGATAAGCCGGGCCAGAGTTGGGTTGTTTGAATTTTGTACTGAGGTTATGAGACAAATGTTTCAGTCAAAAGGCGTCCTATACAATTATGTGCTTCCAAATTTGCGGCAACAGTTTGGGGAAGCACCACAATTGGGTGTCGAGAAACCGTAGTCCATGCATTGTTCGTCTTTTTGCCACGTCTTTGTCTTCTCTACCGCTCAGTACGCTTGCATCCTATGTTATTTGCTGAGGTTTGGCATTGCAGTTTATGACATACTACTGTATCAACAGGATGGAGTGGTTGTGCTGTGTAGTTTATTACAGTCTCACTGTGAAAGGGATTAAATAGTTGGTAATAAGAAATAATTTTAAGAGTATAAAAAAGAGTATCATTTTTAGAAAGTTTTTCTTTCTCATTTTCAGTCCAGTCGCTGTACCTGATCAGTATCAGAGGAATGTTTTTTGTTTGTTATCTATAAAACATTCAAGCATTTAAAAAAAATCTAGCTTAAGGCATGATCCAGTGAGAAACAGGTGCAGATGATCAGGCTGGTGATTAGTATCCAACTGATGCTGAATGATTGAATGATGGGGGTTGGAACAGACGAGAGGGGAAATGAGGCTGCTGCTGAGGCTGTTACATAACCATTTTTTTAAAACTGTTTTATCTTTATGCACTTTGCAGCCTGATGCAGTAAAAAAATATATATTTTTTTTTAGAATTTAATCTACATCATTGAATTTAATATGCACCATGCTGCATATTACTTTTGCACCATGCTGTACAGTATATACAGTATATATATATATATATATATATATATATATATATATATACACACACACACACAGTGGAACCTTGGATTACGAGCATAATTCGTTCCGGAAGTGGGCTCGTATTCCAAAACACTCGTAAACCAAATCATCATTTGAGAGAGTGACGCTCGGTGTCAAAATAAGAGTCGCATGCGTGCTACATGATACTCGGTGCTCGTAAACTAATACTTCCTCAGTTTTTGAATATAATAACTTATTAAAAATCTTTGCTCGGTTTGCAGAACACTCGTAAACCACGTTACTCGCAATCCGAGGTTCCACTGTATATACACTGTATATACTGTATATATGTCTAAAAATAAGTCCAAACATGCTTTAGAGATCAATTTGAATTTTTATTCTTTTTTTAATATAATTTTTTTTCTATAGCTTTTAATTTATTGACCTTTTTTCTGCTCATAGTATAAAGTTTTCATCACCATAGCCTCATATCCCCAATGCAAAATTTGAACATAAACCACATCTTGGCTAGTTGACTCCACATGAGGTAAAAAGGAAAATTGGTGCAAATTTGATTTTTCTTTTAAACTTTTGCTTTAATCAATTGTTTCACACTGTTTCAGTGAAGGCGTTTAAATAAATGATTCCATGAAATCTAGTCTCTCTTTTAAAGCAGTTTAATAGTAACTGAACACAGAGTTCTGCTGGGGAAGTGTTAGGATTCAGCCAAGATGCTGTGAAATGTATTTTCCATCTCTGGCATACATCTCGGACTACATCTGATTTAGATCCTTTCATGAGACACGGCGAACTGGCTCGCTCCAAACCACAGGCATTGCCAATCTAAATGCTCATTTTTCCTGCACAGAATATTAACTCTGAGAGGTCAGTCTTCTCCCCAGTTTACAAAACCATTTCTTGCATGGAGCGGATTCTTCACTGCTGAATTTTTAAATCATCAACTGACAAAGTAGTCCAAGTCCGTGAGATGGAGAAGTCGTGTTTTGCTTGGCCGAACTCTCGAGACTCTCACGACTACCATATGCAAAAAGGCCCATGTCATTCCCAGCTTTTAATAAATCCAGATCACGGTGTTATTTTAGCCTTTTTCTGAGCCTGTGGGTCAGAGGAGTGGGGAACAAAAATATTATGGTCATCCACCATAAATTTTCCTGGCTCTGGAAAGCCACAAAAACCCTCTCTTTGTTTCAGCAGAGAGTCTATCTTACCGCTGCAATGAGAAAATCAGGTTTGGCATTGTGACAGCCTTCGACATGGAAAAAGGGAAAGGACCAGAGGAGGATGGGATGCTTCGTCTTTCCACGCAAGTCCAAAGTGAACTGTTAGATGCACGTGAAACGTTTTGGATTTGCCAATCCAAAAGCCGTGCAGATGTTATATAAACCTTCTCATAGTCTTAATGGAACGTGCCAGAGATTTGGGATTTGGTGATGGAGGAGATTGCCAGAGATTTGCCAGAATGCTCGAGAAAGCGAGATAGCTTCTCATCACTCTGGGCTGGTCTTTGATTTAGGGCACGCAATGAAGTACTGTAGTGTAATTTGCACAAAAAGGAAAACACAGACATTTGCTGTCCAGATCCAGATATGTTTAGTGGTCATATCCCAACCCATCTGGTTTCACTTTAATCCACTCGGAGTCACACGTGAAATTATACTTGGCCGTCTTGGTTTTATTAGTCATCTTTGATTTATGACCTTCAAAGTAAAAAATAATTGGCCGACACTGCACGCCTTTTATAAGGCTTGTTCAGGGGCGAACACGAAACGCTGGAAAAATGAGTCCAAACAGAAGGAATGCATGACGTTATGGCTTGAGAAGGACCAGGGCTCCACTCGAGCTCCGCTGTGTATTTTTATAACAAGCGCCTTCTTGGCCGGCTATGCTACACTCTGCCAAGTGCTTGTGTACACAGCATCAAACAGGTCATGTAACTTTTGGAGGAAAAACATCTTCATGCGATAGTTCAGCGACTGGAGCAAACACTTGGACTAGGTGGAACTGTTCGTTTGGACTGGTTTATGATGCAGTGAAGAGATTTTTTAAAAGAAATTAAAGACAGCATTGATAAATATGTTCCAGCAATGATATTGATTCTTTACCTGTTCTTTTTCTCTCATCATTCAAATAGTAAAGCAGTGATTTTTTTTTTTTTAAATATTGAGTACTTACATATTCTTAGCTCATCGGAAAGTGTTACATGCAGAAGGAAATTAAAACTGGTATTTCAGCTGCTCTTTTATTTCTTCTTATTGTCTCATGCTTAATCTATGCTCAACCGGATAATGGGAAACAATTGTTATACACATATTCAGTATAATACAGTATAATGTGCAGAAGTCTGCATTACTGTATGTCATGCAGCATCCATGCAGGCAAGCATCAAATCTACCATGGGTATAAAATATCTGTCTGAAATTAATATTTAGGAATTGTTTAAGTGTGTTGTTGTTCTTTCGGCTGCTCCTGTGACAAGAACATAGAAAAAATTTTGACAAATGGAAAACTCAATTTTAATACTTGACAATCTTGCCAAGGTATGAGTCTGAACGACGAAAGAAATATGCAAGTCTGACAAAAAAACAAACAGTGATCAGTTATTGGTTGTTTTGTAAGATGGTGATCAAGGATTGGTTGTTGTGAAGAATTGTGATCAGATTGTTTTGAGCAATGATGATTGTTTGGAATAGTAGTGATCAGTCATTGGTTGCTTAAAAAATGGGGATCAGTGGTTGGTTGTTTGGGACAGTAGTAGTCAGTGATTGGTTTTTGGAACATTAGTGATCAGTAACTTGTAGTTTGGAACAGTAGTGATCAGTGATTGAGCTCAAACGCCTTTTCAAGTGTGTGATAGTCTCTAAATGAAATTACTAATGATGTTTAAAATGTTAAAAAATACACTGGCTATAGCCCTGACAAGAATAATATATATATATATATATATATATATATATATATATATATATATATATTTTCATTCTGTGAGTTCATAAAGAAACATCTCAGGAATTTGCGTTGGGTGTTTATTGTATAAGACTGCACATTTATTCTGTGTAAGCACTGTAAATATCTTCAGCCTTGTTTTTCTTTCTCGATGGCCAGAGAAACTAGAAACATCTTTCATCTGGTTCCTTGACCTGTGCTAGAAGTTGTATTTAAAGCAAAAACAGGAAAATGGATAAAAGCGAAGCATAAGAATCAGAGAGAGAGAGAGAGAGAGAGAGAGAGTAGGCTCAGAGTGTTCGGGTATATTTGCATGAAGCCGACTTACATGCTTGCAAACATGGAGCACAAGCTGGAGAAGGAACATTTCTTTTTTTTTTTATTTGGAAGACAGCCTAAAAATGTGCCTGTCGCAGATGTTTCAACAGAAGGTGTTTGCATGCTGTTCGTTAATACACTGCCATACGGGACACAGTATGACCACCACAATAACCAGTAAGTAACACTCTGTGTGTGTGTGGAGCCATGAGCCAACTTTACCTTCTGGTTTTGGGAGAAACCTGTACCCTGCGGATTGAGATGTACCTCGGTGGCGCCACATTGCCTCTGACTAATACTAGCACAAAGAATAAGATATTGGGAATGAAGTTTGTGGTATACAGCTTTGGGGGATCGACTTTTATTGCTTTGGAAGTGTATGATAGCAAATAAAGCTTTGTTTTACAATTTCAATGTTCTCTTATATTAAAGCGAGCTCTGAAAGAGATCTCGTGGCTAACTATTGTCATGACAAATAGAAAAGTGAGGGTTTAGTCATATGTAAAAAAAAAGCCAATAAATAAACTGGCATTCTTTTTGCCCTCACTCATACTTACTGGAACAAATATTGGAAAACAAGCCAAGAAACCAACTCTATCAAGCATGCTACAATTCTAGGATGTACAAAGGGTGTTCGGGTCAAACCAGGACTTTTGACTGTGCAAAATAACAGAACACACTGCCTTTATTTCTCTATATAATCCCCTGCTACACTAATACACTTATCCGAGTCTTTCACTAGTGCTTGGGTACCATCAAGTTTTCTCAGTACGCCGGAGCCATGATCGGACCCCTTGCTTCAAGGCTGAAACCCTGGCCCCCCAGGAACTCCTTTAATCACACAAACATATGGAAATGGCTTCGAGTAGGACTGTTCGGGGGACATGGCAATAACTCAAGTGGTGTTGTTGAATGGTTGTGTGTACAGTTCCCACAGACAGATGTGTCTCTTGCGCAACTTGGCAACAAGCTATCTATTGATTTCTAAGGATCTGTCATTCCACTTGCTGATCTTCATTTACGGAGGTACTGTACAGTTCGACCTTCTTTAAAACGCTTGCACCATTCAAATGTTTTACCGCATCTAAGAGTCTCATCCTGGTTTGACTTGAACGGCTTGTACTTTACTGTTTATATTTGGAAGTACACAGTCAAAAGCCATTATGTACAGTATGAAGTGGATACATGCATGTTAATTAGACAAATAAAGTGTCCATATACTTATTTCTTCTTTTTTTTGTATCAGAATGTGCACATTACCATACTGAACCCCAGCTTGTGCAGTTCTAAGGCGCTGAATGAAGAGTGACGTTAATGCTGAGACTTGCAAAAGATCTCGGCATTCTTTTTGCCCTACGTAAAGGGTTCTATGTAAAGGGGTGCTAAAAGAAATATGCTGAAGGTAGCTCGTATCACAGAATGGATCTGAAATATTGAAATTGGTTTTTCAAATAAACAAGATATACTCATCAAATGCTGCAGACGATGAGATTTCAACTTCAGCACTTTTTCTTATGTACGTACGTTTGCACTATGCCAATCATTCTGAAGATGGCTGTACAGTACAGTATGTACAGGATGCATAATGCCGTAAGAGTTGAACTGACGAGTGACGACTGGATGTGTTTTATTAGATCACTGATAATATCTGATAAAACAAGTTTTAAGCTGCTCTTTTAATGTGGGAGGGAAAAATACTTTCTGAGCAAGATCTCATTTCCCTACCATAAACATACAATAGATAGTCTCTGACCAACAATCATTTTTAATTGAAAATGTTTCCAATCGAAACTGGTTTCTGGTATCACAAATATACTTGCAATGTCTAACGAGTCTTTTTGATCTAAAATAAAGTGCAAAAAAATATTATTATTATTAGAATTGAGTTTATTGTCATGTGCATCGTAAAAAGAAACACAAGTTTAAACAGTATAATTAAATAAATATCCTTATAATAACCCTTATAATGATATCCTTATAATAATAATATAATAATAATAATAATAATCCAGATAATAATAATAATAATAATAATAATAATAATAACAACAACAACAACAACAACAACAACAACAACAATATCCCTATAATAACCTTTATAATAATATCCTTAAAATAACCCTTATAATAATATCCTTATAATAATAATAATAATAATAATAATAATAATAATATCCTTATAATAACCCTTATAATAATATCCTTATAATAATAATAATAATAATAATAATAATAATAATAATATCCTTATAATAACCCTTATAATAATATCCTTATAATAATAATAATAATCATCATCATCATCATCATCATCATAAAAATACACCCATTCATTATTTATGTACTGTTCTACTTACCTCTCTTTAATATTTAGGAAGAGGATTATATATTTATTTAAATTTTTTAAACATGTAGCACTTAATAATTCTCTATGGAGCCCTACAGTATTGTGCTTCTCCATTAAAAAGCAATTTTTTTTTTTTTACAAAGCTTAAACAGCTACTTTTTCAAAAGCGTACATATAAGATACGGAGTGACCCGACAAAATTCGGTGAAAGGGTTTAGTCGTAGCTAATCTTAACCCCTGACTTTCGACCTTATCCTGCGCTTGTCTGTGGCACTGCATCTCTTTCATCTGCTCGGTGTTGCTGTCATTCCCCAGAGCAGATGCTGACTCGGTGTTACTGAGAACGGCTCGGATTTCCTGGGCGACTGTCAGGAAGGTTGACACGATGCTAAAAACATGCGGCGAAAACATTTGGCAGTGACGCTGGCTTCCTTATTAGCTGCGTCGTTATTCATCTTTGTTTGTTTGTTTATCGACTCTAAATGAAAACAAATCTGAGCAGTTAAAAGGACAGTTTAACCGATTGTCATGTATACAGGGAAATGTCATTATGTTATTAATATTAGGATTTTCCGCCACGATTGTAAAATAGGCTATGTGTTGTGCAGACATCCTTAAAGTTTATATATTTCATATTTGCGTCTCATTGACTTGCAAATGCAAAAGGAAAAAGGGGGAGAAAATAATCAGTTATTAAAATTCAGGTAATGTATTCCTGTTTCTGAATTCTATTTGAGAAACATTATTAATTTCATATAGCACGTTCGGAGCGGCCATCTGTTCGCGCCGCACCAGTGCACCTCCCTCCATCTGCCTTGTTTTCAGAGAGAAGGTGAAAGAGAGAGAGAGAGAGAGAAAGAGAGAGCGCTCTGGGGAAGTTTCACTGTGACTTTTTGATTTGTCACTCATTCCTTCCTTCAGGAGCGCATGACTCTCACGAGGCTCAGGATGCTCCTCAGCTTCCCTTCACCTCCTCCACCTCCGTCTCCCTCTCCCTTTGTTTTTCTCTCTTCCTCGTTGTCCTGCTCTACCCCCCCACCCCCCACCTGCCTCGCTCCCTAACCGGAGGAAACAGATTGCGGAGTCGGCACAGTGAGATGTAGCCCTGCCACAGTTAATTTAGCATCTGTGCGTCCATGAATATGAATACATTTACAAGTTGTGGATATAATTAGATACTGAAGTGTGAAGCAGGGGAGCGGCAGGTGAGGGAGGAAGATGAGGGGAAGAACAGGTCGGCTGTTCGGGGGTTCAAGACAGCTCAGCTTTTGTTTGCCTGAACAAAACACTACTCATAAATTTGCATTAATATTTGGTATATTTATGCGTTTGGTAGAGGTCTTTCATCCAGAAAATCAGTCGAAAAGTAGACTAGTTAGATAACGAGACAAAGGATCGATATTTTTATCAACTGCCAGTCCAAACTTGCCTTGATCAGTTTGAGTTTAAACGGTTCAAAACCACATCAAATTTCATCTTATGTCATTTTTATATACCCCTTTATCCTGTATGCTGGGTCACGGAGGCCTAGAGTCTATCCCAGGAGACTTGGCACAGGGTGCCAAACCATCGCAGGGCACACACATACACATTTACACACTACGGGCAATTTGGAAACACCAATTAGCCTAATCTGCATGTCTTTCGAGTGTAGGAGGAAACTGGAGTACCCGGAGGAAACCCACCAAGCACGGGGAGAACATGCAAACTCCATGCAACCAGAGGCGGAAATTAAACATGGCCAGGAATTGAATCCAGACCCTGGAGGTACACCACCATAAATTTTGCAAATACAAATTCCATTCAAATCGGATTGGTAAAGATGTGTTTCACCTGCTCGAATCGGATTATAAACTGTCGTTATGTCATTTGTAGGGTGACGTGTATCATGTGATATGAGACATAGAGAAATTTCACCGGAATTGCAAAATACTGTATAATGCTGTAGGTCCTTCTTCGCACTATTACCGCTACGTATGTTAAAGCCGTGCCCTTGAATTTCCGTGCAACCAAATCCGAGAGCCCAATAGTGACGGGGAGGAACTGGATGCGACTAAATTATATAAATAAATAAAATAAAATAAATAAATAATTAAAAATCACTTGTAACTGTTGATTAGGATCGAGTCTCCAGTTTGACTTGAAGCTATGAATGGCTCATTCTGTGCATGACTTTCTACTGGCCGAGTGCCATTCAGTTCTGTTGCATGCACACACATGCACAAACACATGCTCACACGTGTGGATAATCATGTTTTTGGTGTCCGCATTTGTTTCTGCTTCCTCTTAACTTGATGCAAAGCTTCTGCTTTCCTGATGTGTAATTTTCACAATTCAGGGACCAGGCATTAACAAAAAGCAAAGTTGTGCAGTTCGGCCATATGCAACAGAGACGTAGGCTTCCTCCATGATGAAATCATTACACATGATGATCAGTGCAAAATGTGGGATTTTTTAAAAGACTTCTCTTTTTTGAATGATATATGATAATTTTCTCATATTAAAGACAGCAGGGGAGGAACAGTCTCCAAACACGCGCAGAAGCGGGTAATGTTCTGTGGTCTCACCATATGCTGCGGTGTTACAGCCTCGGCAGAGACGTGCGGTGCAGTCGGTCCATAATGAAATCATTATACACTTGAAACCAAACGGCGGTCTATGTGACATATTTCCTCTCTTTTCAATAATATACTGTATAGTAATTATAGTATGAGTTGATGCTGTGCCACCGTAGGTCTTAGCGAGGGCCTGAAATAGAACTGTAATAGCGCCTGTCTATACTGGAGCTGCCGAGTAAATATGCAAATAGTTGCCCTCACTTCATTTATATTCATTTTTTAATCACCCTGCTGCCAAATCCAGCATAAACGGATTAATATGAAAATGACCTTCAGGGGAGGGAAGGAAAAAAAAAAGTTTAAGGTTAAAGTTAGACATCGGAACAGAGGGAGCACCTTCTCACAGCGGGGGGACGCTGGGAGATAACTGATTTCGGATGCTGTCGTGCGGCGGGCCTCGGCGATAAGAAAGTTTTAGATCGGGATTCTGTCGTGTAAATGAAATCAGGGTAATGAAATAAAAGAAGATGTAATTAAAAGCACGCTGCGGGACCCGAGCGCATTCTACTCAGTGGGGTTCGGATACCTCAGGTGGCGGAATATTATTATTTGACGAATTATCTACAAGTTCTTCATAAAGAAAGCAAAGTTGTGTTTTTTATTAAACAATTGTGTTTAATGGAAACTGGGCGTTCCAGTACGTTGGCTCATATAGAAGTAAATACGGTGCTATGTTAGTGTCAGTAGGACTACAACTCCCATCAGCCACTGCGGTGACATGTTAACGCCACATACTGAGTCTTGATCAAAACACCTTATAATCAATCTGTACTCATTGTTGTCATGTTTGGATTGCATTAGTTGTGCAAGTCTAAGCCATGTTCATGGATATTTAATGCTTGTTTAAGTTTTATACATATATTATTACTAAGGAAATGCACTTATTCATGGCAGTTGAATAGTGAAATCTCTGTTTGTTTCTTTGTTTGTATATAGTTAGTTTGTAGATCAGAAGGTCATGGGTTCAAGCCCCAGCACTGCCGAGTTGTCCTTAACCCTATCTGCTCCAGGCCATGCTGCATCCTGGCTTCTTAACTGACATATACGAGGAACAAAAAAATTCACTGAATGTTTTCATTAAATCTTTTAAAGTTTGTTTTTTGGTTTTATTTTGGGATTTTTCCCAGACTTTCTCCCTAATTTAATCGTGTACAATTCCTCCTCATCACTAGGGGGCGCCCTCATTAAGGGCGCACTCAGTCGGGAGGGCCGAAGACAATCACCTAAAGGATTATTAGGAACACCATACTAATACGGTGTTTGACCCCCTTTCATCTTCAGAACTGCCTTAATTCTACGTGGCATTGATTCAACAAGGTGCTGAAAACATTCTTTAGAAACGTTGGCCCATATTGATAGTAGAGCATCTTGCAGTTGATTTGTGGGAGATTTGTGGGATGCACATCCAGGGCACGAAGCTCCCGTCCCACCACATCCTAAAGATGCTCTATTGGGTTGAGATCTGGTGACTGTGGGGGCCATTTTAGTACAGTGAACTCATTGTCATGTTCAAGAAACCAATTTGAAATGATTCGAGCTTTGTGACATGGTGCATTATCCTGCTGGAAGTAGCCATCAGAGGATGGGGACATGGTGGTCATAAAGGGATGGACATGGTCAGAAACAATGCTCAGGTAGGCCGTGGCATTTAAACGATGCCCAATTGGCACTAAGGGGCCTAAAGTGTGCCAAGAAAAGATCCCCCACACCATTACACCACCACCACCAGCCTGCACAGTGGTAACAAGGCATGATGGATTCATGTTCTCATTCTGTTTACACCAAATTCTGACTCTACCATTTGAATGTCTCAACAGAAATCGAGACTCATCAGACCAGGCAACATTTTTCCAGTCTTCAACTGTCCAATTTTGGTGAGCTCGTGCAAATTGTAAAATCCCAGTAACTGAGCAGATTGTGAAATACTCAGACCGGCCCGTCTGGCACCAACAACCATGCCACACTCAAAATTGCTTAAATCACCTTTCTTTCCCATTCTGACATTCAGTTTGGAGTTCAGGAGATTGTCTTGACCAGACCCCTAAATGCATTGAAGCAACTGCCATGTAATTGGTTGACTAGATAATTGCATTAATGAGAAATTGAACAGGTGTTCTTAATAATCCTTTAGGTGAGTGTATATATATATAATATATAATCAAATTGCATATGTACTACATGACGTAATATAATTCCATAAGTCTAAATGCATTGTCTCTGCAGTCTCTTTGTAAATGTGCAGCTTCATCCCACAAGTGTGTTCTGGCGTTAACAACTTTTCGTCCCTGTGCTCTCACTTTTTTATATCAGGTTAAAAAAATATGTATGTATGTATGTGTGTGTGTGTGTGTGTGTGTGTGGTGTCAGGAGAGCAGGCCTAAGTCTTCCCCTGACAGGCAAGAGTGCCTACTCAGGGCCTTTTCGAGCACTTTGGTTAGCAGATGGTGGCAGTCCAACAGGTGCACATGGGCCACAGAGCCAAGCTAGACAAGGATGCTTAGAGGAAGACGTGTCTCCTCCCCTCATAACCTCATCCTCCGCGTTCTGGGTTCCAGATGGAGCCCCTGCAGTGCGGCAGTTGAAGAGAGGGAGTGAGAAAAAAAAAATTGTTTCTGGATGCTGAGAGGACAGACGGTGGCTTGGACAGAGCTGAAGGTCTCCAGAGTCAGGAATGGAAGAATGCTTTGATCACCCAAACCGCCTCTCCTCCCTTTAAACAACAAGATGAACACTAGGGAAAGTTAGAAGGTCAACATCGTGATAGGATATGGTGTATTATCATTAATGCACTACCGAACAGTGAGACATTTTATTATATTAGTGAAGAATGAACGAGAGATTTGGCAAATGCTTTTCCACCTTAGAGAATTCAACATCCTTTTGTTCCACATAAAAACTCATTTGCATATATTCGGAAAGTTTGTTTTCGGAGATCCTGACTTAAATTAAATCCAAAGGGATACTTATAAAGACATTCACGTCTCCTGGTGGAATTGATCCAGAGTAGAGAAGTTGTTAGAGATAACAAGACTTATAGGTTAATGATGGAATCTAAAGAAGAGAGAGGAACTCGTTTAATAGCCAAAACATGTGAAAAATGGCTTGGAGCGAGGTCAGGACTGTACGGGGGATGTGACAATCACTCAATCACTCAATGATTGTGGAACAGTTCCCACAGACAAATATGTCTCTTATGTAAGTTTGCAACAAGGTATCTGTCAATTAGGTGGCACGGTGGGGTCGACTGGCACCTCTGGGGTCCAAGTTCGATTCCCGCCTGTGTGTTGTGCGTGGAGTTTGCATGTTCTCTCTGTGCTTAGTGGGTTTCCTCCGGATACTCCAGTTTCCTCCAACAGTCCAAAGACATGTATTAAGGTTAACTGGGGTTCACAAATGTGTATATGTGTGCGTGCCCTGCGATGGATTAGCACCATGTGCAGGGTGTACCCCGCCTTGTGCCCTAAGTCTCCTGGGATAGTCTCCAGGCCCCCTGTGACCCTGAATACAGGATTAAGCGGTATAGATGATGAGTGAGTGAGTATCATCAGACATTCCAATCACTTGCTTAAATATAATTATTCCTGGTTATAATTCCAATTCTTTCTAGAAAAAAAAGAAATCTGAACTATTAGGTTAAGAACCTCAACTTGAAGCAGGAACTAAACATGGTACTTTGTTCCAATAGAGTCCTTTAAGAGAAGAGGCAAGGCTGCCAGCCCTCAGGGTGTAAAAAAAAAAAAAAAAAAAGTGGCTCTCACTCAAGCACATTCGTGTGACCTCTAGAAAGTTTCTTCTTTGTCCTGCATATCAGTAGCATGCCAAGGTCTGCAGTCTGTGCCCTGCGAGCTGGCACTGCCAACAGGCCGGAGATTGGGACGGGTGGCGCGGGCCATCTGGGATATCTCCAGGAGACGTGTGCCGAGCCTCACACTCATCAGCAGGTTTGAATTTGCACCATAATCACAAACAGACGCTCACTTCCTCCTCCGCTGCCCTTCTCCTGCTGTTTTCCCTCGCGCGTTTTTGGCTCAGAGTGCAACCTTTGACCTTTACCTCCTACAAAAAGAAAAAGTTGACCCAGTTGAGGGGTGCGAGAAGAACAGAACCCCTTATCAAATGGTTATGTATTTGCTGTATTTTATGAACAGTTGAATACGCGGCTGCTTTCTGTTCATCACGTCATAAAAATCTATTACAGGCAAAATTGATCAGTTCTAAGAGTAGGAATGTTTGCATTGCTTTGTTATTTATATTTTTACGACTACAATTTTTATTATATATTAAAATTATATATTTATATATTAAAAGCAAAGTTTCCACCTGAAAGTGAGGTATGACAAAATAAACGATAAATGAATTGCTCTATGATGGCGTAGTGGTTAGCTAGAGGGTCAAGGGTTCGAGTCCCGCCTTGGGGCCTGTGTGCATGCAGTTTGCATGTTCTCCCTGTACTTGGTGGGTTTCCTCCAGATACTCTGGTTACCTCCCACAGTCCTAAGACATGCAGGTTAGGCTAATTACCGTGTGTTTGGTATAGGGGGAATTCATTAATTGATTGTATGTTTCAATGTTAAATTTTTTTTACAACTAAACAACTATGCTTTATTGCCTCAAAAATCATTTAATCTTTGTTAGGTTTTTGGTCATATTTATAACCATCACTAAATACAGAATGATTCACTCAAAAGCAGCCCTGCAAGACATATTTTCGACACGGCGCTTCATGTTCCTGAAGTGACTGAGACGAGGTTTAAGGCATTAAACAGTGTGATGGCTGTCTGGCACCTACTGTACCTTACTCCTTACCGCCTCAAGTGCGTCCCAGTGTGTTCGAAGCTTCATATACTGAAAAGTACATTGTACATTGTACATTGTGTCATTCACAATCCCGAGCTTCGTCATAGCTCGGGTTCCATCCATCCATCCATCCATCCAGGAACCTCTGTAGTCCTACTAGGGACTATGGAGGCCAGTGGTTCGCATTTGCACTCACATTCACACAATATAGGGAAATATTTCGGAAGAACAACAATTAGCCTGATCTATATACGTCTTTGGACCTTAGGAGAAAACCGGGGAACCCGGTGGAAACCCACCAAGGGCCAAGAGAACATCCAAACAGACCTGACGCAAATTGGAATCGAACCCAGGACCTGGAGACTCGAGGCGATACAGTGCTAACCATTGTGCCACCTTACCGTGCCACCCCTAGAAAGAGCTATTGCAGAACATTAAGGGCCTCTTTCGAGTATTAACATAATTTGCTAATAAATTAACTAGAAATGTAATATTCTGTATATATTATATAATCCTGTATTCAGGGTCACGGGGGGTCTGGAGACTATCCCAGGAGACTTAGGGCACATGGCAGGGTACACCCTGGACAGGGTGCCAATCCATTACAGGGCACAGACACACACACACTCACTACGGGCAATTTGAGAACGCCAATTAGCCTAACCTACATGTCTTTGAACTGTGGGTGGAAACTGGAGTATGCGGAGGAAACCCACCAAGCACAGGGAGAACATGCAAACTCCATGCACACAGAGACGGGAATCGAGCCTGGCCGGGGATCGAACCCGGACCCTGGTGGTGCAAGGCGACAGTGCTAACCACTACACCACCGTGCCACCTTATTTATTTATTTATTTATTAACATTAATGACCCTGGATTGGATTGGGTCATTGGGTATCTGAGAGGGAAAAAAATGTTTCTAATAATAATAAGGACATCGAAGATCTAAAGAAAATCTTTATTTTCTACACGCATTTCTTGAACGACTTTAACATGAAAAGTTCAGCCTTACTGTTGCAAAGTTTTGCGAGTGAGAACTCAAAAGAAACGCCGTCGCTTTGCTTTGAAACCTGTTTACTGTATGTCGAGCATCCGCCTGTGTTAAGTAGTTACTATAGAAAAACAATAGCCTGTTATAGTGCAAGCATGTTAATGTGTGCTGTTATTGAACACCTTTTCACTAGACACATTTGATTTGTGGTATAAACCATTATATTTTCCTTGAATACAAGTAGTGTACAGTATATCCGGAGTAGTCCAGTAAAAGCCTACCTGCTCTCGCATCTATCCACTTAATACAAATTCATGCAAGTGCTAACTCTTGCAATTACTCTTGCAGCACTTACATTAAAGCAGAAGTTCCTCTATGCAAGATGAAAGGAAAGATGTGAAAGAAGAAGCTTAAAGTGTCTTTACACGGTGTTTACATATTACCTGTTCCACTTAAATAAGCGCTCTACTATATATGACAGTATTGCAGACTCCTGGCCCTCGCCATTTGCAAAGACATTAATATGAATGGATGATAAGTAAGAAAACAGTTTCAGCACTTCACCTTGAGGAGAAAGCTTTTCTTTTGTGTCTTGCTCACTTTCTTGTTTGTCTTTAGGCAAAAGTGACGTTTTTTTTTTTTCTTCCTCCTTTCATTTGTGCAATGCACAGCGTGATTTGATTATACGTCTTCTGTGACTGCCCCGGTTCTGTGAAGTAGCTCGGCTCAATAAAGTCAATTAGCGCTCTGCCTCACCCCACCTGAACACTCCTGTAATCACGTTAAGTATTTTCTTTTAATCCCGACCCAATCCCTCAACCGGTTATTCATTCCATGATCGATGTTACAGCAGAAAGCTCCACCCGGCCGGTCTAATGTAGTCAATAATTGCGATCGTGTGATCACAGAGTCCTAAGAAATTACTCACACAGCTGTGACGACTTCATCAGCCGGAGGGACTGAGAAACTCGAGGGAACCGAAGCAACCGTTGGCTGCTCTCAAAAGCCAGGGATTAATGGATTGTGTCGTTCCGCTACAGTGCCGTATTATACCAGAGCTGCAAATGAATAAAGAGCCCCCCCGAAACATCTGGCATGGGATGGGTTTAGTGGAGTCTGGCTGACTCCTTGGTCTTTAAAACCACACTCTTTGGATGCCATGCCACGGCTTTTCAATCATGCTCACTTCTTTCTAGCGGCTGTTGTGTGACATTCATTGAGATATTATTGGCATGTTTTTTCATATTATCCAGCATCCTAAGATTTGCTCCATCATCGATCCATAGGTTTTGAATTGGATTAAGATCTGATGAGGTGTCGATGATGTCATTGCGTACAGTATGACCTGTATCGTTTTCAGCCAGTAATAAAGTGACTGGCGACTGTTCCACTTTACCATGAAGACGGTCCTGACCTCGGCGGATGCAGACAGCTGTTCCCTGAGGACTTATCACTGCAGTCGCTCAATAGCTCAGGACCGGAGTTTTGTACCCGAGTCTCGAATAACGAAACTGGACTCCATATTAACTTAAACACTTCTACTTGTTATATTGAACTGCCAGCCTCATAACACACACAGTATGACTGCAGATCGATCCCTGCTATCCGTCATCACCCAAACAAGGATGGGTTCCCTGTTGAGTCTGGTTCCTCTCAAGGTTTCTTCCAATCGCCATCTCAAGGAGTTTTCCTCATCGGCTCGCTCATCAGGGATAATCTGGTCATTCTGATTCATACTCACACATTCCATACTCATAATACTCAGTATCCCATATTTGCATAAATGGCCATAAAGGAAAATATGGCTATATCTATATATCTTCATTCATCCTAGCCATTTCCTTGAAAGTTACCGGCTCTATCGAGTCACCGGTATCTTATTAGTACTCCAGAGTAATCCTTGTATACTGTACAGTATACTCTGCCAATAGTCTGGATCTCTGCCAATAGCCCTTAGCTCTTAGGTCGCCTGATGTAGGACTGACACTGATTACCCGTAGTTTGTTTCCTGGTTTCCTTTCAGTGGACCTGTATCTCCTGTTTGAAGTGTCTGGATACATCCTGAATGTAGAAACCACTTACACCTACATGTAATATCCTTAATGGTGTTGTTTCTCATACCGGAGACGCATGTATACTATACTACGAAAATTTTAAATAAAACCCACAGTATCTATAGTAACTGCTGGTAGGTTTCATAGTTATAAATGATCCAGGAATCGTGCAGACAAACTTGAGCAACTGCATGAGATGATATTTATAATTTGACATTTATAATGTTGATGCTACATTTCTGAAAAAAAGCAATATTTAAAATGTGTGTGTGTGTGTGTATGTTAAATTATATACAGTATATGGGCGTTCAGGTCAGACCGGGACTTTTGATTTGTTCTGTTCTTCTACATAATCCTTCTGTTGTTCTACATAATCAAAAGTCCCGGTTTGACCTGAACGCCCATAAAAAAAAATATATATATATATGCCTTTAAAAATGCCTTTATTCCTCTATATAATCCCCTGCTGCACTAATGTACTTTTCCCATTATTTCAATAGTGGTTTGATACCATTAAGGTAGAAAGTTTTCTCATTATGCTGGATTCATGATCAGTCTGCTAGCTTCATATCTGAAACTCTGGCCTCCCAGGTTTAACTCCTTTAATGGCCCAAACACATGGAAATGGCTTGGAGCGAGGTCAGGATTGTACAGAGAGGTTTTTCTGTAATATTTAAGTGGTGTTGCTTTTATGATTTGATGTCTTTATTTACCAGTATTTTCATTTACAAGTCCCGGTTTCACTTGAACGCTCTTCATAGAATAGTGTAAGTCAGACTAACTTAATAATAAGGACAAGTAGACCCAAAGTATCCTGGAAAAGAAAAAAGAAAAAAAAATGATATTAGAGTCTTTTTAAAAAATGTTATGAATAATTTTTAATTATTAAAATTTTTTTAGCTCGCCCATCTGCGCATCCTTTAAATATCTCCAGTATTCTGCACACAAGCCATTACATTAACGCTTTCTACTTTATTAAAGCGCAATGTATTTTCCGTCTGCTTTTTTAATACTCTCCTTCATTTAATACTTTAAATGAATAAGGTTATAGAGCAAGACCTTTTCGTCCCTTTAAGATACACCGACAAATTTCTCAGTTGCCAAGTAACGGTAATTACTTCTTTTAAGCAGCCAACCAATTATTCCCTGGGTTTTTTTGTTTTGTTTAGCTTTTTTTTTTTTTCTTTTTCCGTGGCATGATGGAGAGGATTATTTGTGAGTGGTATTACTGAATTAAAATGAACGAATACTAATTAATCACACTGAGCGAATACAATACTGGAATACCATTTATTTTCATAAACATTTTATTCCCATAGTAAATGCTCCATGGTGCCACCGGGAGTAGAACAGTGGTGTTTTTGGGGGCCTGTAAAACATTATTTTATAGTCAAACAGGAAAACAAACACCAAAATTAATGCAGTTTCCCTGTGGGACTGCTGGAGTCGTGAAGTTAAATCCAAATCTTATCAGTGAAATAAAGGGGGGGAAAATTGATTAGTTTAGTTTGAGTTTTTTGCACACTTTTACTCAGTAGAAGCGATCCAGAGATAATATTTAAATACATGATTTAAAATATTTGCATCCCTAAAATCATGTAGCTACAGTTCAGGTCTCGAGCATCAGTCAGTTATCATATCAAACATCAGAATAGAAATATCAGTGACAGTTTATAAGACTTGGACTTTAATACACAACAGCCTACTGAGTTTTACACAGAGTGGCGAGAAAAACAAAAAACATCTGGGTGGAAAAATGTAAACTAAGCACTCTTTTATAACCATGGTGGGCAGAAAAGCATCTCAGAATGACGCTTTGGATGGAAATACATGCAAGATTAATCATGTTAATAAAGTCCAAATTTGATAACTATGTGGAAACAGGTTGTAGTATGCAGCAAATCTACTGTATGATTATTAAAATAAAGGAAAACTACTTGAAAAGAATTAAAAAGAATTGCATTCAAACTCACGCACCCTGGAGGTTTATACTAGGGGACTAAGGGCATGCGGCAGGTTACCCCCTGGATGGGGTGCCAGTCATTGCCAGGCACACACACCCACACTATGGGCAATTTGGAAACATCAGTTAGCCTAATCTTTATGTTTTCGGTTCGTAGGTGGAGAATGGAAGACGTGGAGGAAACAGTGGCTATACAGTATCATCTATACCACTTAATACTGTATCCCGCTCTCATATACATACCGCTCGTTCACACACTGCGGACAATTTTTTGCCTAATCTGCATGTCTTTGGACTCCTCCATGCCACCTTCAGTGGGTGTATTCTTTTATTACATTGCACATGCTGGTTGTCTAACTCGTCCTCTATACAACTCAACATAGTCTCCATCACAAGTGGTGCATTCGCATAACTGTTGAACCCAACTCTCTTTGTTCCAGTTGTTACGACCTCTAGGGGTTAGCCGTGACAGAAAAAGAGAACTGAATGAGCTTACACCAGAGAGATAGTTCAATAGTTTATTTTTGTTCTACACGGGGTTTCCTTCAGAGGTAGACCAGGCCAAAACAATAAACAAAATAGATTTGGAGTTAAACCTAAATAACCTGAAATTAAAGTTTAGAAAACAAAATACAAATTTACTTACCTGACTTCCTAAATCAAAAACAGAGTAAAAAGATATGTGAAAAGGAAATGGCGTCTCACCCCCTACTTCCCGTGTGTCAAGTTATCTACTAATTATTTACAAAAGTTGATGTTTACTAGCAACCAAATCAGAATCCATTCCATAGTCAAACGAGCAAAAGATCAAATAAACCGGGGAGTCAATCCATACAGAGATTTACAAAGACAACAAAATACTACTACATTCACTCTTTCTTTCTCTCTGGCACAACACTCAAAACAAACAAACGACGTAACATACAACAGTCAATTGAAATTTCACAAATTTAGCACACGACAGATCAAAATTACCGAGGCTCAAAATGGCAAAAGCTGAGTGTTTGGGGCGGTCCTTATATCAGGATAGGATACAGGGTAGAACCAATCCCGAGCTCCAGCTGATTAACAGGCCACACCCACCTAGAACAGACACAAGTGCTACAGCAGAAAGATATCTGCCAACAGAATCTCAGAAATCATAACACCCCCACCCACAAAATAAAACATACAATGTTTTACTGGTTAACACGTGACAGGGAATCGGCAATTACATTTTCAACGCCCCTTTTGTGACAAATTTTCAAATTGAAACTTTGACAATTCAGAGACCATCGCATTAAACGATGATTAGCATTTGACATCTGTTGGAGAAAGGTAAGAGGATTATGATCTGTAAAAACAGTGACAGGCTGCATAGTCGAACCAATATACACTTCAAAATGTTGCAAGGCAAGGATTAAGGCAAGGGCTTCTTTTTCAATAGTACTGTAACTCATTTGATGTTTAAGGAACTTCTTAGAAAAGAAACTGATCGGATGGTTCAAACCATCATCTCCGGTTTGCAATAATACGGCACCGACACCTGTACCACTGGCATCTACTTCTAACAAAAATGGTTTCTCAAAATGAGGGACCACAAGTACTGGGGCACTACAGAGCAGAGTTTTCAAAGAATCAAAGGCAGTTTGACACATAGGAGTCCACTTAAAGGAAACAGATTTACAAAGCAGAGCTGTGAGATGACTGGCCACAACAGAAAAGTTTTTACAAAAACAGCGATAATAGCCGGTCATGCCAAGAAATCGTCGAAGTTCTCTCTTGTTCTTGGGAACTGGAAAATCGAGGATAGCTTGCACCTTTGAATTTAGGGGACGAACTTGACCACTGCCAACTTCCTTACCTAAATAGGTGATCGTAGCACAACCAAATTCACACTTTGCTAGATTTAGTGTAAGATTTGCATCAGAAAGGCTTCTGAAGACATCATCTATGGATTTAAGATGGTCATCCCAAGTGTCAGCATAGCAGACAACATCATCTAGATAAGCTTCACAGTTAGAAACCTTAGATAACACGATAGACATTAACCGTTGAAAGGTAGCTCCTGCATTTCGAAGGCCAAAAGGCATCACACGATACTGTAAGAATGCATCAGGAGTAGCAAAAGCAGAAATTTCAGATGCACGGTCAGTGAGTGGCACTTGCCAATAACCTTTTAGTAGATCAAGTTTCGTTACAAACTTAGCATTTCCCACTCGGTCTACGCAGTCTTCCATGCGCGGCATTGGAAAGGAGTCAGCTTTGGTCAACGCATTGACTTTCCTATAATCAGTACAGAACCGGGAAGTACCATCTGGCTTGGGAACTAAAAGACATGGGGAACACCATGGACTAGAACTAGGGAATGCTAGATTATGTTCAAGCAAATATTGGGTTTCTTTTCTCATCAGCTCTTTCTTAAATGGATTTACCCGATAAGCCCTTTGTTTGATGGGTGCATGAGAACCAACTTCAATGTCATGTGTTAACACACGAGTAGTGGTGGGAATGTCACTAAACAAATTAGGATATTTCCTAATCACATCCTTAATGTCAGCTTGAGCTGATGGAGGTAAGTGAGACAACTTCGTCGAAAGGTTTAATAAAGTCTCTGAATTTGACAACCGAGCTGACGTAAAGGTGGCATTATTCATCTTCAAACCATCAATTTCTGGTGAATACTCAGAAAGTGGAACAATTACGGGGGCAATCGTAAGGAGGGGAGTCTTAACTTTAGAGTCGGAACGTGCCACATATGCTTTCAGCATATTTACATGACAAACACGTGTCTTTCTCCTTCGATCAGGAGTGTTAACAACATAGTCAGTGTCACTCAACTTTTCTTTTATCTCATAAGGGCCAGTGAATCTAGCTTGAAGTGTTGATCCAGGCACGGGAAGTAAAACAAGAACTTTATCATCAATTTGGAATGAGCGTGGGACAGCCTTTTGATCGTATCGAGTTTTCATCTTTTCTTGTGCAGAATCAAGCGAGTGTTTTGCCAGTTTCCACAACTGATGCAGTCTGTCACGAAACGAGCTAATATAATCCAAAACATTCTTAGTAGTAGAAGGGTGGTCAGTGGAGAGAATTTGCTCTTGCAAGATCTTTAAGGGACCACGTACCGTGTGCCCGAAAATTAGCTCTGACGGACTAAAACCGAGAGAATCTTGAGTCATAGTACGAATAGCAAACAACAACAATGGGATTTCCTCATCCCATTCTTTTTGTTGTTCAACACAAAACGTACGGAGCATAGATTTGAGGGTTTGATGAAATCGTTCGAGGGCACCCTGGGACTGAGGGTGATAGGGACTAGATACTTGATGTCTAATGTTTAATTTTTTTATTACTTTGGCAAACACTTTAGACATGAAATTTGTTCCTTGATCAGATTGTATATATTTAGGCACCCCAAAAGTAGTGCAGAATTTGACAATCGCTTTGACAATTGCATGAGCTTTAAGTGAGCGTAGAGGTACCGCTTCAGGATATCTGGTTGACGAACACATTAGAGTTAATAAATAGGAATTTCCAGATTTGGTTTTAGGTAAGGGTCCAACGCAATCAACCAAAATTCGTTCAAATGGTTCACCAATTACCGGTATCGGCTTCAATGGGGCCAGGGGAATAACCTGATTGGGCTTGCCAGATAATTGACATGCATGACAAGACTTACAGAACTTGGAAACGTCGGATTTCATCGAAGGCCAAAAGAAATGTTTCAATAACCTATCATAAGTTTTTCTGATACCTACATGACCGGAAAGTTCATGGTCGTGTGCAACGCTCAAAACTTGCTCTCGAAAAGGTTTTGGAATAACAACCTGAAACACAGTTCCCCAGTCATCGGTGACATGATGTGGAGACCACTTGCGCATCAAAACACCATCGTCAAAGTAGTAGGCAACTGGGTGCTCTGGCAAAACGCTCGGCTTGACCGCAGCTGCAACACAGGACCACAGAGTTTGATCGGCACCTTGGGCCTCAATTAACATGGCTTTCCCAAATGGCAAATCAACACTGGGAAGTCCACACATTTTTACTTCAACTAATTCACCTTTGTCATCATGCTCAACAGAATTTTCAGCACACAAGAAGGTCTTTGACAAATCTACAGTCTCTTTTAATTTTTGGGCTTGAGCACGAGTCACCACACAATCACTAAATACATTTGGAAATTGTTCCTGTAAAGAATCATCCTGTACCTCAGGAACATCTGTAACCTCAGGTAAACAAAAAACTTTTTTACCTGCCAGATCATTTCCCAGTATGAGTGCAACACCCTTAACAGGCAACTCAGATCGAACTGCCAGCTTAACTTTGCCTGAAATAATTCCAGAACGCAAATAGACATTGTGTAATGGAACTTTAACCACAGAAAGATCAATGCCTTGCAATAATACGCTAGAACCACAGCTTGACTGTTCCGAAAATGGCAGCACATTCTCCAAGATTATGGACTGAGAAGCTCCAGTATCACGAAGGATGCGAATTTTTTTTGTTTCAGTGTCGGTGTCATTAAATGAAACAACACCATCGAAAATGAAGGGCTCAAAGGCAGATTCAACAGTTGTACTCAAATTCTCAGGCCTGGGAGAAAGAATGGGCCGCTCAATCAAACCCACACTTTTAGAAACATTTGTTTTCTTGCCAGTTTTACGTTTCAAAGTGGGACACATGGCAATGAGGTGTCCTACTTCATGACAGTAAAAACACTCACGATTTTCCTCTTTCACTGCACTCAAACCGTTCTTAGATACTGCTATGGTACCTTTAGAACTGCGAAGATGATCAAAAAGATTACGCTTGGCGGGCGACGGAAAAACTATTTTATGAGTGAGTACAAACTCATCAGCAAAAACGGCGGCTTCAGAAAGAGAGGAAACTTTCTGTTCATTCAGATATATCACAATTTTCTCTGGAAGACAATTCTTAAATTCTTCCAATAGTATTAACTCTTTTAACTGTGCGAATGTAACAACTTTATTTGCAGCGCACCATTTCTCAAACAAATTGGCTTTGTCTCTTGCAAATTCAACAAAAGTTTGACTAGCAGTTTTCACATGGTGGCGGAACTTCTGTCGGTATGCCTCAGGAACCAGCTCATAAGCGCGCAACACAGCATTTTTAATTTCCTCATAATTCAAGCTCTGTTCAAGTGTTAAAGCAGAACAGACTTCCTGTGCTTTCCCAATTAGTTTGCATTGTAACAAAAGAGGCCAAATATTTCGTGGCCATTTCAAAGTAGCCGCGATGCGTTCGAAAACAGTAAAATAGGTGTCAACTTCACTTTCACGAAACATCGGAACTAACGCAATTTGTCTGCTAATATCACATTCAGGTTCACTTACTTGCAAAGCGCGTCGTGGTGCCGGAGTAGGGCTCGGAGTGGACGCATTAACAGGTGGTGATACAGGTACGCCGATGCTGGGTGCTGCAGGAACTGAGGGTTGAGCAAGTTGTTTAGCCACCAGCTCCAAGTCCAGCTCCTTGAGCCTGATCGCTCGCTGGGTTTCAAGTTCAACTGTGCGCACCTGCAACAGTTGGCTCTGATACTGCTGTTTGCTCAATTCTAGCTCCAGCTCTTTCAGTCTGATCGCCAGCAAAGGGTCACTCGGAGAAGGAATGTTAGTAGGATCTATGCTAGTCAGTTCCCCAGGTTTGGGCAACTCTGCCCCCTCGCCTACGGAAGCCAACATTTGAATTGCAACACCTGCCTCACCTTCCTCCGGCAAAGTTCCTCGTTCTACTAAATGCCTGTAAACCACTTCCTTAATTTCTTGTTTCCTGGCACCACGAGTAACCTGGATGCGATATAAATCTGCAATCGCCAATAAATCCTCTTTTCGGCACATATTTAACTGATGTACTGATGGTTGAATCGCAAACATATCTAATTCAAATTTTGAAGCCATTTCTAATTCCCTCCACCTCAAAGTGAAAACCACTAGGCAAACGAATGTACACAAAGCCAATTTCACGAAGTTAACACAACGGTAAGAATCCAAATTGGTCTTTTTTGTTTAGACGAGCCCCCAATTTCTGTTACGACCTCTAGGGGTTAGCCGTGACAGAAAAAGAGAACTGAATGAGCTTACACCAGAGAGATAGTTCAATAGTTTATTTTTGTTCTACACGGGGTTTCCTTCAGAGGTAGACCAGGCCAAAACAATAAACAAAATAGATTTGGAGTTAAACCTAAATAACCTGAAATTAAAGTTTAGAAAACAAAATACAAATTTACTTACCTGACTTCCTAAATCAAAAACAGAGTAAAAAGATATGTGAAAAGGAAATGGCGTCTCACCCCCTACTTCCCGTGTGTCAAGTTATCTACTAATTATTTACAAAAGTTGATGTTTACTAGCAACCAAATCAGAATCCATTCCATAGTCAAACGAGCAAAAGATCAAATAAACCGGGGAGTCAATCCATACAGAGATTTACAAAGACAACAAAATACTACTACATTCACTCTTTCTTTCTCTCTGGCACAACACTCAAAACAAACAAACGACGTAACATACAACAGTCAATTGAAATTTCACAAATTTAGCACACGACAGATCAAAATTACCGAGGCTCAAAATGGCAAAAGCTGAGTGTTTGGGGCGGTCCTTATATCAGGATAGGATACAGGGTAGAACCAATCCCGAGCTCCAGCTGATTAACAGGCCACACCCACCTAGAACAGACACAAGTGCTACAGCAGAAAGATATCTGCCAACAGAATCTCAGAAATCATAACACAGTTGATGGTCTCTCGCTGCACTACAAAATGTTTACCTCTACTAACAAGAGCAGCATGCATGTTGAAGTTTGAAGAAAGGGAAATTAAACCGCACACTTCGTGCATACAGTAGCAAGAGTCACTCAACAGACATGTACTATGTCAGATAATAGAAATGTTGTGTCTTTGTTTTTGATAATATGAGTGCTATTCGACATTCATGTTATATGTCATACCGATCCTGAAATGTGTTGAAATGTCTACGTATGTTTTTCGACAAGGACGGTTCCCCCAGGCCGAGTTATATATAAAACAATAAGAAATAACAAAAACTCATAACAAGAACAGCAGAACCTTTTTTTTGTAAAGATGATATATTTTTGTATGGCTTGATGGTTCAGATATCTGTGTGGTGTGAAAGGGCCTCTGTAGGGAGGCGCCGACTCCGGGGCGATTAGTCTCTGGTGCCCTCCTGTCGGCGTGCAGCTTTTGACAGATCCGTGCCCGGCGTGGCACCGAGGCACACGCCACAGATGGCGTAATTAGAGAGAGCTGAGTTGGGGCGTGAGATTTATCTTTGATCAGCACCTTCTCGCCAGATTGTCATCTATGTTAATATGATGATAGCGGAGCCGCGACGCATGGAAGGAAGGAGTGCGAACCTCCTGCTGCTTCACTTTAATCCTGCGCTAGCTGCAAAAGCGGCGTTTAACACCGCGTGTCCGCTTGGGTCGAAATGCTCAGGTTTAGATCTCGATTAAGGAAACGTTTTAATTAAGCCACGCTAATTAATATTCAAACTTAAGCAGCGATCGAGCAGCGTTACCTGCTGCACAGAAACAATGATTTATTCCTAATGCTTCAATAATGATGAATGATTCATTAATAATTCATTATCCACAACCTATAGCGTCAAAACATTTCAAACGAATCCTCAAACGTAATGTTCAGAATTGCTTTAATATTAATGATTGTTGTGTATACTGTATATTATGACTTGTACAGTACTCTAGTGAGGGCTGCTGTTGGAGGAACCCCAGGGGATCATGGGAACAGGAGAGGGGTGGGGTGGGTTGGGGTGGGGGTATTCATCTGGGGCAGAAGGGCTGAGAGATTTCGGTCTCCTGTCACAGATGAAGTCCGCATGCAGCCTTCGTTGAACGAGCCATTAAGCATAATGACTTGTAGGTGTAATGGAATGTGCCTGCAACATCTGTGCACTGAGAGACAGAGAACGAGAGAGAACAAGAGAGAGAGAGAGAGAAAGTGATAATAATAATTGTAGATGCACTGCAGGGAGAACAAAGGATTTTCTTCTAATTCTGTATCTAATCGCCCAAAGGTTCAGTCTTGCCCTGTGTCTATGAAACAACCTGGCGTGGCCATTACAGACAACAGGGCTGTAGATTATATAACACACTCCGCTGGCTCTCCAGACCAATCTTCTCCATTTGCACTCTGTAACAGTGTAGATCAGTTTACATGAGCAATAAATGAGCTCACGCTGAGCCATATTGACAACTTGTTTAAGCGCGCCTATTGCCCGTGAATGAATAACTCATAAAGTTCCATGTTCTATTTGCTATGTCTGTGCATATGTGTGTGTGTGTGTGTGTGCAAGACCTCATTCGTCGTTTAGTTCCTGGTCCCGAGCCAAAGCGCCGCCCTAGAGCCGCCTCGTAATAAGTAATAATGTGATATTTGCTTTCATGCTTCAAGCGGGTGGAATGTTTGGACCTCCCATTTAGACACAACAGGAGTTTGGCACCAATCGAGCACAGGTGCAGAGAGGCAGAGAGAGAGTGAGAGAGAAAGTGAGAGAGAGAGTAAAAAAAAAAATCAACATCTGTGGCACTGGCTGTTGCTGCCTCCTCTAAACCAGAGAGAAGTTGCTTAAAATATCTGCACCACTTGGTGCCGGTCCAAGCATGCATGCCCCTATCAAGGAGATTTAATAGTTTTTTTCTCTCCTTCCTTCCCTCTCTCTCTCTCTCTCTCTCTCTCTCTTTCTCTTTCCCCAGTGGCACAGCTGCAGCTGAAGCCGGCTTGATCTGCTGTTGCTGCTCCACTCCCATATCTGCTTGCGGATGTCCCTCTGCGAAGGTCCATATGCTGTGCAGCTGGTGTGTGTGCACATGAGAAGTGTGTATGTGTGAACTGTCTGTGCGGAACAGAGAGACTAGACGGAATGTTTTAGCAGGACTTGTCACCGAGACACATAATATAACGCTTTCTGTAGCACTGCAGAGTTTCTTAGCATGATGTGAGAGGTAGAACATATGCTTTTCTTTTATTATGCTGGCTGGCTGTTGGTGACACCTTAACAAGTCCAATGTGTGTTGTTGTTGTTTTTTTCTCCCTCTTTCTTTCTCTCACTATCTCAGTAAACAATTAACATCTGTTTCTTCCAGCTTTCTCAACCTTTAACGTACTGAGAGTGTTTGTTCCGTATTCCAAGTTCCGTATCTCTTTCTTATTTCTGTGCATAAACATCTGGAATGTATCCCAGAAGCAAAATGAAATTCACTGTAAAGTACTGGATGGCATGTTTTACTTTAGCCATGATCACAACCACTGTATTAAGGATGTTTCAGTTTTTTTTCTATGGGAGTGTTCATTTCCCTCAATCATCATCTGCATCTCTTAATCCTGTACACAGAGGATTCCGGACTGGGTGTAAATCCATCACGGGGCACACACACACACACTCACTCACACCAATTACCCTAATTTGGACTGTGGGAGGAAACCGGTGTACCCGGAGGAAACCCACCAAGCACAGGGAGAACATGCAAACTCACACAGTATGCGCATAAACCCGAATCAGGGTTCTGGAATCAAACCCAGACGAGGTGCAGAGCGACAGTGCTAATGACTAAGCCACCATGCCACCTTCTGCTCATTTTATCTTTATAGAAACTAAAACCTATGCAGTGTTACTCATATGCATTAAGGGACAAGGTTGTAGTATATTTTTTACTGTACTTCCATTTTTTTTGTTATATTTAAAGGAGTGTCAATCAGGATTAGAGCAAAAGTGGTAAAATACAACAAGCTCTTATTAACCCAGCTCATGTTTCCTCAAGTGTAGATAAAAACCACTACTGTAGGGTGCTGTTAGAATTAGCAACACTAAGGATCAGTATTATGTATATAGTATATATCAGTATAATGATTTCAATATAGGGTGGCACAGTTGTGTAGTGGCCTTACCTGTAGGGACGAGTGTTTGACTCCTCTGTGAGCAAGTTCTCCCCATGCTTGGAGGGTTTCCTTTGAATACTCTGGCTTTGTCTCAGAGTCCAAAGACATGCAGATTAGGTTGATTTGTGTTCCCCATAGTGTGTCAATGTGTGTATGTGTATTTGTGCCCTGTGATGGTTTGGGTGTTCCCCTGACTCATGCTCGGTGTCTCCTGCAATAGGCTTTATGCTCCCCATGATCCAATTACTGGATAAGCGGTAAAGAAGATAAACCTGTGTAGTGCATTGGACATCCAACTGTGGCGAGGGTTCAAGTCCTTGAGTTTGCATGTTCTCCACATTCTTCCTCGGTTTGCTCTGGTACTACCACAGTCATGCAGTGACATGCAGTCAATGCTAATTGGCATTTCTAGTGTGCATGATTGTGTCCAGCAATGGACTGGTCCCACGTCCAGGGTGTTTTCCACCTTGTGTCCTACAAGTACAGAGAATGAGTGGGACTGAGTGGATATTCACCATGTTTTTCATTTAACTGCTTGGTTGACCAAGTAGCAACATTATAAACAGAGGAATTGGGCTGCTAAAGATCGTCATGAGTGCCTTCCTGGTCCTGCTTTTCTTTATAATGAACTCTCAAGAGATTTTTTCTTTCTTTTTTTGTTTTACAGCAGAAGTCCAGAATCCAGTGTTTCCTACTCTGGGAAAAGGTTTCAGATTTGTTAGAATTTCCTACTGTGAACTAAAATCGTTCAATCAGTCTGCGCTACTTCATCAATATTTCCTACCTATATTTAATAAGTAGGAATAGCACGCATAATACGCATAATAGCATAATAGAGTTTATAGGGCACTTGCGATTGGGTGGGTTTTATTGTTACCCGAATACAATATACCAACGGTAGCACGTTCTGACACATTTTACCATTATCAATAAATAAATACAGTAAGTTCACTGTTATTAACCGTGCTAATCAAATCAATGTACAAAAAGTCTGGCTGTTACAAATGTGGCAAAATCTTTTAAATAATAATTCAATACTAATCATTGACCCAGAAGTCGATGGCAGTAGTACAGTAGCACGGTTTTATGAGGGAGGCAATAAAGTAGCAAAACTTGACATATTTATGGTGCTGTATGCATAAGCACAGTAAGCTTGGGTAGGACAGACTGATGGGTAGGAAGAATTTATAGAAGGTCTCAGGAGGTTAAGAAGGGGCAGCATGAGCTAGCATCTGGGGGTGTATATGTAAAATAAACAATATACAGTATATAGAATAAAAAACTGATTAAACACCCATTAAGGACTTTTCTCAATCATATAGTTGATTTTTTGCTTAAACAATCAAATTTTATCATCTTTTTCTTTGGGATTTTTTTTCTACCTGATTCCAGCCTTATTGGTACATAAAGCCAAAGGGAGATTTCTGGACATACTGTAGCGTATCAGTCGTCGCAGGCTGTTTAATTCAGCAGATATGTCGCGGAAGAGCATATAAAACCCGATCCGGCAGCACAAACAATTATCATGGATGTTGTAAATGCCATCCAATGTCTGCTCCATCACAGAGTGCTTATTATTCTGCTGCTTGCTGGATAAGTGGCAGTTCCTCTAAAACGCTTTTTATTCAGGACTCCAGAGCGCCACGGTAATGCATAACAGGGGGAAAAGCATCGTCTGTTCCAGCCGGCGATGGTAAAGCCCTCACGCTTGTTGCAGAAGGGCACAATTTTGAGCAGAAAATTGCGGCCTGTCAGTTAAAAGCGCTGCCAGGCGGTTGAGCTGTTGCATTTTCTATTTGAGGCTGCTGCATTCGAGCCTTTTCAGTGTTACTGAGGGGGAAAAATACGGCACTGAATTCCTCCTGGAGCCTTTCAACAAATCCGGCGGAAAAAATACCCAAAATCATGAGGGATGCTTTTGCGAGGTTCTAGGTTTTAGCTAATGTGTTCATGTGTAAGTATTTTTTTTTTTTTTGGTGATTTTGTAATTTGTATTCTTATCTAGGAACTCTTTAGCAGTTTAGTTGTCTTGGACAGTTGTCTACTGTTTTAATTCTGGAGATCAGGCTACACCGGTATTATAGTGACATGGCATCGCACATTCTGGTACAATGTGATGAAAATGCTCCGAAGTTTATCCTGCTACACAATAGTGTAGTGTTTCAGAACCATCACTCACTTTTCTTAATCCCCTTCCCTCTGACACTGATTAGTCTTTGGGTCGTCGATGTCCATCATGTTGTGTGAACGGCAGTGCATGTTGAGATTGTGTCATATTTCATGTCTACTTTTTTTTTTTTTATCAGATCAGAAGCTTGTAGAAATACAATGTGTGTTTGGCGGTAATAGGACTGCATTGTCTGGCAGCTGTGTGATGGTCGGGGTGTAGTAAGTATCGGACTGGTTGGAGGTGTATGATCAAAGCGGATAGGAGTTTCCCTAAGGCCATGGATCCTCATTATTCTTCAATTCCTTTATTTCTTCATGGCAGTCTCTCTCCCTCCCTCCCTCCCTCCCTCTCTCTCTTTCTCTCCCTCGGACTGACTGGAATCCTTTACAGATGAAACCACCACTCTGATCTGCATTTGTTTTTTTTTAACTCTTGACTAATAGCACATGACCCAGGCTGACCTGAAAATAAGCAGTGAAAAAACAACAACAAATGAGCAGGTTCAAAGGCTAGTGCGAATATTCATAAAAAGATGAATGCGTATTTTTCCTGTGTCAGTCCGGATGGTGTACATAGTGTGCATAAGCACATAAACAGCAACAACGGCAACAAAAACAGCTCGGATCAAAATCAGTGGTTCAAACTGGTTTCTTATCTAATTACAGTGGAACCTCGGCATACAAATGGCCTCCCTTATGAATTTTCTACAAAAAAAAAATTGCATTGACATACAGTATGATGCGTTTTCCGCATAAAAATGAATTAATCCGAACTGAACCGATCAAAAGCGAATTCAGGGATGCGTTCAAAACTTGTTTGCATCAGTGGAAAGCCAAGCAAAACGAGTTTACAAATTTGATTTAAAAAAGTAAATACAAAAAATTTAATTAGCAAAAACTGTTTAGAAATATCAATATTCCCTTTGGTATGCATTCAAAAATTACTAGATTTTTTTCCGCGTTAAAAAAATATATATATATATATATATATATATATATATATATATATATATATATAATATTTTTTGATTGGGTGGAACAAAATATCTGCATTTACATTATTTCCTATAGGAAAATATGCCTCCAGAATGAATTACATTCGTATGCCGAGGTTCACCTTTATTATGAAAGAGGTAGAAATCTTGGAAAAACTACAAATGAGAAAACGACAACGAATCAAATTAAAGCTAATGAGCAAATGCCACTATGAAAACGCAATATGAACAAAAATAGCAAGTGAAAATAGCAGAAAAAAATACAAAAAAAACATCTGAAAAAAACAAAAAACAAACGAAAAAAATCAATAAAACGCAACATAAAAATACCAGTACAAGTACTGAATTTAATCTATTCATTAGAAATGCTTTAGCCTGTCAGTAAATAGACTCACTCATTCTGCTAATCAGGAATCCTGGAGCTTATCCCTGGGGACTCTGGGCATGAGGCAGGGTACAACCCAGTTGTAGTGCCAGTCCACCACAGGGGCACACAATCACATACACTCACTATGGGGAGAATTTGGAAACACCATTTTGCCTGCTCAGAACAAACATGCACTCCAGGCACACCAACTCGAGACGGGAGTCGAACCAGCGACCCTGGAGGTGCAAGGCCACGGTGCTAACCGCGACACCAGTGTCTTAAGACCTTGATTTGATATAAGACCTTGATATTTGGCCTTCCAGTAACTCAATTTGGAGGTGCCCTGTTATCAGCTCTTAATGCGACATGGTGGTAATGTTAAGTGATTGCCTTTTTTTTTTTTTTTTTACTTTTATAACTCTGCCACTACTCAAGCCTGGATAACATTAGTGAGCTTTTTCTTCAAAATACCAGTAGCCTGGAAGAAAAAAAGAAGAAAAAAAAAACATTTAAAATAGACTTCCTTTTGGAGTCTTGACACTAGGTGTGATTTTAATAATAGAGAACGAATTACAGTGGTTTCCAGTTGATGGACAAGTTAATGGTAAGAGTTGAGGTGGAGAATTAAAAAGGGCGGAGCATGGAGATTGAAGGTCAGCTGCCATGTTGCACATCTGACTTTCTTTCTTTTTTTTCAAATGTCAATGGAAGATGCAATAAAACACTGATCGGGCCTGGAACCTATCCCAGGAGAACCAGTGCACGGGTGGGGCGTTCCCATTCCATCACAGAGCACACACACACACTACAGGCAATTTAGGAAGGCTAATTAGCCTAATCTACATGTCTTTGGACTGTTGGAGGAAACCCACCAAGCACAGGGAGAAACATGCAGAAACATTCCTGAGGTGGGAATCGAACCCAGACCCCGGTGGTGCAAGGTGTCCGTGTTAACCACTAACCACATTGTGCCACCTTTCCGAATTTCAGTTATTTTATAAATCAGTTTAAAATATTTATTCAGTTTCATCCAGTTCAGGGATGTGGTCGAGCCCTGGGTGCGAGGCTGTACTGTAATACACCAGAGATGCTGCGTCCACATATTCCGGGCGCAATTTCGAGAAATCCGAAAACCAATCCAGGATGGAAGCAAGCAGGAAGCCTGGAGCTCCGATTTCAGATATTACTTACATTTTAATTTACTTTACTTACAGCGTGTCATGTTTTCAGTTTGAACGAAACACACACACACACACACAAACACACAGACAACATGTCGAAAAACAGCTCCAAAGCAACAGAATCCCTGAGTCATTATGCTGCCTCGAGGTAAACAAATCTTTAAATTTCATCGAAGGCAGTGATTGGTCATCTGGTTATCATTTGCGGTGTAATTCGGGGTCTCACTTTATGTTACTGAATTATGAAAGAGCAACTGCAATAAATTAGAATAAGTGAAATCAGATTGGCTGCAATTAGGACTCCTTGTGTTTTGTAGATCTCTAAGCGCTCATCTGTGTATAATCGAACAATTCGCTGCCATGCACATCTGGCAGAGTGGAAAGGAGGCCAAATGTTGGAAAGAGAAACATTTTATGGTGTTCCTTCAGCAATCCTAATAAAAACCACACGCTACTATGCACGCACCGGCCAAGAACTTGGGGGGGGGGACCTCTTCACGTTATTTATTTGTTTTTCCAAGGGAAACCAGCGCTAGGCGCTATTACGAGTGAGTCAGAAGGTTTGTTTATTTGTAACGGGATCCATGCTCCACGCTGTTTTACATATGGCCGCAATTAAATCGCACTTCCCTTTCGATAGCTCCGAGCTCAGCTGGGAGCTGTGTTTTTGGATTGCGTTGCTTTCGCATCTCTCGCAGACATCGACCCCTACAGATTTCGGATGCGCTAATGATGCACCGGTCCATCTCCGAGTGTGGAGTGTATATTGTATACACTGCGATATATATATATATTTTTTCCAACCACCTTAATTTAATTTGCGGTCTGTTTTCCAGATTACAAAGGGCAAAAATGCCTCAGAGATGAGATTCAGATTCAGATCTGGTGATTTCTGCTTTTTCGCCCACAGCTGCTTCCCCTCTGCTCTTGGACAGTGTTGGAAGGAAAACATCTTGATCCATTTTATCTTTCTGTTATTCATGGAACCCGTCTACTCCGTTCCCTCCTCTCTCGGTCTCACTGGGGAGGAACACAAATAAGGCTTTTTTTCTGGCCCGAGGCCTTGCAGCAAGGGTTCGGTGTTTAAAACACACATGTCATAGACCTCTCGGCGGTGCATGAGGTTCCTTGCGCGTAATTGCTGCCCTATTAGTTTCTGCCCGTTGCATCTGACAGATATGAATTGGATCGTGTCATGCAGCCTGCTGATTAATGGCGTCCAAAATGGTGCTTTAATTGTTGGGGATGAGCGCTGAAAGAAGGCTCCAAGTGACGTGCCTATCCGCACACCTGTGATTAGGAAGCGTGAGGTGTTCTTGTCTCAGCCCTCCTCCCTGATATAGGCCTCTGACCCCAGGGGTGACACTAAATGACTAAATGTGCCCGGTCTGGCTCGCTGGCCGCTGCTTTGGTGACTCAATGAGCTAAGAACGAGTAAGTAAGTGAGATGAAGGAGTAGAATTAATACCATGCATGATTTCACACCCATATGCAGGAAGAAAACGATTCTATTAGTGCACGCTCTCATACACACACCCATAATTAACCTGGCGTTTGGCACAGCTGGCAGCCACAACTCCTCTGCCACGGTGTGTGTAGGTGGCGTGGCAGCAGCGCTAAATCGGTGCGAGCTAATTGCCATGGCCCTCTGCGTTCTGCCCCTGGCATCATCCTCAAACATCTAGCTTAACAACAAAACCCAGCGAACCAAAACCCAAGCTGGAGATAACTCACCCAAGTCACTTTGGCCATACATAATATTTAGACCTTTTTTTTTTTTTTTTTCAACCCAAATACTACACAGGTGAAGTGTCGAGAGCAATACAACCCCGCTGTCGCCATGACTCCTCAGCTTCTTGGCATGTCTGCAGCGCTCTGTCACATATCCCAGTGATCAATTGTGCTCCCTCAATCCGCAGTACACTCCGAGCCAGCAATGGTTTTGCCATCAATAACACGAAAGCCAGAAACCTGCTGTGAGCTCTGATTTCAGTGCGCAATTACACTTCGATGAAGAAATGATATCTACAAGCACCATAAAAGGAGAAAGACATGATTTTCAGTCATTTCTGCTAAATCATTGCAATGATTTCTGTATTCTCGGCATCAATCTCTTTCGACTGAGTTTTTAGTGCAATCGAAATTGCAGCAGTTCTATTGACGAGTCCGGGAGCATACGCTGTGATTCAGAATAACAACAACAACAACAACAAAAAATAAGGTTGTAAAAATGAGGGGTTTTGTTGTTGTTGTTTATTGAATGATGATCCCACATAGGGGTGATGTTTGTGTCCAATTGATATTACATTTAGAAATATAGAGTAAAGACTTTTATAAAAGAGCCCTTGTCCTTATTTCACCTTTATTAATTTAAATCTTTAATGAAATCTGTTCCAGGCAACTGCAACTGCACTTCCCACCTCTGTGTGCATGGAGTTTGCATGCTCTCCCCATGCTTGATGGGTTTTCTCCGGGTACTCTGGTATTACTCCCTCAGTCCAAAGGCTGATTGGCGGACCCAAATAGTACCCCAAGTGTCTTGGGACAGTCTCCAGACCCCCAACGACCCTGTATACAGGATTAAGTGGTGTAGACGATGAGTGAAGGAGTGAGTCGAATGATTATCAATTACATGCCATGATCACCCAAAGCTCAGTTATTTACCATGATCACCCAAGGCTCACCCATGTCTGGGCAGGGAATCTGTCTGGTCCGATACCACAGCAAAGATAATACAACGCAAATCACAGAAAAAAATCCAATACTGGATGGCACCAGAAAACCCAGTGGACTACGGCCCAACGTGCATGGACCCCAGCATACAAAGAGCGCGAGGCTGCCAACTCAGCCTACAAACTCAGATCCCAAAACAATCCTTACAACCTACAGCACCCAAAAGATCCCTGGTGCCAGACACAACAGCACACCACCAGAGATCCCATGGAGTCCATGGCGACAAAGGGATCCCAAAACACTTTGGGTGCAAAGGTAATGTTTTTAACATCACGGCTAATCGGTGAGAACCTCAGCATTCCATGGTATGGCTGTTATGGCTTTCCTGAAAATCATTTGAATAAGAAAAAGCAGATTCTAGGATTTTTTATTTGTTTATTTCAATGTTCTTGGCAGATGTTGACTGCACTCACCAAAGCAGCTATGAAACATCATATCCTCCTGTAGCCTGTAGCATACAGGAAGGATTCAATCCTTGTAATTCTCATAATCCTTTTATGAGTTTTCTCATTCAACACACACACAAAAAAACCCACGCAATTACTTTTAGCTCTTTTATACTGTACATTTAAGAGAACTCTAGCACTTTAATCATGGATTCATCTAAAAACAATTCTTTGCTCACTCTTTCGGGTTCATCTCTCATGTCCCCTTGCCTGTGTTAAGTACACTTATCGACTACCTAATGAACTGGCAATTCAGTGTACCAGAAACAGCATATGGTCTTAGGGTGGGATCCAATGAAACTCACACCAGGTTGCTTGAATCACTCAGAATGACAGTATCACACTAAACCAGTGTAAATATTCATGCATGCGAACCTCTTGCATCATGAGCAATCACTCATCCACTGCGATTCTCTTTCCTGTGCGAGTTCCTATGAACTGAAAGCATTCACACCGCTGTGTTTTCAATCCAACTCCTTCGATTAACCCTTAACGTGCAGTAGATTGGAGGCAAAGGACAGAGATGAAGACGTTTGGACGACACCGACCCGACCCGACAGAACCAGGATGTTAGCAGCTGGCTTCAGTTCTCTGGTGGATCTGAGATAGACGCCGTAGCTGTTTCACTCGTATTTCGCCTGGCCTGGCAGCAATAATAGACACTACTGGACTTTAATATTTGATGAATAGGCTGCTGGGGCTGTCTCGCAGAGAGAAGAAAAGTGGAATCAAGGAGCAAGGTGAAGCAACAGTGAAGGAGAATGCACTCTCCATCTCTCTATCTATTTTTAATTGGTGCTTGGAGGAAGAGGTAAATAAAATGTTAGATTGTGGGTATGAAAAAAAAAGTGGAAGGAATAACAAAAACAAAAAAAAAAACTTCCCAGACAAACTTTGCAAGGCGTCTTGGGCTACGATCAAATTATCAGAACTCCAGAGAGTTTTTTTTTTGTTGCTAATATCGCAACCATTGTTTGAAATGGACTAGCGGTCAAGCTCATGATGTGGTTTAACCCAGGCAACATAGCAAAGGCGTATAGATGTGTGCATGTGTGCGTTTTTGAGGAGTCCTCATGACATGCATATCTGATCTGACCCAACAATTCGAATAACGTAGCATAACATAATGTAGCTACGTAGTAACGTAGCCTAGTAACATAGCCTAGCATTAGCTGAAAGTGACACTTCTAAATGATTCTAAGACTTTCTAGACAGAGGCAAATGAAATAAACATGGCTGTCGATTACATCAGCCAATCTCTTCAAACTTGTTTTAATGTGATGCACAAAATCCATAAAGATTCAGTTACATAAAATGTCTTCCTTACAAAGGTTTAGACAAGCATCCACCACAACTGAAGAATCTTTTGATGCCTAACCATTAGCGATTACGTTACATCTATACATTATAAATGGGTCTGTTGTTTCTTAGTGACTCTTCACATTAAATAGCACTGTGCACTATGAACAGATGACATATATGTTTTGAAATTGATCTGGAGACTCGTAAGTTACTATGCATTCATTTTTAAACCATCTGTTTCATATCAGCTTTATTATGATAGTTCGCAAGAGTAAAAGATTTTTTTTTAAACTCTATTGGGTTATGTTTAATTTAGTTTGATCTTATTTATAAAACACTTTTAACCATGGAAATTTACAAAGAAGCAACTTTAAATACAACAAAATTTTGAATATTCATTTTATTTTCATCTTTAGCTGAGTAGCTAGCTTCTGCACACTTTTTTTCCTTTTAGATTTTTTATTAAGGAAAGAAGAAATTACAGTATACAACAAGTAAAGAAACTCTTGTGCATATAACTTATCAATAATCCAGGGGGATACAAATATATATATATACAGTACAACCTTGGATTACGAGCATAATTCGTTCAGGAAGTGGGCTCATATTCCAAAACTCTCGTAAACCAAGTCATCATTTCCCATAAGAAATAATGAAAACTCAAATTATTCGTAAATTATTATACAGAAGCCACACCATACAAATGGCTTATAATTAATTTATTTCTACAATACAGTTCTTTCTATGAATCAATTTCTTGTTATTTTCCGCATTTTGGTCAGTCTCCATAAGATCAACAAGCTTGATTGCTTTGCGGCCCCTTTAAATACAAGAAAGGCATTCGGTCTACGTCAGAGCGGCCAACAGCGGCAAAGAGCAGCGACAGGCGTCGGCAGCAGGGCTTGCGAGAGCGAACTTTGACACTCTCGCCGCGTTCGGTGTGAACGCAGGGTAAGGGAATCACTGCTGTAAAGTAAAATAAAAAAACGAACCAGCACCTTACCTTTGAAAAGAATCGCAACAGAGTAGAGTTTCTGTGTGTTTGTGAAGCCGGGGAGGGGGTGAAAAGTCTGTGCGTGTGTGTGTATCGGTGTCAAATTGCGCGCGCACGAGCAGAGTTTCTGTGTGTTTGCGAAGCCATGGGGGGGGGGGGCGGGGGGCAGGTGAGAGAGTGACGCTCGGTGTCAAAATAAGAGTCGCATGTGTGAAGCATGATACTCGGCGCTCGTAAACTAATACTTTCCGGTTTCCGAATAAAAAATTATTAAAAATCTTAAACCACATTACTCGCAATCCGAGGTTCCACTGTATAAACATTTTTTCACAGCTTTTCGATTAGTACTGTATCTGCTACAGGTTGAACATATTGTTTAATATTAACATTTAACTAAAAAAAAAATTGCCAGTTTCTTTACAACTTTTGTTTTATAAAAATAGAATTTGGCCAAAATCAGAATCCAGTTAATCCAGTATATCTGAGAGCAGTCATTCCATCCCGTGGTAAAGCGATTGAGGTAAAAAAAAACACAATAGTTCATAGTCAGAAAACATTATTTTTTTTCAGGGGGAGGTTTTTTTTTCTTATTTATTAAAGAGGGAGGGTGAAGACTATGACACATTTCCTCTGATGACTAAATCTTTCCGAACTGCTGCTCAAGCAAACGTTGGAAATAACACACTTGGAGGAAAGCGCTATCCACCCCTTCCGCTTGTACAGTATACGCTCACAGATCGGCTATCTTTACTACGATTGTTGTGATAGTAGAGGTACGCCACCCCTTCCGCCAACGGAACATGGCCAATTTGCTTTCTAGTCTCATGGTATCTGGATGTTAGGACACGTAAACACGTTTACGTTACGCCACTCTGGAGCCCTCCACTCACATTATTTTCAATGAAATAATGGGATTTTCTTGCTATAGCACTTTGCTGGATTCACCCCACTCCAGACTGTATTCCAGCAGTTGATGACACATGCATTAGACCCATGCATTTCGCTATGCTTCTGTAATTACGACTAATGAAGATCATCGCCTGATTATCGTCATATTGTCTCCCACATTAAATTGTTTATTCAATTCAATTCACTTTTATTTATGTAGCGCTTTTAATGTCAGTGGCCATTGTCACAAAGCCACTTCACAGAAATAAAATGAGTTTGAAAAGTTTGAGTTAATATTTATAAAATTATGTATTATGTATTATTCAATACAAGTACTGTACATAAGGTCATTTTGCCTTCTATTTGAATGTTCTTAGAGAGCTAATGTGGCCCTGTGGTGCATACAGTATATGGGTTGTTGTTTTTTCTTTTCCTACCCCTTTAACATTTCTGTCATCGTGGTTAGGGCAATAGTGGAGAGCATTTTCTGCAGATGACTGCCATGACTGAAGTGAAGACAGGGAGGGGGGGAGCGCAGGGGAAACTGCACGATCCCGTCCTCCATATGGAAGCCATTGTCGGCCCTGCTATGCCTGCATGCCTCAAAGCTGCTTGAGCCCATTTACAGAAATTTGTCGAAAGTAATACAGGATCCGATCAATTCGAAGGCAATTCAACACACGTCCAAGAGGGCCGATCGGCAAAGTGGCGAGTTAAGTGCACAAACGCTTACGCTGGAACAGGATGCCCTGATGCAGCACGTTTTTGTTGGTTGACTATTGCGACATGCAAGGAATCGTGAAGATGACATCTGTTTAAGTTTAAGACCTTTGCATGTGATTTAATCTCACAACATTATACATGTTTGAACCAGGTTTGAAAGATGAATGAACAGTTCAACTGATGTGCCAAGATGCAGACACGATTGAAATCAAATGCTTCCCCTCCTGCATCTGTAATGTAGCTAGCAGAACATTTCACCATACTTGCTGATGGACCCAGTTTTTATTGCATTACTCGTGGGTTGAAGTTTCATTTTCTGCTCCCGTGGTGTGTATCTGAGAAACGCCTGACCCTCTTAAAGGGCAAGAGTGTATCCCAGCAGAATCGCTCTTTCGGGGAGTGTTTATGTAAACCAGGGCAAATCGTTCCACCAATTACCAGGTTCGGAGGGTCAGTGCGGCCCGGTCTGAGCTGAACATGCTTCAAAACATCTGCTCGAGCGGGAAGGGGAGGATAAACGCAGCTGGAACTGCAGCTCGGCCAAACGGTCCGGCCCACACGAGGACGCTTGACTTCTTGACCGATAAAATGGAGCAGCTAACAACTGGACTGAACGAGCAGAGACGCCATCATCGCGTTCTCCTATATTTCACTCGGTCTGGCAGGAATAATAGACACTACTGCAATTTAACATTTGATGAAATGGCTCGTGGGGCTGTCAAGCAGCGAGAAGAAAAGGGAAATCAAGAAGAAAAATAAAAAGAAAGAGGAGAGAGTGGAGTCTCGAAATCCATTTTTAATTCTACCAAGAGGCCAAAAAACACATTCTTGTTCACGGAGTAAAAAGCATTAAAAATTGGAAGTCTGGTTGAGGAATTTAAACAGAATTTCAACAGATACGGTTGCAGCAGGTTTTTTTTTTTTTTTGTCCTCCTAAATGGCCACGTTGACTCAAAAATACAGCTGAAACATTTTAGTCAGCAGTCTATGTCTACATGAGGACACTTGGATTTTTTCTGTTTGGAATGATAATGGCACAACACTGAACAGTCTGACTGAGAAATGGAACGAGAATGAAGGGACGGCGAAAAGGAATGAAGCGAGAGCGGTCCTGATTGTTTTCTCTGCCTTCTCTCTCTCTCTCTCTCTTTCGCGCTTTTATTTCTCCCACTCTTTCTCATCTCATTCCCTGTAGCAATGTGAGGGGAAAATGTGAGAAACAGATGTGGAGCCTTGACTGCAGATGTGCACATTTATAGGCCAGGAAAAGGCTAATCTTATGACACACACACACACACATACACACAGATACACACACATAGGACACAATTGACGCCTCGAGTGCATTTCAATAATAGACGTCGGAAATTCCAATAACAATTCAAACTTAGGTCTAATAACCAGCATCAGTAAACTACTAAAAATATATATTTTTTTAATCTATTTCCAGGAATCCCAAGAATGAGGGGCGGCACAGATGATAACCCCTTAGCACTCGATAGAGTTAAAAACACGCCAGAATCGACCACAAACAGTCTAATGGTTTGAAATGCACTCAAATATTAATGCATCTGCTCCAGAGATATGAGACAGTAATAATCAGAGGTTGTTCGGACCGGGAGTAATGGACGCAAATAGGACAAAAGTGTAAATAATAAGAGAAAAACTAATACCGTGAATGTGAACGGTCATTTCTTTATAACATGACAAAAAGTCAATGATTGCTTTACTTGTCCTCCTTGTATTGATCAAACGGCATTGATGACGAGCTGCAGTGTCACTGTGTGCCATGTCTATGTGTGTGTGTGTGTGTGTGTGTATGAGAGAGAGACAGAGAGAGAAAGAGCAAGGTCTTCTGCAAGCTGTCTCACTAGCACGACACCACTCTAGTCCAACCCTTCCGACTCCCCAGGTCTCTTCGACTCTCCAAGGACCGATAATGTCCCTTGATTTAGTGTTCGGAGGTTACACGGGACTTATGTTTAATAAGCAGTGCAGGGTCAGGCATCCCCTCCAGGACTTTGGGGATAATTAGCTCATTTCCATCCCTGGCTGATTGGGGAGGGGAATAGGGACCCCGCGAGAGAGCGGCTGTGCAGGACAAGAAAAGTCCTTTAGGTTATTGGATATTTTATGGTTTCTGTTTAAACAGGGAAAATTATGATCAGTTATGTAAATGTGATTAATCAGATTTTGCTCTTCATTTGCGCTTGAGTGCCGACTCTGTTATATAATAAAAGCGCCCGATACATGACTGTTTGGCAAGCCGCTGCATTGTTGATAGGCATCTCGGCACGCTGATTCTTCTCAATAATTCAGTGTGTATGCGCTTTTGTGTGTGTGTGTGTGTGTGTGTGTGTGTGTGTGTGTGTGTGTGTGTGTGTGTGTGTGTGCGTGTGTGTGTGTGTGTGTGGGTTGGGGGTAGGCTGAACAAGTGTGCCGAGAATACACCTTGAGGTTCTCAGGAGCCATGTTGTTGACAACAACAGCACAATATTGCGAACGTTTCCAGAACCTCCCTCAGCCGTAGAGATATTTGGAATTTAATTATGCCCTCTCGTCTTTTCTCATTTTCCCCGGCATCAATATCTCCAGCAGAGACGCCAGGCCATTTATTACAAATCAAGGCCACAGGACTGGGATGTGTGTGCGTGTGCACACACACACACACACACACACACACACACACACACACACACACACACACACACACACACACACACACACTCGCGTACATTTCTCAAAGGACACATATACAATAATGCAATAAGAGAAATGAAGCTAAGGGACAACAGACAGAGAAAGAGAGAGAGAAAGAAAGAAAATGTACCCCATCTCATGCCCTAAATACCCTGGGATAGGCTCTAGGCACCCCGCGACCCTGTCTAAGGATAAAGCGGTATAGACGATGAGTGGGTGAGAGTTAAACTGTAACTGTTGGTAAATTGTTAAATCAAGGAGAGAGAAATAAATACTTTCTCCTACTATTATTTTAAAATAATCATTATCTTTAGTAACTTGGGTTACACAACGCAACTGTAAACTGTGATTTTCCTGTAAGAGTTTTGTGCATGGATGGATGTAACTTGACCCACCCCAAGACACTGGTATGCACACGGTGCGGATTTCCTTGATTACTCGTTTATATTTAACTACAAATATCAGGGGTAGCTTGGGGGTTAAGGTTTTGGACTACAGTTCGGACGTTTTCAGGTTCAAGCCCCATGACCACCAAGTTGCCACTGTTGGGCCCTTCAGCTAGACCCTTACTGTAACTCTCAGATGTATCATGAGATCAAAATGTAAATGCAAAATTTAAATGTAAATATCCCATGTACTTGCTCAGCTTAGTCCTGCAAACCCATCACATGAAACTTTAATTTCATACTATGCATTCAAATTCGATCACTTACCACCGGAGCTTGTGAGAAAGCCAAAACATAGCAAGCCGCTTATTCTGACTGAAAGAGTATGACGCCGGCATTGAGACTGTTAAGGAGACGAGCTAAGCTGAGGCTAAACCCACAATGACCAGTGCTTCCGAGTATTTTTCTCCTCAACTGGCAATCCCTGGCAAACAAACTGAATAACAATAGGATTGTCCTCACGGCTCACAATCTGGACCCTCACGCAGATTTCGAATGTATTTTTCGTGGAGCCTTGTCTCAACATTGACATCCAAAACAGCTTGCTTGAGTTACAGGGGCGCGCTGTTTTCAGGGCTGACGAGGGGACATGCATTTACTGTATGTTCACAAAACCTTTTGCACTCACTTGATCAATCTGGCTGATACTTAGCATGTCACCCCATTCCACCACCCAATCACCTCTTATTGCATCTCCTGCCCAAGTACTTTCTGGTCATCAAATGTGTGAAACCCATGAACAGGATTGTTAAATTCTGGCTAGAAGAGGCTGACTCTGCACTCCAGCAGCAGTTCGCACATACTGATTGAAGTCAATTTGCAGTTCAGGACACCTTGGATTATGCACCAGTATTAACACCTACACCAAATATGTCCTGAAGAACGTCAACACGTGGGTGCACAGGGTGATCACACAGAAACAAAATTGAATTGTTCCCCAACCAAGCCTGGGATGAAGCAAGGGGTCTGCCTTTTGCATGAGGGGCAACAAAGCCTCCAGGACAGGAGGATTACAGTGTAGCCAGGAACCCAAAAGCCAAACATAAACGCAAACAATAATGGCAATCCCTGACATATTTTGCAGGGCTATCATTGAGTTTAATCTACCCAATGGTGTACCTGCAACTGTATTCTGCAACCCTGTATTCAGGGCTACTATTTAGTGAGCAGCAAGTCTTAATGTCCACCTGAAGTGTGTACTACCCTGAGCAGGGTAAATCCGCAGAAAGCAGGTGGCCTTGACGGTATCCTTGTCCAGGTGCCCAGTTTGTATGGTGTAACTGGCTAATCTCTATCCTGTCCTTCGCACAGGCATCTATCCCGACTGAATTAAAAGTAGTACCCCAAAGTACCCAAAACTTTCAGTCCATTGTGCTCATCTTCATTAGCGCAAAATGCTTTGCAAGGCTCTGCCTCCTACTCTGGATCCCTATCAGTTTGGTTTAGACAACCCCAACACTTACTCCAGGATGCTGTTAGTCAATTTTAACTCAGCATTCAACAGTGTCAGTCTCTCCAAGGTAATCCTCAAGCTCAAAGCACTTGACGTCACCACACCACTCTCTTTCAAGCAGTCCAAGTCTGTCTGATGTAAGAATCTCACCTCCTCCAGTCTCAAACTCAACCCTCTTTACTCATAACTGTCTACCTGTTCACGGTATCAACGTCATAATTAAGTTTAAAAAAATGCACAACAGTGCTAGGCCTGATCAGAGGTAATAAAGTGGCCTATTGGGAAGATATCCAGCACCTAGTGGCATGGAGTGAGGGCAATAGTCTAAAACTTTACTTTACCAGTGAGAGCATCTTTAACAGCTGCATATCAGCGAGGCATGGCAATTGCTCTGTAACAGACCATGAAGTCCTCGGGAGGTGCAGGAGACATCCCGAAAAATCATCAGCACGCCACCATTTATAGGAAACACTGCCTGCAATCTCAGAGATGCCCTTCACCCTAATCATGGACTATTTACTCTCCTCATATTAGGCAGGTGCTGTACTGTAGGTGCTGCGGCACCCACGCAAATAGACTGAGAAATAGTTTTTCCCCTGTGGCTGTTTCCATACTGATCAATTATACTCCACAACTTTATTGAAATACTGGATCAGTACTGCTTTATATGCCAGCATATAATATATAATATAATTATAATTATAATATTGTAATATAATTTTATATTTACATCTTTTATGTAATATAAAAATAATATAATTATGTAAGTCACTCTAAATGCATAATAATAACTAAATCTGCTAAAAAAATTATAAATACTGTCTACTTGTTATATATAATATATATTAGATTTAACAAGCAGACCATATACAGTGCGGTTACAGTGTGATGATGGTATGTTTAACGCGCGGATAGTAAGATGACTGGGGAAACATCACCAGGTGTGCTGAATGGCAAGTTACATTATAAAAAGTTTTCAGATCCATCAAGAAGAACAATTTTTAGAAGGACACAGTAAATTTAAGACATGGGAGTAGTGACTCAGACGGTTAAGGTGCTAAGATACTAAGATGTTTTCACCTCTAAGGATCGAGATTTGAGCCTAGTCATTGGTGGGTTGTCACACCGGATATGACCCAGCCACTGTATGGTCCCATTCGCGAGATCTTAATTTAATAATGTTTAATAATAATAATGCAATGTTTGAGACATTATAAAATGTCAACTCTTTATCAGTTCTTTATTACAATATTGCATGTGTATAATACACATATATACAGTATATATATATATATATGAAGAGAGAGAGAGAGAGAGAGAGAGAGAGAGAGCCATGTGACCTGAACATTAATCTCCAACTAGAGTATACATACACCGGCAAACTGGTGACAGAATCATGTTCACCCAAAGCTCACCCACAGAAAAGCCAATGCAGCACAAATCGGCCTTAAAATTTTTTTAGATCCCAATCTCATGCAATTCCCGACTGAGCACCTATGCAATGCTCCAGACAAACAAGTCCGATCCACAGAGGCCCCACCATGGAGATAGGAAAAATGTTAGAATTCAGTATATATCAAAGAAACATTTTCAGATAACTGCACCACATGTGTATATTAGTATGGCTTAGCGCTGTTATTGGCCAGTTATTGCATTCCAGTGTACAATAAACTGATAAAAGCGAATTGTAATGCATTAGGAAATTGCATTCGTACGTATGAAAGAAACATGAAAACCAGGTTTAATTCTTTAATAAGTTCAAAAGCAGTGGCGGCCGGTCAATACGGGGCGCAGGGGCGTCGCCCCCCTTAAAGTTAGGCAGAGAAGAATGCTCCTTTAACATGTCATTATTTAACATGATAATAACTCATTTTAATAATGAAATAAAGTCATTTAGTCACAATATTCCACTGTATTTCTTAATATCATTTATTTGCAATAAAAAAATCTAAACTGTATTACGCTCATTCGTGTTCGTGTACGCGGGGCGCCGGACAAACGAGTGTCTATTTAGGCACGTAAATCTTTGAAAAGCATGTGACCTGAGGCTGAGCTCTGATTACATCTTTTCCAATCAGAGCCCCGAACTCGCCCACTTTTGTTCTTAGCGAATCATATTGTTTTTTAATATTTGGGCTCATGTGATTGGACCATTCTACACGAGTCTTCCAGCACTTTCTATGGCAAGCGGAGCTGCTGACTGGATGCGATGTGAGTCATGCCTTTATTGTATGCTAGTAGTAATGATCACCGAATAATCACTTGATAAATACCTATTTACAGGCTAGTATTAAAAGTTTAATTTTTATTTTGTTTGTGCCCCGCCAAATTTTTTTTTGAACCAGCCGCCACTGTTCAATTTCACCGGTTTACTAAGTTTCAGGGCTTTTGCCTAGGTTGTTTACCTACAATACATATTGCATGGAATCTGGAACATACAGTACAGTAGTCTCAAGGTCTCAATTTCAAATCAAATTCTCAGAATTCTCACTGAATAAAAAGTTATGTTTAACCCTTGGGCCATCATTAACGATCACACCCTTTCAGTAAAAGTCATTAATGTTCACCTTGGTGTGATTATGTAACTCAAGGATTCAGTTTTATTCATGAAGTGCCATATACGTACAAAGATAAAATAACTTGTTATTAGACGAGGAAATAAATAAGATGTGTCGACTCCATGATTGCGTTCTAAAAACCCTGGTAATATTACTGTTTATGCATTCTTATCATCCCCATTATCAGCCAACTTTGGACATACTGGCAGGCAGAGTGAAAGGTAGACGTGCATTGGACAATATTGTACCAGTCGTTTCTGCTCTGCAGTCACTGAGCATTTCCCTTCTCCATAAATGTCTGTTTTTTTACTTTGAGGCTTTCTAATGATCTTGTGTCTCTTCAGGTTAGTCACGCTTTCTGCACCTCATCTCCCTCTGCTTCAGAAACCAGAGCACTCACTTGTCAACCTTTTCCAGCCTCTACACTTGGAATCGGGTTGTGCTCTCATGCTTGGTGCCTTAAAGGAGGGAAATAAAGATCCTGTATTGTATATGATGAAACCATATAGAAGATCAAGTGTGAAGATCAAGAGCATAGTGTGGACTTGCCACTCTCTATTCTACATCTGTGGTATAGTTATGTGTTTGCATTCTGCCATGCATGGTGTCATTTTTTCCCCCAATCTTCAGCTTGATTTTAGTAGCCACAGATTCCTGTTCATGATTGACAGAAGCAGAATTGGATGTGATGTGCTGATGTTGTATCCCATCGACATCCATGTGTTGTGTGTTCTGAGATGCTTTTCTTCTTACCACTGTTGTAAAGACGTTGGTTATTACCACAAGGCTTCTTTTATAGTACGTCTCCCATCAATATCTTCCATATATATCAAAGAAACATTTTCAGATAACTGCACCAGATGTGTATATTAGACTGTAAGAACATAATGTGGACTTGCCACTCTGGACTATGGGACGATGAGAGAAAATCTCTTAAAGATCACAGAAAGTGTGTTTGCTTGCTATTGGTATTTAGCAGACTAAATACCAATTAAAATGAAATAATTGTTTAAGAGTGAATATTAACAAATGCTTCTAAACTGCATTAGTATATGATTCTTCCACACGATGGCTTGATTGAATATTTGCATTAATAAGCAAGGGTATTTAAAAAAAATTGTTTGGTTGTTTTGTGGTTTACGATTTGTAACTCAAGTTAGTTCAGTGATCTTAAAATTAATTTTAATAATTTTACCTCCTGTTTTTATAAATGCAAGGTCATAAGTAATGGAATGCTGTATACTGCATTCAAACTCGTGCAAAGCAAGACAAGATAAAGAATATGTATTTTTTCCCACTTACTTCCGTTTAAAAAATATATATAAATTTTCAAAAATAAATATTTTAATAAATAAATAAAGGAAGGAAAGATGAAAAGAGAAAACTGAAAATGGTTCAAAGGTTCCTAGAATAGTAAGTAGATAAGTGCCTCGAATTGGCATAATTAGTTGAGTTTAAAATGCAGATTTAAATATGCTTATTAATTCCATTCTGCTCATTTCATATGACTGACTGCACTTAATTAAATCAGATTGATTAGACCTTTCCCCGACTTCCCCCCACAACCACATAATTATGACAAATCGAGCGTTCACTGCAAATGGAGGCCCCTGATGACTTCTCCTCGCGACACCTTTAAAAGTCCTGCCATGCTCACACACCTCATGTCTCAGTAGGGGAGAAAGTGGCAGAAGAATTCTTTAACACAGTGGAAAAAAAATATCAAGTGTTTCTCCTTTGGGCACTTTCGTCAGCGCGGCTTTAGCTCATTCTGTGCTGCAAAAACTCTTTTCGGGATAACTATCATCCGCATCCGGCCTGCCGCAAAAAACAAACAAAAAACAAGCGAGATCCTGCTTTTACTCTGTTTAGAGCCTTGAAGTGGCAACAGGATGAGATTTAAAGTTAATGGTGTTAATATTAGTTTTGCTATTGCTTGGGGTATTGCAATTGCATGGCTAGATAGGAACCTAAATTTATACCAACTGGCTATTCAATCCACTGAAGACAAACTTTTTTCTTATTTTATTTTGCTAATGCATGAAATGGCAGGCTTATGTAGTGTGTTAGGGTATTACATGTATCTACATTTTCATTGTGGCTTTTGTATTATTACATTTCATATACAGTATCAGTCAAAAGTTCTGATTTATTTTTTTACATTCTAGAACAACCTTTTTTTTTTTTCTTTTTTAATACAATATAACACATATGGCATAACCTATGCATTTGCAAAACCCATCAAGCACCATGATGAAACTATCTCTCATGAAGACCTTCCCAGGAAAGCAAGACCAAAACTTATCTCCGCTGCAGAGGAGAATTTCATTTAAAGTTGTCAGTTACTTCAGAAATCACCAATTAACAACCAGCACCTCAGATTATTGATCTCAATATCAACTGTTCGATGGAGATTTTTGTATATTTTGCATTATGCAAATTATGCATTCGAAGGTATGTCCAAACTTTTGACTGGTACAGTAGATGAAATTGTATGCTCTGTGAAATCCATTCTACTACAAGGACTGGATCTGGTGTAGAGTACTGGCTCTGCGCAACACCAGTGGTCTTCGCACCAAGAATCTCTGCTGATCGTCCTTAAATTAGTCATATATACGGAATATACAGTATTTAAATATTCATAAGCAAGTTATAAAAAAGGACATTGTGTCACTGTAGTAGAAACAAAAGAATACTAATAAATAAATAAATACCCGAGTTAATGCGTGATGGGGTTATTGTTGCTGAAGTGTTTCCATAGCTGTGATTGGGATTTTAAGTGGAAATTATCTCACTGAGGGTGGGAGGTGGCATTGTCCAACTGTGAGTACTGTTCATTAACGCAGTCTCTTTCCTTCTTTGTCTGTTTCTAATACGTGTGTAGATAACATCCCGAGGCAGCACAATGAGGTGACTTACTGTCACATGCGTTCCACACCGGCTGAGTTCATAAACACAGTCCTTATCTCCTTTCTCCACTGCTCCCGCTGTATGGCACAGTGTCATCAAACAGCTACTGGCACACGGGCTATCAGATAGCAGGGAGAAAATCTGCTTCTGGAGTGAGGCCAGAGTTAACGGGTGGTGGTTCACACTCCAGTGGCCTGGATGATCTTATACTAATGGTGAAAAAGAATTACTGATGAGAATTTAAAGCGTTATGGTGGAGTTTCTGGTGCGGTCATACATATAGTATATACTGTACATAGGGTATATGTATGTATACATACATGCTTTTTGAGATTCTCCAACCTTCATTTTTCAAAAGTGTCCCGGATCAATTGACTTCCCCTGCACTTACTATATGGCTCGGTGGCTACATGAGTTGTATGTGATATGTTGATGGTCACTCACTATTTTGCCTGTCACCCTCACACTCACTGTGGATGGCTGCAGCTGATGGGACTCGATGACATGATTGGTTCATTTTCCACACTTTCTGCCTCACCCCTCCTGTGTTGATTTGACAATAATTGTGCGACCTCTTCGGGCAAAAAAAAAAAAAAAAAAGGCTGTTCTGAAAGTGCCATGGCCACTTGGCAGTCACAGTCATTTAATCACTGAGTGCGTTATTACAGTCAAGCACTTTCCACCTCTCTCGTGTAATCACGTAATGGCTTCTCATGCGTCGCGATGACATTTCCTTTCATAGTCAGCCACACGTCTAAAAATGACAGAAACTCCTGTTTGATAGCTCTAGTCATCCATCTTACATCCCTGATCCTGCGTTCTTCAGATGATCGTCATTAAAATGTGCACGATTTCCGCTTATTTTTTCTCAAAGGCGTTCTATTGACCAGGACACATTTGCTGTGTCTACATACATTTTTTTCTTTAGTTTTACATTTACAGTACGTACTAGGCTAACATAGGACACTGCTTATTAGAAATTACAAATTTCCGTTGCTTATTATATTAATTAGGCCTCGATGTAATAAGTAGTCATGTATGTAAAAATCAATAAATACATTTATTATTATTATTATTAACAACAACAATAATAATAATAATAATAATAATAATAAACTCTCTAGTTTTTAAGAGAAAAATATTTCTAAATCAAATTTGCTGTATCGGATAGGGATCTGGGGGATTTGTAGGAACTGATGCCTTCCTATCAGGACTTTTTTTGGCAATTTGTGCTAAATTTAATTTTCTGTGCGATCAGATGAAGGCGTGCTAACTTTTGCTCTTCTCAGGCATGAATGAGGCTTAGACTCATGATCTTGTTACCAGTTTCTCCGGTTCATATCATATGCAGTTTGAATGTGCTCCTTGTACTTGGTAGGTTTCAGTCCAGGCTATGGTGTTTTCATATACATATGAAAAAAAGAAAAACTTAAATATAAATATTTTAATACTAAATCTATCGCTATACCTTATATATTGATACGTATGATAATATATTAATATAATATATATCAGCATTTTTTTTCCTGAAGAGTGTATACATATTTTAAGCTTACTATATGTTTGTAGCCTACAAGGAGTTGCATTACATATCGTTTATTAATTGTTAATGCTGAAATTCATGAACGAGAACAAAGCTTTATCGACTGAACCTATCAACATTTTGAGTATAATTATATTAATATTGACATGTTTTTATTTGATAAATTTAGTTAGGCTGTTCTGTCTTGCAGTAGAATGCTGGGTAAATGCAGAGGCATTTTGGCTCTCTTCATCTCTCCATCACCATCTTCCTCACTGGTCTCCCCTTTCAAAATGACATGTTCTTGTAGTAGCAATCACAGGGCATTGTCTGTGTTAAGTCAGGCGTATCAACTCCCATGGCAACCGCAGACGATGCTTTATGGCTCCTACCAGCTTTTGTTTGTTGTGATTGATTATTCTGAATGCACTGATGGATGCGTGCTCATAGCTATTGATTTAACTTGTGGTTTTCGCCGAAGTTATTTAATGCAAATGGCTGTTCGTACTGGAAAACATGCTGCACGTAGTGTATTGTCTCTTCAAAGAGATTAACATAATGAATAAACTGTAAAATGCTCACATATAATAGTGAAGAACAATTGCTCTGACTGGCTGTCTTTAATAGTGGAGTCTAATCCTGCGTCGGAATATTTGCATGTTTGTTAGAGCAGGGTGTGTTGTTATAAGGAAAATAATTAATGATAGGGGGTTGTCATGTGGTGCCGTATGAAGTAGAGTTAGAATTTACAATTACCTCCCCAAAGTTCATTATTTTCTAATAACAGCATGTCATTACACAGGAGTGCTTATTCCACTTATACACCAGCAATTTGTTAATAATTAACCATTTGAATTATTAGATGAATTAGATTCTTTAGATTTTTCGTATACTTTTATTGTATATGAAGTTAGAAATTTTCTGTTACCTCACATTTTTATGTTAACCGCCATACAAAACCATACAACTAACACATAGTTTTTAATCTGTTTATGTTTATACATTTTGTATGTTGTTACTATAAAAACAACAATAAAGTATTCAAATATGTGACTTAATATACTGTAAACCCTAAAGACAGAGTTAATATTGACCTTTTTCAGACATGTGATTAGCATTACGTCAGTCGCAGCAGAGGACAGGAAAAGTACTGTTAACTGACATTAGGCTGCTATGTATTTTCATTGATAATTCTGTCCAATGTGTATTTCAACAAAATCTGAAAATTTATCAGAAAATTACCTCATGATTACCTCATGCTTTGTCACACGGATAAAAGAGTAACCTTGCAACCAAGATCTTCTGTTATGCTAAATATTTTCATATGCGGTATGTCGTGGTGGACTTTGTAACATAATCAAAAGAGAAACAAGCATTTGAAAATGGATGAAGAAGGTATTAAGGATATTAATTTGAAGAAGCTTGATTTGTTATCATAACGTCATTACCTCAGGCGGTCATTACCTTAACGTCATTACCTTAGCTAATGCTAACTCTATCCCATATCACATATCTGTACACCTTCTGAGGTAATGACATATATATAATAAGGTAATGAAATATACATTGGATAGAGTTAGCGTTAGCTCATTCAGTGCTTCTGTTGCAAATGCGATGATGCTATGGAATATGCTTAGCTTACGTTACCCTATTCTGTCATTTCAAGCTTTGCAATTAATAACTAAGTAACTGTTTAGGGGTTGAATCTCAAACAGCGCAAAACAGAAAGCGCTATGTATGTAGTTTGTTTAATTCCTTGTTCTACCGACTAAGTGTTGTTGTTCAGGGGTTAGAGACGGATTTGGGATTCAGCCTTGCGTTAGAAGTTAACTAGTGTTGTAACGGAAAGTTCAGAGGCTATTTGGAACGCCTATTACTAAGAAGACAATGTGTTGTTTTCTTGCTCCCGGCTGGCGTCACGTGGTTCAGAGGAAACATGTGCTAGTCTTCGGCCCTCCTGAATGAATGGTAGAACTAGCCTTAATGTGGGAGCCCCCTTGTGATGGGGAGGAATTGGGCATGACTAAATTAGGGAGAAAATCAAGGTGGACAGATGTTGTGATGTTGTGTGGAAACATAAGCCACATTTACATCATGTATAATCGAGCACTCAAGCAGCTTTGTGGTAAATCACTATTTTTCTGTATATATTTTCAAATTCAAATAATATAGCCTTTATTTCACATGGTTGACTTTCAGGTTGTATTTTGCTTCGTGAGAAGACAAAGACAGAGACAGAAGTTTACTTTCGGGTTACTTCTGTTGGGTTTCAGTGCTGAGAAACAGTGCTTTTTCATGACAGTGAAATAAAAATAAGTGAAAGCGCGAGGCCATTTTTTTCCCCCTCTTTTCGACAGCAGCCATGACAGAAGATGATGAAGGTCTTGCGCTGACTGATTATAAGACTTGCCCTATAAAGCCTGCCTTCATAAAGGTTAGCTAGTGATCCGTGACATAAAGAGCACTTTTCTGTGTAGTTAAAGCCTGGCATCGGTTAATGGGAGACAGGGACAGGGAGAGGCAAGCAGCTGAGGGAGCTGTCCTCGTGTCTGAAAGCGGAATTAGGTTTTAATGGTAGCAAGCGTGTCAAGAGAAAAGAGAGCACAAACGCCTCTGCAATTAGCCAGACCTGGCAGTGTAGTGGGGAGCGTCGTGCCAAATTGATTTGCTTGGGACAAAACTTTGATAGACTGCGTTTGTATTTGCCAAATAAGCACAAGGAAATAGTTCTTTTGATTTCTCTGATTAGCAATCCCCTTAGAAATAATTTCACAAATAAGGATCAAAAGTTTCAGTTAGTGTACATGTTTAATACCAGAATGGAGAAAACGTATTATATAATATCACTGATTTTGGTTGATGGTTTACTGGAAAGCTACAGTAACTCAAACAACCAGTCTTTACTCTAAAACATAATAATCAACTACAGCATTTGTAGTATATTAACACTGGCAATTATTTCATTCACATTTGCTAAAAACTGAAGCCCGTTGTTGGGGCATCAATAAACCTATTTTTAAAATACATATTCATGAACGATTATGTCGAAAGCTATGTGTAAATGAAACTCTATGTCATTCGCAATGTCCACTCCTGTCAGGCAAGAAAAGGAAAAAACATTGGTCTTTATATGTTCTGTAAAAAAAAAAGGTGCATTGGCGATACAGTAGGGTTTATTAAGCTGGATTTCTTTACACTAATTATCCAAAATGCATTTCTTAAAATAAACATGCAGTTAAGTAGATGTAGGAAAGTTATAAAAGGTTTTGTTTTCACATCTATTTCATCATCTATGAGGGGCGTTTGAGTCAAACTGGGACTTTTGACTTCACATGTTAAAAACTACCTAATGCACTTATTCCAGCATTTCACTAGTGCTTGCTAGAAAGTTTTTATCAGTACGCCAGAGACATGATTGCTTCTTGGCTGAAACGCTGGCCCGCGGGAACTCCTTTAATGGCCCAAACATGTGGAAATGGCTTTGAGCCATAAAGTGTAAGTGGTGTCCTTGGATAGTCGTTTCACAGTTCCGAAAGACGGGTGTGTCTCTTCCACAAGTTGGCACCAATTTATCCATTGATTTTCAGAGATCAGGCATTCCACTAGCTGAATGTTTACTGCAGTGGGCTCCGAGACAGGATTTTCATTAACGGACGTATAGCCTTCTTTAAAAAGCGTGTTCAAATTTTGTACATATACAGATGAGAGTCTCATCACTATAAACTCACTCATCACTCATCACTATCACTATATTAAGTCTTTTATAAATGTCAAGTCCCGGTTTCAATTGAACACCCCTTGTATTTTTTTTGTAAAGTCCTAAAACCCAGCATTAAGAGTTATCTATTAACTAAAAGACTGACATGTGACTGTGATTTTATCGTGATCCTCCCTCATATGACTACTGACATTGACATTTTTTTAAAATGAATGAAATAATGTTATTTAAAAAACACATTTGACCAAACGTCATTAACATTTGATGACTGATTAAAAACAGTCAGTAGTACATTCGAACAATTGAACCCTATGGTATAGCAGGCTGTGACATGCAATGAGGAGGCTTTCTTTGTGATACCACGGAACAGAATATTGACTGAAAGTAAAATATCCCATTCAGTGCTAACAAAAGTCTAGGATTCCATGCAGTCAAACGGTAGCCATGGTTACAATAGTTATGGCAACCACTGTCTCTATCATTCGTGCAATGAGGCCTTGCCAAGGTCACTGACAGATGAACCTCTTAGAAACTAACTGACTAAGAACTGTGGCTCCAATTTTTTACTTTTTTTTATCGTGCAATTCACGTCTGAAATGGTGTTTTTATGAATCCTCTGATATCCGCGCTGCAGTATTTCAATCATCTCATGGGCAATTATGGGGATTTTATGTGTAACTCCTTCATCGCCCCCCTGATGCGGTGGAGGGAAGGGGGTGAGTGGGTGTGCCGTCACAGTGACCTTTCCGTGTTGCCACTTTTAGTGCCGCGACCTGACTGCGCTCATTAAAGGCAATGTAACGGATCATTCCCTGCTAATTGTTTTCCTTGACAAATTGGATCTTAGACTCGAAGCGTTCCACGGAGACCGAAGTTGTGTCTAATGACACTGTTTACATTCAGCTTTGTGCTTGGATTTGTGAGTGTGTTTGACCCTATGGAATGACTGCTATGGTTGAAACATCAACTGGTGTCACCTCCTACAGCTTTACAAACTCTCTGCTTTCAGCCCTAATGAATGACTTCATTATGTTACAGTTATTATGTGCTAGTATTTTATTGCACATTATTGCAAGTGCCTTTAAATAGCTGCATATGTATTTATATAAAACAGCACAAACTGTATATAGTAACATATACATATACATATACAACTATTATATGCTATAATAAGTGCTATAATATTACAGCACTGTTACACCCAATTCTTACCGCATAGAATGTATCGAATTTTTTTCTTTATAGGCTTGTCCCTCCAGGGCCCGGATCTGTGTGCATTGAGTTTGCATGGTCCCCACATGCTTGATGGGCTTCCTCCAGGTACTCCGGTTTCCTCCCATGTCCCAAATTGCGCATAGAGCGTGAATGACCAGTGTCAAGCTGGTGACCCGAACCCTTAAGTAACTGCCACAGGCACGATGGCTATACTGTATATTCTGCAGGGTAGGGAGTATCCATCACCTGACATGCCGGATGGCATGTGCACAGATTAAAGTACTAAATACATTTTAGATGACAAAGATGTGACTATAAATTTCATAATGTCATGTCTTCAACCAGGAAGAAGTTTTGCAAATGAATTATATCTACAACGGTTATCATGGTACAGGTGTATGGTACAGGAATATACAGCCTATAGACAATGAAGTTGGGAGAAAATTGTATATACAGTATGTCACAAAAGTGAGTACACCCCTCAAATCTCTGCAAATATTTAGTTAGATCTTTTCATAGGGCAACACTGCATAAATGACTCTTTGACACAATGAAAAGTAGTCAGTGTAAAGTTTGTATAGCAGTGCACATTTTTTGTCCCCTTTAAAATAACTAAAAATACAGCCAATAACACTAAGTAACAAATTTTCACTTTTGTTCTGTACCTGGGTTGAAAGTGTGTTTTCCTAACCCGTTAGGTCTAGAACAGAAAGGAAATCGCTGTATTCCAGAAAAACTTTGCTTCTGTGACCGGGACAGTGAAATTTTGAAAATCGTGTGTTTTCGAGAAAATTCTCGATTCGCTTTCAATGCCGAGCTTCCTCCTAGAATATTCCTGAACTGCTAGAGTTGTCCAGATGTTTCTACAATTCTCCTGAACACTCTAGAACGTTCGAGAAACTCTCAGAACTTTCTAGAACGTTCTCGAACGTTCCAAAAGTAGCTATACAAGTATACAAGCACAGGTGTCTCGAACCAAGATTCCAATTCGTGTTATTGCTGACTGAAAGGATAACGATTCGTAGTTGAAGAGAAGTTATTTATTTGATATGGCATGAAGAGGTTGTTTACAAACCCCAAAAATCGTCGCACCGGCAAAAATGCTGAAAACTATGTGGAGTTGGTGCAGACTCTCATAAAGAATTACGCCAAAATGGGATGCAGAATGTCTCTGAAAGTCCATATCCTTGATTCGCATCTCGACAAATTCAAGGAGAACATGGGCGCTTACTCTGAGGAGCAAGGCGAGCGCTTTCATCAAGATATATTGGACTTTGAACGTCGTTACCAAGGACAGTATAACGAGAACATGATGGGGGACTACATTTGGGGGCTACTTCGAGAAAGTGATTCACAGTACAATCGTAAATCTAGAAAATCTATGCATTTCTGAACCTTGTTGAGTGGTTTCCGACTGTGTTTGTCTATTCCTTGTGCAATTTTTGTTTTTACCTGATCATAATGCCGAAAATGAAAAAAAAAAATCGTTTATTTTCACAAAAAAAACGAGTTTTCTTCGTGTTGCTGTCATGAAAGCAAAGTTTGTGCTTAATGAAGTCATTTTTTCACATACTTTAGACATAAGCAATTGAAATATAACACTTAGAAGCCAGGAACAAAAATTGTGTTACATAGTGTAATAGCTGAAACCCTGGCAACAAAAGTGAGAACATCCCTAAATGAAAATGTGAAATGTCAATATTTTGTGTGGCCGCCACCATTTTCCAGCACGGCTTGAATTCTCTTGGCCATCGAGTTCACCAGAGCTGCACAGGTTGCCACTGGAATCCTCTTCCACTCCTCCATCACAACATCACGGACATTTGACAACTTGTGCTCCTCCACCTTCCTTTTCAGGATGCCCCAGAGTTGTTCTGTGGGGTTTAGGTCTGGAGACATGCTTGGCCAGTCCATCACCTTTACCCTCAGCCTCTTTAGCAAGCCAGTGGTCATCTTGGAGGTGTGTTTGGGGTCATTATCATACTGGAACAATGCTCTGCGGCCCAGTTTCCGGAGGGAGGGCATCATGCTCTGCTTAAGTATGTCACAGTACATGTTAGAATTCATGTTTCCCTCAATGAACTGTAGCTCCCCAATGCCAGCAGCACTCATGCAGCCCCAGATCATGACACTCCCACCTCCATGTTTGACGGTAGGCAAGACACACTTGTCATTGTACTCCCCACCTGGTTGCCCCCACACACGCTTGACACCATCTGAACCAAATAGGTTTATCTTGGTCTCATCAGACGACAGGACATGGTTGCAGTAATCCTGGTCCTTAGTTTGCATGTCTGCAGCAAATTATTTGCGAGCTTTCTTGTGCATCATCTTTAGAAGAGGCTTCCTTCTAGAACGACAGCCAATTTGATGCAGTGTGCGGCGTACAGTCTGAGCACTGTCTGGCTGACCTCCCGCCCCTTCAATCTCTGCAGCAATGCTGGACGCACTCATCCGTCTGTTTTCCAAAGCCAGTCTTTGGATCAGATGCTGAGAACGTGCACTCAGCTTCTTTGGCCGACCGAGGTCTGTTTTGAGAAGAACCTGTCTGGTCTTCTCTGGTCTGGTTTAAAGCACTGGATGGTCTTGGCCACTGTGTTGCAGCACACTTGCGGAGTGTTGGCTATCTTCCTATAGTCTAGGCCATCTTTATGTAAAGCAACAATTAGTTTTTTTCAGGTCTTCTGAGAGTTGTTTGCCATGAGGTACCATGATGAACTTTCAGTGGCCAGGTTGAGAGAGTGGAAGAGCTTTTATACCAAATTTAACTCACCTGCTATCTGGTGACACCTGAGACAGTGTAACACTAATGAGTCACACGAGAAAGGGGAAGGAAAATGACTAATTGTGCTCAAATTGTACATTTTCACTTAGAGGTGTACTCACTTTTGTTGCCAGGATTTCAGCTATTATTGGCTGTATTTTAAGTTATTTTGAGGGGACAATAAATTTACACTGCTATACAAACTTTACACTGACGACTTTTCATTGTGTCAAAGAGTCATTTATGCAGTGTTGTCCTATGAAAAGATATTTGCAGAGATGTGAGGGGTGTACTAACTTAGTTTATTATTATTTTTATTTTATTTTATTTTTTAAACTGGACTATTTAACTATTACATGTATCATTATTATTCAAATGTATCAATCGAGGCAAAAATGATCTCGCTAATAGGATGTTTGCCAATATTTATATAGTACCAAAACATATATAACAAAATACCCAAATTATTAATTTCCCCTTTATATTAATTCCTGATTATGCATACATTACCTGTTAAAAAATTCAGCCTTTTGCGAATAATAATTGCACAGGCCTGTACTGCGATTTAATTTACTTTTTTAAATAATTCTGTAGCAAAATTCCATACAGTATTGTGCCGTATTTTTTGATATACAGCATATACTCCGTGCATACTATGAAGTGCCTCAGAAAATGGAAAGATGTGAGATGTGAGGTTATATGCAAACAAAAAAAAAGCAAAGAGAAAAGCTGAACCTGAGATCTCCTACAGAATACTGATGGCATGCTTTACCGTACTGGAATTACAGTTTTCATTTGACTTCTCGTTTCCTAAGATGAGAGTCCTTATTTGAACTGTGCAGATTTTGCCCCGAGACAAGACGCCGTGTTTTGCTGCAGTGGTACGAGGCTGTTGAGAGTTCAGTATCATTGGTATTCAGGAGAGAAAGTTATGTGTAGTTTCCTAGCCCCTACTCGCAACTCTCCTCAACCCCCAAAGCCTCTATGAATTTATTCTTTCTCTTGCACTCGCTCTCTCTCTCTCTCTCTCTCTCTCTCTCTCTCTCCCATCCACCTGTTCCATGGTCCAGTGGATGGCTGGGAATGCTATCAGGGGAGAATGCCAGTCCATCACAGGTGCACTCAGGCATCGTGCCCAGCTACTACCCCCCCACCCCCGCCCCAAGTGCTGCATTACAGCATGACGGATGGCTTCATATCAGGTGTTTAAAGTGAGGGGCCACTCCATCTGCCCAAAGATTCGGGAAGTCTAAAGCTCAGGCTGAATGAATGGTGAATCAGGCAGACAATCATACTCTCTCTTGCTTTCCTTCATCGCCTTTCCCTCTTTCCAGCAAACCCACTCTACACAGGAAGTCAGGAGTGGGAGTAAGACACCAGCAGGCACTCTGAAAAATCAGATGTGTTCTGTACACGAGCTATCTGCTGGACCTGTTTCTCCCTGCTAGTGTGTAAACCACCACCACCACAGGGTGCAAAGAAAGCCTGTTACCATCGCATATGTGCAGCAAATGTGGTGTTTCACTCAAATCACTAATGTCATTCAAGAAATGTTACAGCAGCTTTACAACATAATCTCTAACTACAGCATTTGTAGCATTTTAACACTGACAATCATTTCAACTTGTGTTTCCAATGTACAGTGGAACCTTGGATTACGAGCATAATTCGTTTGGGAAGCAGGCTCGTGCTCCAAAACACTCGTAAACCAAATAGAATTTTCCCATAAGGAATAATGAAAACTCAAATTATTCATTCTACAGGCCAAAACAATAAATACATAAAAATAATTTATACAATATATAAAGTAAAAATAAAAAAAATTAACCTGCACTTAACATTTAAAAAAAGGAAAAATCTATCCCGACAGATAAGTGTTTTCGTTTGTGCGGGCACGCACTGTGTATTTGTATGTGTGTGTGTGTGTGGAATTACCCCTCGCCTCGTCTTAAACAGTAAAACACCTCCTCCCTCCCCTCGCTTTTTAAGTTTCACAACAAACGCACACAACGCAAACACTGTTTTAAAGGAAAAAAAAGAAATCTCTCTAATGACACTCGCATGAGCATACTAACGGAATCACTGCTGTAAAGAAAAAATAAAAAAGAACAAATGAACCAGCACCTTACCTTTGAAAATAGAGTGTAAATAAAGTGTGTGTGTGTGCGAAGCCGGGGAGAGTGTGTGTGCGTGTGTTGGTGTCAAATTACGCACGTGCGAACACATAGGACGGTGAGTAAAGGCGAGAGAGAGAGAGAGTGTGTGTGTCGGTGCGTGTGGGGCACAGTGTCAAATTACGCGCGCACACACACAGAAGAGAGAGGGAGATGTTGATTATACCAGTAAGAGACGAGCATAACCCACAATTCCGTAGCACAAGAGAGAGAAAAATCATTGGCTCAGTTGTGATCACTTGACGCTCGGTGTCAAAATAAAAGCGCATGCATGATACATGATACTCGGAGCTCGTAAAACTAATACTTGCACTCGGTTTCCAATTCAAAATGTATTAAAAATCTTTGCTTGTCTTGCGGAACACTCGTAAACCATGTTACTCGCAGTCCGAGGTTCCACTGTACTTCAAACTGGAGCCAGTACTTTGGGGCATTAATATATCTTGTTTTTTTGTTTTTTTCAGAAGAAAGAATTTAGAGTTATGGGCTATAGCATGTCTTGTTTTCACCCTCTGCTGCTCAAGATGCATCTCTATTCTGACAGCCAGGTGACGGAATAAACTTTCTAGTGAAATTTTTTAGTGTGCTTGTCTAACCTCTCTCTAAAAGAAAAACTCTATAGTACACCTATATAATACATAATATAGTATAATATTATATATAATATACTACTATCTATATAATATAGATGAGTGAACTCTGTATCAATCACAGACATCAGAATGTAATGAATTCCAGAACCGGACAGATGAAGAGTTCTGTTCCTGGCTGATGTGATTTGGTGTAACCAACCCATCGACCTTAAGGCTTAATATTCTGTGCATTCTGACATGCTTTTCTGCTCAGCACGGTTGTAACAATTGGTTATATGAGGTACCCGTGCCTTTGTGTGGGCTTGGAACAGTCTGGATATTCTCCTATGAACTCTGTCATCAACAAGGCATATCTGTCCACACAGTTGATACTCATTGGATGTTCAGTAACAATAGTCAGTGGATGTTTTTTGTCAGCCTGTTTTGTCAGACTGTGACATTATCACACCCTCCAGGTGAATTGAATAACACTGCTTATATACTTATCTATTTATATAAACTGGTGACAGGATGATGGGCAGCCATGGCTCACTCATGCCTGCGGTGTCCAAAGACCGGCCCGTCTGGTCTGATTCTGCAGAAAAGCCAATGCAGCAAGAGAAAGAGCATCCAGTGCACCACAGCCCGCTGCGCACACGGTCCAGCAGGCAAGGAGCCCAGTGGCACCAACCAATTTGGCGCCTCCAAATTTCTCAGATCTCAGTCTGGTTAAGAACCCATGGGATGTATCGGCCACACCACAGCAGACAACCAGAGGTCCAGTGAAGCCAGGCCCTGAGATAGAGTGACAGCACTGCTTAAGTTATGGCTTATGGGTGTATATGCATCTGGATACCCTGATAATATACATATAATTTGTCTGAATTTAATCTGTGTGTTCTGTCTTATTCTGTGGTTTTGTGCCAAGACGAAACAAAGAACTGGCTTTTGAGTTTGAAATGCCAACTACACAATATTGACAATCTCCAAGTAGGCTAATAAGAGGAGGAGCTAGTTTCTAGAGATATACAGAAATTTAGCATAGATACAGCCTAGCTACAGTACATGCCTACATGTTATAGCAAAATGGCTCATTACTGATCAAGCTTAGCTTGTGCTGTAACATTCACTATGACAAGCGACAAGCTTATTAAAAGAAAATTCATTTTCATTAAGTATTACAGTCTGACTAGTGCTAGTTTATGATTGCTAGATAAAAGTTTTGCATGCAGTATGTTTCCAGCTATTTCGGTATAACAGCCATGCATACAGTATAATTTGGAAACCCTTCCATCTGTTATTTATATGGACATGCGTCTGCTTAACCAATGTTAATTGGACATTATCATTACAGACATCCTCTGGCAACATTACTTAACAGAAATATGTCTGGAAATCTTTAGTGACTCTGGATAAAGATGTCTGCCAAATGCTGGGCTTGTTGTATTGATCTAGTGTGGAAAAGATAAAACTTTCCTTTATAAGTATAACAGATGTTGATTTGTACAGTTATAAACGCTGACGCATTCAATGGAGTTGACGTGAATTTTCAGAGTACAAGGAGGCCGTTGAAATATTGGATATGTTATACAGTAGATGTGTAGAAATAGTGTACGAGTTTTTTGTTGTTGTTGTTGTTTTCTGGGTTAGAGTGACTTTCACTAAAAGTAACATGAGCCAGGTCTCTAAGAAACATAAAAAATCCTATTCATAATAACAGAAACTGTGTTCAGGTTGTTTTTGACCTGAGAATTAAAATGCCATTTTAATTTTTTTATATTCAACTATTTAGTGTCCAAATGTTCTGCTTGAGTCAACCTGACTCTTTTTAGTTTGGTCTACTATTAAAGTCTTAGTGAGGTCAGAGGTCATGTTTGGTGCACAGACTTTTTCTGGTTCCATTCCCGCCAAAGGTGTTCTGTGGGGGTGAGGTCAGGATACTTGTGTTCTTCGACTTCGACCGTGGCAAACCATATCTTCCTGGAGCTTGCTTTGTGTATTGTCATGCTGGAACAAGTTTGGGTCTCTTAGTTCCAGGGAACTAATTCTATAGAATTGTGTGCCTTAAACTTTGTGACAGTAGTTTGGGGAAGCATCACATGATGTGAAATGGTCAGTTGTTCCAATACCATGTATCAACCACAACACAAAACAGATTTGTGGCACTCTGGAGGGTGTGCTGTGGTGTCTAGCACCAGTTAATTAGTGCCTTTGGGTGCTGTGGATTGCATGGTGGGGCCAATCAGATTGAGATCTGGGATATTTGGTTAATGTTATAGCCGTATGTTGGAAGGGTCTGCCATTTTATAAATGGTTTTACATAATGTTTTCATTCATATATAACTATTAATTTACTACTAATTAAGATAAATATACAATAAATAAAAATATATATTGTGTGCAAGCTGGACTGGACATAATGATTTTACTTCTTTTGTTCAATGGAAAATGGTCAAGAATTACAGTATTTCATTGTAACATCAAACACACAACACTTTTGATCCATCTGTTTATAGCTACAATAAACATTTATTGAACATCTACAACATTCCTGTTATCACTTACATTATAGCAGCAACAAACAGCTGTTTCCTCACAATCTCCTCAAGTCACTGTTACAGTGTTACCGCTTGTAATGTTGCCAGCTAAGCCAGGAAACTCAACATCCTTGTTTCTTAGACCTTCCTGCGGGGGTAGAAACTTTAGAAAGTTATAGCTTTACCTCTGACTGTAAAGCCACAAGCCATCTGTAAATACTACATAAACATCTCTTTACACAAGGACTCAATATATCAGTATATTTTTTTCATACATATATATATATATATATATATATATATATATATATATATATATATATATATATATATATATACACCAAAAAAAAAATATATATATATATATATATATATATATATATATATATATATATATATATATATATATATAATTTTTTAAAAATATATAATTGTCTTTGACTTTGTGGAGGAACATTTGTTGTATACTATAACTGTGTGTGCATGAGAAAGAGTGCATTAATATAATCCTTTAATTTGCTTAGCAGCCAGAACTATAGTCAGCGATGCCGTTATGGGGAAATTAATCAACAGTTTCGGACAAATCAGATTCCAGTATTCAGCCGCACTGTGGTATAATTTATGATTCAATTTCCATTATCATTGCTTGGGTAAAAAGGACATCCTTTGCTGTATAGTGGTAGGTTTTGTTGTTTAGAAATCATTGTGCATACAGTAAAAAGGGAAATCTTGTCTGCATCCAAGGTGGCACCATGTTAGTGTAGTGTTTAGCACTGTGACCTCGCACCTCCGGGTTTGAGAGTGGGATTCCTCAGGTCTGTATGCGTGGAGCTTGCATGTTCTCTCCGTGCTTGGTGGATTTCCTCCAAGTATTCCGGTTTCCTCCTACAGTCCAAAGACATGCAGATTAAGGTAATTGCTATTCCCAAATTGCCTGCAGTGTGTGCGATGGATTGGACACACGGTGGACCCGCCTTGTGCCCGACGTCTCCTGGGATATGAGCGGTATAAAAAAATTAATGAATTTCTGCATGCAAACTAAATATTTTGGCTTATTTGACAGAGATACTTCACATATATTTTTCTAGGCACACAGCGAGGAGAAAAGCAGATATGTATTTCACAGCCATATTCTTTCAGAATAGTTGACTCTGTTCTCTCCCTCTCTCTCTCTTTCTCTCTCTTTCCTCTGTATGTGTGTGTGTGTGTGTGTGTGTGTGTATGTGGCGTCTAATACTGTATCTGGCTTTTTAATTTGTCTGTGCTGCAGACAGCACTCTGGAAAAGTCATTCAGCTGAGTGCACTTCCAGTTGCAGCAACAAGGCAATTTCATTCCGTCTCTCATCTACATGCTTAGATTTCAGTGAGCGTGATTCACAAGGCAGCCTGCCTCTCTCTCTCGCGCTCTCTCTCTCTCTCACTCTGTGTGAGACTGACAAGGAAGGCGACGTTACACATCGTGTGCCTTGTCTGTCAACTTTTAAGCATCAAGGGGTATGAAGGCAGGGAGATGGTTTTAACATGTGCACCTTTAAAGACCAAAAAAAAAAAAAGAGGCGATACACAGTGCGCAACATACAATACACTACGATGGCACCTAGATCCCTAAACTGGAGCACTAGGAGACTTATAAATCTGACATTCTAGACTGATCTGACTTACAGTGCTTTCAGGCATGAAACAGTATTCATTTTTGTTTTCTGTGCTTGGTTTTATTTCCACAAAGGAGTTTTATTGTGTATGATATATATATATATATATGTATATATATATATATATATATATATATATATATATATATATATATATAAACTCAATACTTCTTGAAGGTCATTTTAAGGTCATCTTCTCGACAATCAGACATAACTAATTACTCTGTGAAGATGCCTTACATTAATTAATCCTGAAGCAGCTAATCCTCCAGGGTCAAGGTTCGATTCCCATCTCTGTGTGCATGGAGTTTAGATGTTCTCCCAGTGTGTGGTGGGTTTCCTCCGGGTAAGACAAGAAGGTTAGGCTAATTGGCGTTCCCAAATATGGGGTAGTGTGTGAGTGTGTGTATATCTGACCAGGGTGTACTCCGCCTCATGCCCTAAGTCTCCTGGGAGAGGCTCTGCAACCGTGTATACAGGATAAAGTGGTATAGACGATGTGTGTGTGTGAGAGAGAGAGATGTCTCTTTTGAAGACATCATGAAGACTTTTGGGCCTCAACTGGTCTTTAAGATGTCCTGCAATCCTACCTGTGCCTACTGGTTAACAATGAATTAACTCATATATGCTCGTCATGAATGCGGTCTTTGTTTGTCTGGTCAGTTTCATATTCGACATGTCTTTTACAACCACATGAAAGTTAAAACCTCTCTTTCAAATAGGTTTTCTGTGGTTTCATGCTCAATCCCGGTCCTGATACACATGCCTGTTTTGAGTAGTGTACATCCTGTATGTTGTTGTTGTATTCGTTTCTCATAACTCATTGTTGTGATTATGACTGGCCGGTATCTGTAGCGGTGGCGACGTGGGCATTCGTTTTAAACAACTGTTGTGTCGATACATTGTTCATCTGTTATTCTTATTACGCAAGTTGAACATACCAGCTCTCACTGATTGTATGTGTGTGTCACAGGTGGCTCAGTGTTAGCTGGGGAAGTGCAGGAAGCCTGCGATGTTCAGTGTGTGTGTCACAGGTGGCCCAGTGGTAGCTCGGGAAGTGCAGGAAGCCTGCGATGTTCTCTTTCTCTTTCTCCCTCTCTCTCTTTGTGTATGTGTGTGTGCTTGTACAGACGAGGTATCCTGTATGTTCGTGGCCCGTCACCCTGGGCGGCTTCCACTTCCAGGAACCGCAGCAGCAGAAAACAGTGCAGTGTGTTTCCTGGTGTGCGCCGCTGTTATCAGCAGCCACTCGAACCTGCGTCTTTTCCCTTGCAGGTTTCCTAAAGCGCCGTCCTTGCACCTCCGGTGTCAAGATGTTGCCGTCTGATTGTCGCGGCGAGCTTTTCTCGGGCACACAAAAGGGAGCCGAGTGAGTCGTTGTGATAAAGCAGAGCGTGGGGCGGGGGGGGTCTTCGGTGATGTTCTGACCTCAACTTTATACAACAAGCTACAAGCAGGTTAAACTTCAGGTCCAGTACATGATGAACGTATCCTATTGGATGGAACCTACGGGGCTTTAAGTTTTTTTTTATCATACAATTATTGCAAAATTCATATACCTTATCTTAATTGTTGACACAAACAATTCATATACTGTACATACATTCTATGAGATCGTACTAATTGTAGATCTTGCATATCAGGTGATAAAGGGTATTAAAAAAAATCAAAAAATTATTTGTGATGCAACGTCCGAGTTGAACTATACATTAAGCTTTGGTATAAACACACAAAGTATAATACACTTATACATTAACTCGCCTTATTTGGGGATGCAGTATGCACCAAAAAAAATTATGCATCCTAAATTGGAGTATACAGTTTATGGGTTGCATTGGGGTTAAGAGATAGATCGCGAGTACAGCCTGCGATGCATTAACTTCAATAGCATCTGCGTGAAAGAGGCTGTTATCATCAGGCTGTAAACGAAGCTTCTGCTTTCTCTGGCTCGACAGGCCAAGATGAGATCCAGATGGCAGGGAGGGAAAGTGTTTGCCTTGAGTTACTGCAGAGAGAGAGAGAGAGAGGGAGAGAGAGAGATAGAGAGAGAGAAATAGACAGTATATGGACAGAAGTATTTTACCAAACCTGCAATGACATTGTATCCAAATACATATACATCAATGTGGAATTGGTCCCCTTTTTCAGCTTTAACAGCTTTTTTGTGGGAATTCGTGCCCATTCATTCTGTAGAGCATTTATGAGGACAGGCACTGATGTTGAACAAGAAGTCTTATACTGTAGTCCTTGCTTTGTGCACTGGGGTACAGTCATGTTGGAATAGAAAATGGCCTTTCTCAACTTGTCCAAGGTGTTTTGGTATGCTGACGCATTAAGATTGCAATTCACTGTGGATAAGGGGCCTGATTGAAACACCTAACTTCAATAATTACCAGGTTTGGCCAAATACTTTTGTCCATATACAGTAAATCCCCTACATACAAACAGGTTCCGTTCCAAGGCGTCGTTCATAAGTCCAATTTGTTTGTATTATCTATGTACTAGGATACTAACACAAATGGCAATATACAGTATGTTACAGTGCAGCGTTCTTTGGAATGCTAATGGTTAAGCGATTCATGTTAAAAGAACGGGCATCTTTTCACATCGCTCCATTCTCTTAAATATTTTCACTTGTGTCTCCATCGTTATTGCTTGACAATTCTTAGCAGTAACAGCTTCATCGCTACGGTTGCTCCCAGACATCCAGGGCTTGTACTGCACTTGCGGAGGATGCACGCTGCACGAACATGACAATGTACGCCAGTTTCTTTCAAAATTTTAGGTCACATACGGCAAGCATATAAGCATGATCACTGCATATCATACTGTGTATGGCTGTGTATGTGACAAATAAAATAAAAAGAATCACGTAAGCATCGCGTAAGTATATAAGTATTGCAACTAGACATAAGTATCTTGTATCTTCAAAAGTCTGTAACTCGAATGTTTGTATGTAGCGGACATAGTGTACTTTTGTCTAGTCGGGTTTCTCTTACCATTCTTATACTGTGTATAACCCCTAACACACACACACACTGACTGCTCCCATGCCTTTAAAGCTCAATGCATTTAAAACATTCACTATTTAGTAATGAATTTTTTTAAAATAAAGACTCAAAGATAGTTAATTTCATTCAAAGTGTTTGTTGCTTAATGCCTATTCTCACCATCCGTCACGCGCTCGATCTCCAGATGTCCGCTCCTTCAGACTCCGCCTCCCCCCTCGCTCACCACGAACAAGCCCCGCCCATCGTGCACCTGGGTCTTTCCCCGAGCTCGCCGACTAGAGGCAAAAGAGCAGCAGAGCTCCTCAGTGCGCGCGAGGGTAGGCTACGCGGACCTTACGAGCGCGAGAGCCAGACGACTCGCACGCGACGACTCTTTCCCCCCCCTTTTTCCCCTTATTCTTGTTTTTTTTTTCTTTCGTTGGGATTCGCACTTATAACCTCCTCAGCGCGGTGTGTTCATTTTGTTTCTTTCCTCGTCCTCGGGACATTAAGAAATAATCGAAATAGAAGCGGAGGAGAGGAGCGCGCGAGCGGGCGCAGCAGCATCATCTCGCGCTCTCTCTCTCTCTCGGTGTCGCGCGCTTTCCCCAGTCCAGGCACGCGAGCTCTCAGCGCGTTTGCCTTCCAACGGACGTTTTCAAACGGACGCGGAAAACGTCCAGGACCCGTACAGGAGAGAATAACGTTTTCAAGTTCAAGAAACAAAACAAACAAACAACAACAACCAGGGGATTAATTTTGCCCTGGTGAACAACCGAGACGCATGGTGGGAATTTCTGCCTCTTTTCAGTGTAAGTTCACATACAGTGAGTCATTTTTGTTTATTATTTATTTATTTATTCTGGTTTTGCTCCAGCCTAATTGATGGGCTGTGTGTGTTTGTTTTTGTGTTGTTGTGATTGGGGTTCATTAACACATTTAGAGGATGTGCCAAGAGTCTCAGATATTGCCTTGTAGCTGTTTATAGTGGTTTATTACTCTCAGTGTTTGCTAAATACAATAAGGGTGGCACGGTGGCGTAGTGGTGAACGCGGTCACCTCGCACCTCCAGGGTCCGGGTTCGATTCGGTCTGTGTGCATGGAGTTTGCATGTTCTCCCCGTGTTTGGTGGGTTTCCTCCATGTATTCCGGTTTCCTCCTTCGGGCAGATTCGGGTTAGGGCCGCGTTCTCAAATTGCCCATAGTGTGTGTGTGTGTGTGTGTGCGCCCTGCAATGGATTGGCACCTCGTCCAGGGTGTACGTCGCCTCGTGTCCTAAGTCTCCCGGGACACTATATACAGGATAAAGCAGTATAGACGATGAGTGAGTTTGTACAACAAGACCATTTAGTCTACTAACAAGCTCAATGGAACGCAGAATGTCTACTTTACTCTCATAATATTAGAAATGTAATAATTTTATTTTACATATCCTGTGTGTCGAGATGTCACTTCGGGAATTATATGTACCAGAGTCTGCATAAGTCTGCATAGGATGAAATCCTATATTAGTTGATTAACTAATTAAAAGGCTTTGGAATACAGTTTAGTTATAGTTTGCCTGTATCCGGCATGTGTACTAATCAGTAATAATTAGTACTATTACTAATTACTATTACTAATAATATTACTACTTATTACAGACTGTAGATTATCATATGCAGCGTTTAGAATGAGTGTTTAAAGTTGACATTGTTAATCTGTTAAAAAAAAAAACCTAAAAATAAACCATGCAAGCTAAAACAAAACCAGTGGTCCGTAGTAACAGAAGCTGAGCCCCTGGACTCATCAGCTCGTGCGCTCTAATCAGCCCGAAAGACAGAGCGTGTTTTCCCCAATGCGCAGGCGCAGTCCTGCCGCCGAGCTCTCATGTCTGATTTTACGGCTGCTTTCCCAAAACATATTTTTTTCCCCTTGGTAAAACAGTACCCAGCTTGGTACTTTGCATGTGAAAAAAAAAGAAAAGACTTGGGACTGTATGAGCCTTAACAACACAATTATTTCGCATTTGCAATGGAAACCTGATGATGTGACAGTTTCGCTTAAAAAGAGGAAAAATTATAAATAAAATTAGTATTCAAAGAGAAGTGATCAGTATGCATATCTGCGTCTACGGTTTGTCTCATGGAAGAAGATGTCTATGACTAAATGATCCAGTGTTGCCTGGTAACACTGCAACCTCAGCATAACTTGACCTTACAAATGAATTATGTTGCATGGCAAAAAAAGTTAGAAACAGTGCTTTAAAGGTAGAAATAAAGGAAGCCCAATTTCAAAACAGAAGGCATCATGACCCTACGTTCTGGAGTTTTGCATGTTTCTCCAGCTTGGTGTCCAAAAAAACATGTACTGTATGTGTTATGCAAAAAAAGGAACACTAAGTTAACACTGAGGTTTAGTTGCATGCCGTGGGTAGAAAGGTCTGTGTATACACATACTGTTCGCACAACACGTGGATGTCAGCGTCCAGTTCGGACCATCTAAGTGTTCAGGGAGCTTATTCAAGTCAAACTGGAGGTAAATCCTCGAATCCTCCAACGAGGACAGGTTTAAACTGGGGCCACGGTACGGCATCATCCTCTCGCCGAAGCCATCTGCACAGCCGCAGCGTCACACACCTGTTCCTTTCTTGCACTCCCACTCAAACACACGAAACCAGACCCGGCCACAGCTCAGCGTCGGGAGGGTCACGCCGCCTGCACACGTCTGCGTTTAAAGGCGCTCGTTACTTTCTTATAAACTGTCACGAAGCGATGATTAAATGACGCGCTCCGTACAGTACAGTGCATCTGAATATGGCTTCTTTTTTTCTCGAACACCTGCTCGGTACGTGCGAGCAACTGGCTGCTGAGTGATTACTGTGCGATTTAGCACACATTTTGGCTGAATTCCAAGTATCTGGTTTAATTAGTGATGTCACCCAAATGGCGTCCTCAAGCTGATTTGCCCATCAGAACCACGCACCAATCAAACAGCCTTTTTTTATTACTTTTTTTTTTCATTTGCTTTGATGGGGAAAGTATGCTGTCTGAGTGCTCGGTCTTACTCGGTTTGCATTTACTGCAAATGTTTTGGTTTTATCAGGAAAACCGAAAGAACAGTCACATTAAGCTGCAACCACAAAAAAAGTGTTATTTTAAATTATGCTTATTTTTATGAATTTGTACCCCTTTGTAACTGATATCAGATAAAACATCTGCGCTTTGTCATCCTGAGCAAGGCTCATACTGTATATTTACTGGAGGACCACACGGAGACACACTCGATCCTCTCTTGAGCTCCTTTTTTTTCCTTCACAAGGGCTGTCGATTTGCTTCGACATCAGTCACCGTGCTGGGTTAGAAGATGAATTATTGATGCCGACGTCATCCAGAATCCAAGTTCCAGATCGATAAGAGGCATCGATGGCTAACAAATTTTTAGCAACAAGAGAAGGATGTATAAAGAGAGACAAGTGAGCGACGAGTAGCACGAGGACGGAATATTAACACGCCGTAAAAAGGAAAGAAAGATGTTGGCTGGATTGGTTTTGTGTTTTTTTGCATAGCGGTTGATGAAATGATGAACGAGCGCTTCCTTTACATCTGTAGCATCGACCACAGTTGGTCAAACACTCCTGCTCCAGCTGACAGGTGTCTGGACTTCCTGCTTTCTCTCTCTCTCTCTCTCTCTCTCTCTCTTGCTCTCTCTCTTTCCCCCCTCTCTCTCAATCTCTCTCTCTCTCTCACACACACACACACACACACACTCATTTTCCTCTGTCTTTCGTTTCTGTTAATCCAATACTCACTTGCCAATTAACGACTCCTACTCTTCGCCTTTGTTATCCCGACATGAGCTTGCACACTTTTTTCGCTTGCATTCACACACAATACGCACAATCTCTCTCACCCAGTCACGCACATACAAAAACCTCCTCCCTGCCTTCCTCTGCTGTCTCTCTCTCTCTCGCTCTCTCTCTCGCTCTCTCTCTATTTATTTTCCTGCCTCCATCTGGACCAGGCTGATATTGTAATCGCCCTAATGCACATTGCCTTCCCCTCACACTTGCACACAATGTGCCATCCTGACAAACCCAATCCCACCCCCCATCACCGCCAACATTCACCCACCCACTCTCGACCCCCCTCCCCCCCGTCTCTCTCTCTCTCTCTCTCTCTCTCTTTTTTTTATTTCCGATAAGCCAGGGACGTGCGTTTAATGAATACAAAAGCCCGCACGCACCGCCAGCAGCTAATCTTATTGAATAGGTGCTTTTTTCAGCGATGCAGAACAGTGATGCTGGCGCCAGGAGTGAAGATGTAACCGGTTATCTCCGCGCCTCCTCCATTTTCCCCGTCACCGAATTTACATTTAAAGATTAGCCGAAAAAAAAAGGTAGAAAAGATTTGGGGTTGGCGAATGTGTTGCGGATGGAAGCGTGTGCCGCGCAGGCGCACATGGCCACGCAGTGGTGGTGAGGAAGAATAGGTTGGTTTCAGTTGATGCGCATATAAATTATAGATGTATAGATTCAAGTATCAGTATGTATCGATGGAAAATGGGATGCATATTGATTTGTTTTGTTTTTTAAAAAAGATGTTCAGTAAAGACGTTAAGCTGAGCAGTGATGGTTCAGTGCACCACTCGATCCTGAACATTAATTGCTTTCCAAATCTTTACTAGCATCTATTTATATTCTTCTTATTATTATTATTATTAGCCCCAGCCTATTAAATTTGACGTATGGATTTTGATACACTTTTTTTTTTTGTTTTAATGAAAAGGCCAGCCCACGTGGCCCAGTAAAGAGGAGGTATAATTAAGATTAGTTTTGAGCCCTCGAGGCTTTAAGACTGCTTCAAGAGCTTGGGATCAATACACAAAGACAGTGAGCCCCTGCAGTTTCACTTCACATATCGACATATCCAGTCGATGACGACTCGCCCCGCAGAAAGGTGAGAGGCAGAGAAGTAAAAAAAATATGGACGAATAGAACCGACACCAGCCACGCTCGTTTAAAAAAAAAAAATTTTTAAGCAGTCGGTCGATGCGTATTTGGAGCAGTTCAGGTGGCGTTTTGAAATACCGTCACTGAGAATTCAGACGCTTAATGCTTGAGCATTAAACTTGATATCGAAATCCGAATGACAAAGACACTGTAGTGGAATGAGAGAGGAAGAGAGCGAGAGAAAGAGAGAGAGAGAAGTGGTGGTGTTACTTTGACCAGGCTTTACTCTTCCTCTCATGTCTCCTGTCGTTCTGCTCCTCCGTTTCTCCTTTCACCTGTCTCTCACGCTCGTTCAAAAATGAGCGACCAGAGAAATCGTCACGATCGCTCTCTCTCTCTCTCTCTCTCTCTCTCGCTCGCTCGCTCAGCATGCAGGAAAATTGTGTTGTTGCCAAACGATCAGCAGGTGCCTGTGAGAAGAATGCCCAGTGTCAATTATTTTTCAGCAGAGCCAATTCATAAAAAACCGGCAGAGGCATAAAACAGCAGCGGTAAAGAGAAACTCTTTAAAAAAAAAAAAAAAGACGGGACGGACCTCTCCTTTTCAACACGTTCATTTTGTTAAACGGCCGCCGTTGAATGGAGCAGGACCCCTGGCGGATCCGAAGTGTGCCAATTGAATGGGGAATTGCGGCGAATTACTTAGCATTATCTCCCCATGAAAGAACGAAGAGACTGTTTTAACACAACAAGCACGTCAGACATGGAGAAGCCGCGGCCAACGGGAAACGCAGCGCCGTGTTAGAAAGCAAAATACCTCAACGGGTGTGTTTCTGTTCTTTGTGCCACAGTAGCAGACAAAGAATGTCGGGCCACATCCCGGATCGGATAGGTGAGATGCCATTCGACGAACCGAGAGCGACGATAAAGATCTCTCGCTGCGAGAGGCAATACGTAAAAAAACTTCACAGAAAATAAGCAGAACAAAACAAGCCTGGGATCCTGTTTACGGTTGTGTGTTTTCGTGGCTTTTTTTAAACTCCTGGGAAGGAATCGGCCCTGCCAGGAGCGATTCCTGAGTGGTCCAAGGCTTCCGGTACAAGCTGGTTATGTTGCAGATTATAAAAATACCATCCTCCCCGGAGAGTACCTGTTAAGGCAGGGCTAAAAAAAAGTGCACTTCATCCAAACTTAAATGGAATCTTAACAATCTTAAACAATTCATCTTAAACGGAAATGAGAACGGCTTAACATCCTGTCACATGACCTCAACTCTCAAAGCAGATGCATGTGAGAATGGCGTTTATGTCCTCCACATAATCATCACACCGCTCGTAAAACGGCGAAACGAGGCGACCCGGTCAAGCAGGCCTTCGTCGCTAATTAGCGAGCAGAACAGGAGGATAAGGGCGGAGGTGGGGAGAATAGAGGACAGTGATCCATGCCATATTGATCCATGCCGACGATAAGTGTATCAATTAACCTTTATATGCGCGACAGCCATTAACAAGTTGAGCTTGTGGCCGCCGACCCGCAGAACCACCTCATCTCTCCTGCTGCTTCAGAGGAACATCGTTTATACACTCGCGTGGATTGTGTGATCATGACCCAGACGAGGCTACCGTCTCCTACTCTAAAATGTTTCTGATTTTAAGGCATCAGATTAATTAATGCTGCCTTTTTTAATGGCGTACTGATTAAAAGAGTAAAACTGAAAATCTGTTGACTTATATTAAAAAATCCGTCAGGTATCAGCTCCTTCCAACCAGCTGAAAGTTTCCAGAGCGTGGTTAGTCTCGTAAAAAAGAAGAAAAAAAAAAGGAAAAAAAGTTGCTGACCAGCGGCTTTCACAGCACAGACGGAGAAGGTACTGTATGGATGAACTCGTGGATGCCTGCGGTATGGATTTGCGGCGCAGAGTGTTATTTCATGCCCTCGCGATCCCCTCTCTGATTTATTCCTTCCAAAATACACCTCAGCGCCAGCGCTTAAATAAGTGCAGATTGTGGCAGCGCGGAGATTAAGACCATACCCCCGAACACAGAAAGGGGGGTTCTCATGGAGCAATAAAAAAAAAGGAAAAAAAGAAAAAAAAAGAACCGAGCCGAGCGTATAAAACTGTCTCGCCTTATAAGGTCAGAAATGTTTTAAGTTGTTGCAGGGTGTTTTTACACGCGCCAGTAATCGCATTTCCATTCGTCTTTATGTCTTTTTATCAACATCTGGTTTCGTGCAACGCAACTTTCAGTAACAAGTATTCTTTTATAGGACAAGCATTCCCAGCTCTGCTTGCGCTATTAGCCTAGCCTTGACTACCGCGCCGAGCGATGACCCCCACATATGTTTGCCATTTCTCCATACCATTTACAAAATGTAATAACTTTTTCAGAGTGAGGTTGCGTATCTGCGTGGGTGTTTCTTCTTCTTCTTCCTTTCTGATTTTTTTTTCCATAATTTCCATATAATGTTTGTTTTTGTTTTTCATTCTTAATATTCTTCCAGCAACCGAACAAATTGCTTACTGCCTCTCAGGACTTTGGCGAGAACAGTTTATCCCCTAAAGCACAGCTCTGTCTGCGCTTCCCCTACTTATAGCCGCATAGAGAGAGAGAGAGAGAGAGAGAGAGAGAGAGAAGATGAGAGAGTGGGAGGAAGAGAAGGCAACAACTCGCAGCCGAGCCATTTGGCGCTTAAAAGGATGCGTCTGTTTTGAGCCGTTCCTCTCTCCTCCGAGGCCGATCAACAAGCACACACTTTGGCAGTGGTGGAAAGATATGATCTTAATCTGCTATTTCCTCTTTGGCAGTATTAAATTGTCCACATAATAATTCACAGCTGTGCCGAGAGAGAGAGAGAGAAGGTAAAACTCCACAGCTGCAACATTTTTGCGTTGGACATTCTTTGTTTTTATTTATATTTATGTTTTTAAATGATTTCCCTCCCACAATATGCATTTGTGTCTGTCTAATTAGGTGTGACAGGTGCGAGCATCACCGTTCTTTGCCAAGGTCATTCTGTAGTACGCATTTTGTCACCTTGAAACGAGGCGATCATGTCAAAATTTTGGACAGATTGCACCCTCATAAAGCCACGTAGTCTGTTTGACGATGATCCTGATCTCTTTTAATGACGCCACAGGAAGGGAAACGTCGATAACTGATTAGCGAACAGAGAGACATCCACGTACAGTATTAAGATCCTTGACAGAGAGAGAGCACGAGTCTCTAAAAAGGCCCTTTGAATCAGCCGAGTGCTCCCTCGTGTCCGTGCATGCCCACATGTTTTCGTGTCCGTGATAAATCAGAGCTATAAACGTACTTGGCTTTATCTACCTTTGGACCATTTTCCTCTCTCTCTCCCTGTCTCTACTCCCACCTGCCACCCCTAGCGCCCCACAGGAGTTTGGGGCGGGGGTCTTGAACGAAGAGGAAGGTTGAATCTAGAATGGCTTTATTCAAAACAACAGTTTGTGCATAATTACCATATGAAAGGTAGCTCTGAGTCAGGCACACTCGTCGTCAATTATTTATCCGCCTTTTTGGCGCAGCGGACGGACGCCATGAAGAAGGAAAAGAGGAGGGCCCCTCCGGGAACAACCTGATCACACGTTACGAGATGGAAATAGAGTGAAGCCACCAGAGTGGATTAGGACGACCAAGAGGACGGAGGATGACTCCTGACAGAAATCTTATTGGATCTTATCATGTGAAATATAGATGAGAGGAAAAAGGAACAAAGACTAGAAGGTGATTCTCTGAATAAAAATCTAGATTTTTGACATATTTGCTTCTGGTAGCTACCAGAATCTAGGCGAAGTTTGATCGGTGGATCGTGTGAGCCAATAGAAAGTTGTTTCCAAGAAGAGTGGTACAGTAGCAGCCAGTAGCAGTTGTGGTAAAACTGGGAAAAATAAAAAATAAAAAGGAATGCAGTCTTGTCCACCGTAATACGCTAGAGGTTTTTGTGGTGCAATTCAGTTTTGTGTCTCTGCCCGCTAGGATTTACTCGTTAGCAGTTTTGGAACATCTATTTTTTATTTATTTATTTATATATTTTTATTCTCATTGAATCTATGTACAAGAATGAGAATCTAAGAGCTACATCAGAGCACTCCATAAAATCATACAGCATAAAACGAGAACAAGCAGGAAATAAGCGGAATGTAAAAGAAGAAGAAAAATACTAAAATGAAATGGAGACAGATGAAAGGGAAAAGATGATATGAGGAGGGTGGAGTGTATTCCATTGTCTGCCATTGTCATTGAAAGCACAGAAGATATGAGAAGGAAAAAAAAAGATGAAGAGGATAATATCTGCAGGATCCAGAATCTAACCTGAACACAGAAAAGGAAACCAGGGGAGGAGAAAGGAAAGCAAGCAAGTCAGTGTACATACAGGGTTATAGAGAGTGAGAGAGAGAGAGAGAGAGGAGTTATCCAGACACGAGTGCCAGAAGCCACAGAACTATAGGAACAGAAGAGCAGAATAGAGGAACAACGGGAAAAGCCAAGTCTATGGGATCACATGAAATCTCATTTAGCGTGTGGGTTTGTTTCCTCATTTCACCACGCCGATTGTGGTCGCGTAGCCATATTCATCACCGTAATGTATTTTTAAGATCTCTTTCCTGGAATAGCAGCAAATCAAACCTTTTTTTTCCTTTTTTTTTTGAAAGGACAATTACCACAGACCACCGCTGCATTTAATAAACCGATTTCATCAGGTAGTCATGTGGCTAAAGGAAATAATCCCTAAAAAACGAAGCTAGAACTGCTAAAAACCGCAGCGCTGATGAATTCTCAAATCAGTTCCGCAACGGTGAATAAAGAAAAGTCGTGTTGAAATTGTCCGCGTTACGTAATCCCAGCTTGTTAGGAAGCACAGGGTCAGTACACAGGGTCAGCTCAGCAGTGCTGGAGCTTGAACCTCTGACCTTCTGGTCAGTAAACCAAAGCCTTATACATAAGTGTATATATATAGTAATAAAGAAAATTTAATGCATCAAAATTATCGTGAAGTGAGATGTTTTTAAGAGATGGGGAAAAAACTCCACAATCGACTTTTGTTATTCAAAAAAGTAATATATATATAATAAATTGGGAGTTTTTTTTTTTAATCGTGATACTACAGTAACAGAATCCCAATACAAAATAGATCTTCACATAGATATTGTACCATACTGAGAGGTCTAGGATTATTCCCAACCCTAATACCGAACTCTTTTGGGCAGACTGTCCCTGTGGCGCAGCTTTAACGTTCTAATTTATCACCATTATGGCATGCTTTTTTTTTTACAGTGAGGTTGATGAAGAAACAATGTTTTTTTATTTTTTTAATATATATAGCTGTTATAACATAAGTGATAACAGGAACTAAGTTGGTTCATGTGAACGTTCCAGGACATTAAACGTAACTATAAATTGTTTTATAATTGAGTCAAAGTGTCACTCTTTAATTCATTCAAGACAAATGTTTCGTCGTGTCTCCCGGACATGTGGAACAACTGGAATGCTTTATTTTGTTTTTATTAGACCAGTCACTAGGAAAGTTTTCAAAAATCATTTGCAGCATTTTTTTTAGAGTGAAATGAACGTCACATGATAACACTGTGTTGTTTCCCCAGCTGCAGAATTAGTATCAAGTCAGTGTGTGGATGAGACGTACTGTACTAACTATAGAAACAGAGAGAGAGAGTATTCTTGTTCTGCTTATTCTTGTTTTTTTGCGTAATTGATTTGCTTTTCATCTTGGTCGCGGCAACGGCAAGCAGTGTTCCAGCTTCAGATTCTCATGGAGTGAAAGATATTGAAATTCTACCATCATCACTGCGATGACTCACACATCCTCTCCTTCGCTTTTCTTCTGATTCTCTGCTTCCTCTCCTTCCCCTGCCTGCCTGCCTGCGAGTTTGATACAGCGCCTCTGAGGATTTCTTTAACAGCAAACGAGGGATGCTAATGGCACACATACGCTGGAAGACAGCGTCCCATTTTACGACTCAGGCATGAGGTACTCCGGATCCGGGTCGGGAAAAAAACAGAACGTTCGGCTTCACTGCCATTTTTGTTTACTTGTTTGTTCTTTTTTATTTGTATTTTTTGCTAACTTCTTTATTCTCCAGCAAATCTCAATTAACGTGTCGTTCGCACACAATAAGCCATTCACCTCATGCACCTTGTGGCAGAGCTGCAGTGCCGGGTTGTCATGGCAACAGCCGGTCAGCCGGGTCAGCGGACTCTCGTTTCCACTGCTCCCCTGTACCAGTGTAGGTGATGACATCAGAAAAAGAGTTTATCGGTGACACACTGCCGTGGTTGAAAAGCACGATAGAAACAAAAAAACTCCTCAGTTCTGAGGTGCGAGCCATTTCCATTACGATATCCAAGGTTCATGTTTAGACAACATGTCAGAGAGTTTCATAATCAGGTTAATTTGCCATGGAGCGATTTGTCAAAGTCACCTGGGATACAATTCAAATCAATTCGATCTAAACAAGGTTATTATGAGACAGTTCTAATTTCAACACCTGTTGTTATTTTAAAATGCTTTATATATCAGGCAAAAAATGCACACTTTAGGAAAATACAAACTTGTATTTATCGCAATATATATGATAACAATCTGATAATATTATAGTAATATAATATACATCATCCTACTGTATTTTTCGTTTCTTGAAGTTTTGGACAAGACTCTTCTCATCTGTAGAGTACCATGTTGTGTGAAAAACATTTTTTTTTTAATGATTCTAGTGTCCTAGCTTCTTGTTTTTTAACCGCGGCGTGGCACGGCTGGGCACTGTGTCTGGCACACGGGCTTGTTGATGCCCAGGGCGGATCTTGCGGAAGGCAGATAGAGCAGGCCGGGCCTGTTTGGGACAGCAGAGGTCAGGCCCACAGGGGCTTCCGACTGTAATTACCTGAGGATGAAAACATCTCAGGCAGGCCAGGAGGAGAGAGTGTGTGAACGTAGCGGGGGGATATCAGGGGGCAGAGACATCCTGCCCGCCCCGAGGTTCCTGACAGTGGCGCTATCTCTGCCTGGCCCGCGGTTCCTTCCATTCTCCAGACCATTGTGTGCAGCAGGGCCGGGCCAGGAACGACTGGTTCCTGTTGGACTCGTGCTCTTTCTCTGTCCCTGGCCCTACTGACAGATTCCTCCTGTTTTGTTTTCACTCGCCTTTTTTGTTTTTGTTATTAGCAGTGAGAAGGTAGCAGATTGATGAGACTTTATAATGTTATGTATTTTTTTATTTGTTCACCCAAATCTGCTTCATAATGGGGGAAGCAAATTCATGTTAAATATGTTAAATAATATTTTTGTCCTCGTTTGTGGAGTTATTATTATTATTATTATTATTATTATATTTTTAAGCAGTAGGGATTTCTTCATTGAGGTTTGCTTGTAAATGTGATGAACAGTGAATCTTTGCACGTGCTGCAGTTTGTGAATAGGAAAAAAAAGGAAAAGAAAGAATCTAACATAGTCTAGTGACAAAGGGTGTTCGGGTGGGTAAGAGTTTATTAATCCAGCGAAGTGTGTACTGCTAGCGCCTCCTAGTGAACAAGCGTAGCAGGATGAGTCACGTATCTCTCTGAAGCTATCCCTATGAGATCAGGTAGAACGCCGAATTATATCTATCATCAGCATGCTTTGACGAATGAGCTGCGCTGTGCTTTAGAGAGAGAGAGTGTGTTTATATGTGTGTGTGTGTGTGCGCGTTTGGCCGCACAGCCCGCCACGAGCACAACTTGGCTCCCGTTCAAACGAGCGGGCTGATTTGTGACTGATGAGATAATTGGCTTTCATGAATCAGCAGAAGAAGTGGGACACTCTCTGTTCGACTTCCTCACGCTCTGTAACTGAAAAGCGATAAGTGAGAGGGAAAAATAAAAATAAAAAATGCAAATGGTGTACAAGGTGATTGTATTCATACACGTGCACGAGATTGAACTGGTCAGAATTAAACCAGGGCAGCTGGAAGGAGCGAAAAAGTCTGCGAGAAGTCTCTCTGCGGAGAGCCGGAGCAATGAGTAGCAGTCCTTATCTACAGCCCGCTCTAGGATTTAGGGTCACCAGATTGGACAGATGGCTGAGAAGCTGGAGACACACACGCATGCTGTCCGTATTTTCCTCCCACCCATTCACTCACACACATAAATAAGGTGAATAAGGTAGCGAGAGAACAGAGTTTTATTTCTCAGACACTCTCTGAGACACGCTCGACTGGTGGGTCAGGATCTAAAAAAAAAAGTAACAAGTTAACAGAAAAAATATAGCATTGTTTTTCATTTGGTTTTAAAAATGAGCTCAGGGTCATGGAGTACAGCCAGTATTTATTTCTTTAGAGTTATTATTTTTGAGTTCCTTGCCTGAATAGGATTAATCAGGATTCTGACGTTGCCTACGCAGCAGGTACAGATCAGGAGGATGACGACGATGATGATGTAATTCCTCTGAGTGTACTATCTGCCCTCTTCCCTTCGTTTCAGGCTGCGGAATTAAAAGACAAAGTTTTAAGGCAGATCTCAAGACATATTTTAATAGCTGTTTAATCGAAACGGATAATTTTCCCATAGTTACTGAATTTATTCGTAAACAAGTTGAAGTCTGAAATGTGCACTATTCTGTTTTCCAAAGAGCCAGACGTTCTTGTTTTTATAATCCAGTCTAGAGGAATACTTCTCCAGACTTTATAAAGTTTTGGCAATATTTTGTCTCTTATTTTCAGTCCAGTCTCCGTACTTGAGCAGTTTCAAAAGGAATGTATTTTATGCTGTTGTTCAGCCACACAGTGACTTATAAATCATTCAAGCTTTAAAAAAAAACATCTAACTTAAGGCATGACCCAGTGAGAAACAGGTGCAGGTGATCAGACCAGTGATTAGTATACCGGTGATGGTGAACGCTGAGTGCTTGGAACAGACAAGAGGGGAAATGAGGTCGCTGCTCAGGTTGTAACTCAATCGTAAACAAATACGATTGTACAAATTGTATCTTGCGGCCTGTGACATGTGTTCAGCGTAATGTACAGCTAATTTAATATGAATCAAGGAGGCGTGGCTCAAGGCTGTACATGTTTAAAGAAGGTCTCTTTTCATGCCTTTTTATGGATTATATGAGCATCACTTTTAAATATTAATTCTCACGCTCTTTATAGAAAGTTATGTTCGCTCTCCCGCTCTCTCTCACCCTGTCACTGTATTCCTTGGCCTCTCTACTTGCACGGATGCTCATCGTATAGCGTTAACAGCTTCCAGCTGTGTGGAAAATCAGGCTCTTTGGAAAAGGAAAGGCACCGAGTGTGCAGGAGGGGAAAAAAAATTAAAAAATTCGGGCTAATTCGTCCCCTTTGTTGTGCGTCGGCAGACCACAAAGGACGTCGTCTCCTTCCAGCAAATGGGTCAAGCGGCGCCGGGGTAAACGGTATCACGAGAAAGACGGCCATTCATCGGGCGCTCATTGACTGCGCGTTTCAAGCCATTCAGGTTGTCGAGCTCTCAAGACAAAAGTCAGAGCCATTCAGGCTGGTAAAGGCAGCTAAAAGAGCCAGTGACGCTCCGGCATCCGCGTCGTCGTCCCCCACCTCCTCATGTCCTTTTATTACTCTCTTGTCGTCAACCTGTTAATGCAGCCAGTACTTAAAGCAGGCTGAAAGCACACTTCTCCTCCACCCTGCTCCTCTTTTGGCTTGAGGAAGACAGGAGTGAGATCAGGGGGCTCTCAGAATAGGTCTGTTTTTTTTTTTTTGGTACAATGAGCTGGCTGACTAAATAAAGCCAGTCCTTTAGAAACACACACTTATGTAGCGAGGAGCGGGAGGAACGCACAGAGGCGTGTGCGTAAGCATCCGTCAGGCGTGAACGCAGAGGAGATTTTCCCTCACACACATTCCTATACATTTTTTTTGTCATGGTAAATGGACGTCTCTTTGCGGGTCAGCAGTACTTACAGAGATTTTCTCAACCTCTTCTGAATCTTGGATTTAAATAATTAAAAAAAAAATTAATCAAACTCATTTAATGCATCATTTAGCATCCAAACAGGTATTGTTTTTTTATGTTCTTGATTTAAAGGATCGTGGCTTGATTTCAAGACGTGTCATAATTTGATTACTCATTAAACGCTTAATTGTGACTATTGTCTCTGTGTCGCATTTTAATGAACCTCGCATCGACGGTGCAGCTACAATCAAAAGCATTCTCTTATAGAAATAATAATCAAAAGAAGAAAAAAACAGACATTACATCTACATTTCTTTAGAGTACCAAAGTGACCCTGATGCTTGAAGAGAGAAAGAAATGGAAGGAGGCTGAAAGAAGGGAAGAGAGGGAGGGAGGATGCTGGGAGAGAGAAAGAGGTAAAAAAATACAGAGAGAGAGAGAGTATACTATTTAATGAGGGGAAAAAATCAGTCCCTCCACCCATCTTTACTATCTCTCTCTCTCTCTCTCTCTCTCTCTCTCATTTCTCCACATGGAGCTCATCTGCTGTTTAAGGCGGCTGGGAGAAATGCCTTCAAGCTGACAGGGACTGAAAGCCCAGACATATGTTAATCACATGCGGCGATGGCAGTTTGGAAAGAGAGAGAGAGAGAGAGAGAGAGGAATTGGAAGGAGAGGAGAGGAGAGACACAGGGGGGAGGAGTGCCACTCTAGAGACTTAAAACCCAGCAGCAGCAGCAGCAGCAGCAGCAGATGAATGCCTTTGTTAGGACTCTCCAAATTGATTTTTCTTTTTTTAATGAGGCTGCTGCTGCCGCAGCTGTATGCGCTCCTGACGTGACGATGGAGGGAGGGAGGGGGGGTCGCGTTGTTTCAGAGGAAGGAAAAAGGAGGGAAGGAAGGATGCAGATCAGGTCCTACAGATGGGGAACGATGTATGCCTTCATTTTCCCCCAGCCTTGAAATATCGGGCCATGCATCGACGGTTGCACATAAATCCCACGCACGAGGTCGATTCGGTGTGCTGGAGCAATTGTGATACTCCACCACAACACAATTAATCGTTTGTTCAAGTCATGATGAATGTAAAAAAATAATAATAACGTCATGTTTGATTCAGGACTAGATGATGTGACTATGTACAGTAATATACTGTAACATTATGATATTGCAATAGGAATAGTCATTTTATATAGTCAAGTTGTTCACCTCAAACAGGGACTTTGAATGACTTGAATGACCTTTCCAGGGAATGAAGGTGATCGACATTCAAATACAGTAGACTCTTAGCTCTTTAAATCGCATAGAATTTGAATTATGGAAAGTTTTTAAAGAAAAAGATGGTCTGAGATGGCAGTCGTTACAGAGGGTGAAGCGTCTGATCAGATAACTTGTCGTCAACTTCTGTCACAAAATCATTCACCAAAACCACTTGCACATTATAGAGATTAGGCTGCTAGATCCCCCACATGTTTGTGATAGTAAAGGAGTTCCAGGGAGGCCAGGGTATTAGATCATGGCTCCAGTGTACTGAGACATCTTTCCACTTTAATGGTGTCCAAGCACTTATGAAACACTTTGATGAGTGCATTAGTGTAGTATAGATAAATAAAGGCAGTTTTTACTCTTATAACTGTTTTTCTTCTGTACAATCAAACGCCCTGGTTTGACATGAATGGCCCTTGTATGTCTTGAACTATGATATCATATGATAGTTTATCACATTGAGCCTTATTAGCAATTGAAGGTACTAGTTACATATATCTAGTGGCTAACAAGAAATAAAGTTTACAACATATATCAGTGGACAAGGTGGCTAAATGTTTCCTTCACGAACTTTAAGAAACTCGCAAATAGAACGAACGTGCTACCGAACAAACAAAAATATATCCTAGGATACTTGCATGAGGCAGGGTACACCAGGGTGACAATCCACCGCAGGACACACACTCATATACTCATTCACATGATTTGGGAACGCCAGTTTCAGCGTAATCTGCATGTTTATGGACTGTGGGAGGAAACCCAGACCCTGGAGGTGCAAGGCAACAGTGCTAACCTGTGTGGTTTAAAAAAAAAAATACAAAAAAACGTTTCTTTCCATCCCTGACGTTACCGTATCAAATCCGTAATGTCGACACGACTGTTTAAACGCTTAAACATAACACGCACACGGTCGGGTTTTATTATTGAATTCATCACATGTGTAACATCCAAACATGCTCTATAACTCCCCGGACTCAGACGCTGTTCTCGTCAGGTGCTGTAGTAAAAAACAAGAGCTGAGTGCACAGTAAGCACGAGCAGATGTGTGGGAAATGACAGAAGTGGCCCGCACTGTTGGGTTTTTTTATTTTTATTTTTTTGAGAAGGAGATCATCAGACAGCAGCACTTTTTTAAATTAATTTTTTTATTCATATCTTTCTCTTCCTTCACCATCTCTGTTCGAAATGCTTAGCAACCTCTCATCGCTCTAGTGCGCTCGGTCTTCTTTCTCTCACGTGCTCGATAGTGTGTGGCTGCATCAAGCCAGCTGGGGGGGAGGCAGTGAAAGAGGTGTGTGTGAGTGTGTATGTGAGTGTGCCAGTAAGTGGGTATTGTGTGACTCAGTGTGAATGTGCGTGTATACGTATAACAAGTGCCCCTTTGCACTGTGATCTTTACATACCTTCCTACACACCGAGCGGAGAGTTAGTTAGCTAGTTGAGATTATACACACACTTCTAGAACTTAAAGAAAGGACAGATGCACCAGACACAGCTGTATCGCATGTCGTACGCTGCACGCCGTGTCTGGACGGAGGTGTCCTCAAGATGGAAAAGAAATAGGATGAAGAAGTAAAGTGGAGCAGGGAGAAATGAAGAGAGAGAGAGAGAGAGAGAGTGCAGCTGGCAGCTTGTGTGTGTGTGTATGGGGGTTGAGTGCTGTGTGCTCTCTGGTCTTCACAGATGGTGTTGTGAGACAGTCTCTGCTGGCGTTGCCCGCCATGCTGCTCTCCTGTGTGCCATGGGCACTGCAGCACTGCCAGCCTACCCACCCGCTACACACTCTCCCTCGTTCCCTCCTATCGCTGTTTATTCAGTTTCACTTCGACTCTACGCTCTTTAAATTGCATATACTGTACATCGAGTTGTTTTTGCGTCTCTGGCGCGATGTACACGAGCGCTTTCCAAAAGCTTTTACTTCTCCTAAATGCGCGCCTTTGTTTTCTATCGCCGAATCGAACGTGAGCGTGCGAATGTGTGTACGCGTGCGTGTGTATGTGCATGCCTGCTGGAGGGGTCTGGAGGAAGCAGCTGCGCATGAGAGCGCGTGCCAGGTCAGGGACACTTGAGCAGAACTGACACCGGGCTATTTCGGACACCCATCTGCGCTGGAGCTACCGTTCCTCCAGGCCTCGCGCGACGGGCAATCTGTTCGCTCCGCTGGCGCCGTGCCAGTCTCAGTGCCATCCATCTGTGGCAGGGACTGGCGCTCTCCCTCTCTCTCTCTCTCTCTCTCTCTCTCTCTCTCTCTCTCTCTTTCACCGCCTGCGCTTTCTGCCTCCTGCATTAGCCAGAGCCACTGTAGATTTCACTTGTATAGTCGAAGGGACTCACACCGAACATCGAACGAAAGATGCTAACGATTTATATATATATTACTTTAACAAGTCATGACCTACGTAAACTACAAAATAATACATTTATATCTAATCTAATTTATTATCATTTCCTTTGGGATTAATAAAGTACCCTACCTGTCTAAACTACATTTATATACATTTATGGACAGTGTAATGAAACCAGAGGAAATCTATAAAGAAGTGCTATACGCTCATAATGACAGTAATGACAGACGGTACCAGTCAAAAGTTTGGAAAAACCTTCTAACTTCATTCAATTCAATTTTATTTGAATTATGCAATAATCTATTTTGAACAGTTGATATTGATATGTATCTGCTACTGTACTTATCATCTGTAAAGCCTTCAGAACGGCTCTAATCCGAGGTGCTTAATGATTAATCAGTGATTTCTGTGGTAAGTAGTGACTCTAAATGAACTTCTCCTCTGCAGCAGAGGTAGGTTTTGGTCTTGCTTTCCTGGGAAGGTCTTCATGAGAGACAGTTTCATCATGGTGCTTGATAGGTTTTGGAAATGCACTTGACCTTTATACTGTTCTTGCAAGAACTATTCCAGAACTGATGACCTTCATGTATTAAAATAACAACCTACTGTCATTGTTGTTAATTAATTCCATAACGCCATATGTGTTCTTGCATAGTTTTGAAATCTCCAGTATCGTTCTATAATGCAGAAAATAAATCACAAAACAAACAAAAAAATTGAATGAGAAGGCGTGTCCAATCTTTTGACTGGAACTGTATAATATGGAGATTTACTTTGATCTTAAATACATCATACTTTTATTTACATTAACATATATGGGCCAGTGAACCAAGATCTCTCTCTGTTTTTTTTTTCTTCTCATCCTTAAATAAAACAATGCAGCTTGTCATGTTTAATCTCTGAGACAGTAATGATCTTTCCCATGACGGAAAGCTTACTGACTATTATAAAAGGCAGAAAGTGGAGACTCTTCCCACAAACGAATAAACGTCTCTTATTGCAAAACTTCATCATATCGGTGATTAACAGTTTCGAATTTTATATCAACATTAGTAAAACCTGTTTATTATTACAGTAGGTTCTGATCACATGGACCATCTGTTATTCAGTTGCTTGAGAATTAGATGTTTCTATAGTAACAATAACCTGTTATTTAAATCACAGCAGGCAGTGATGTCAGCAAGTCAGAATCAAGAATTCTAGATCTCCACGGTGGAAACTGTTTTATAGTAATGAGAATGCGATCCAACAGATTTGTGACTTGTCTTACTGTTGAGCAAGGGTGAAAGGTTTCTTGTTCTCTCGTAACACACACTACATGACCCTGGTACTGTACATGTAGTTTCGTCAAAGAAGAAAAAATATCCCGAGCTTGTGTTACTGCATGGGGTTTTCCTTAGGGTGCTCCGGTTTCCTCCCACATACTAACAAAAATAAATAAATAGTGCTAACCGTACACACAGAGAAATGAGCACACGCAGAAGATCTGACAATCTCCTTAACGTCCCTTTAACTTAAAAACCTTTTTTCTATAATTTTTTGTAGACGTTTCCATCGAAGTCTGTTTTACCGCAGACGCCAAAGCTTCCTTAAAACCTTGCAGGTTAAAGCTTTACTACTGGATAGCATGTCCAGCTCTCTGAGTTAAGTTTAACAGCACATGAAACTCAGTGATGTTTCCCAAGGTTGAGCGACACACACACACACGCACACACACATCCTTTTAGCCATTTAAGAGCCGCACAGGCAGCCGCTGTGTTCAGGGTGCAGCTACTGCCTGAAGCTAAGCCCCAGTCGCTTCCACTCAAAACCATTAGCAAGGCCACTACACACACACACACACACACACAAGCACTGGCGGTGGAAGTGCTCTGATGTTAGGTCACATACTCCACCATCTCCTATGTCTCCAGGCTTCCAGATGTGACTCAAATCGTTTTTAAGGGGCTCATGAAGTGGACGAGAGAGAGAGAGAGAGAGAGAGAGAGTTTTTCTATGTGCGCCCTGATGAAGGGCAGCATTAGTTGTTTTCTGAATCTGGTTCTACTTAGTAAATCTCCATCCTGGACTGCATTTCATAAATTGTCTACATATTATTCCAAGCAGAGGACTTAACTCGCTCTAATTTTTAGCACATGGCTCCCGTCATGTGATATTTTCAAAAAACGCTTGCAGACAGAGGTCCCGGCAGGACTATATACAGTACCGTCATCCTGCCGCCAGGTCTTGCTTTGTTTTGTTTTTTTTTTGTTTTGTTTTGTTTTTCTTTCCATTCCGACCACTCGTTCCCTTTCCTCTCTTTTATATGGCAGTCTTATCGCAGAGCTGTGTTTTCAGTTAGCGCTGCCATATATTTCAGGCCCACATAGTAAAATAGCATTTCCCTGATGTAAAACATGAGGCTCTTTATTGTCTGTCAAAAATTGATTTGGCGCTCACAGCGGCAGAGTCGGCCCGTCCCGAGATCAGAGGCCGCGCGAGCAGCGCAGTCGCCGCCAGCCCATCCGAGATGCGCGAGGAGAGAGAGGCCTGCGCTGTTATCACAAACGCAGTTATAAACCAGAACACCATCTGTTTGCTCTGTTGATTCATGCAGCGGTAGCTATACTGTAGGACACTTTGTGTACACCTATCCTCTGTAATAATGGCTTGGGCGTTTACAGTACATCATAGGTTTATATTAAAGGTCCCATATACTGTACTGTATATTTACCAAGTTCACACACAAGTCTCAGAGTGTGAATGAGAATTCAGCACAAGCTCAGCCACAAGCCAGGAGAGGGGCTCTTCCTCTATGATGTCACATTAGGGAAAAATCTAATTGGCTTGTACAAAAACATGAAAGAAACAAACATTATGGAACCTCATTCCATTTATTTGTTTGTTTGTTGTTTGCACACGCATACGCACTGGACGACATTCTGTATGAATGTCTAAAAATGAATAAAAAGTTTTTTAAATTTCACATAATAGGTTACCTTTAATGTTCTCACAACAACTCAGTCCTGTACTTTAAGCCTTTAAGCCCAACACAAGTAGGAAAGTGTTATAGTATTATAGTGAAAACATATAAGCTTCCTCTGATGAAATCTTCTGTAAAACAAAGTTTAATATTTACGAAAGAAGACTTTAGTTAGTGTTGAAAAACAGTTCCTTTGGCCCTCCGGATGGTTCACTTTGTGCGTTCTCACACTGCATTTTTCCTTATTATTAGCCTCAAGAGAAAGAGTGGGAAAGGGAAAAGGTTGTTATAGCTTGTATAACATGCTGTAATAACATCATAAGTTTTAAAAAGTACAACTTATAAATGGATAGAAAGTATGACATGATGTTCTTTAATAAATTAAAATGTTTAAACGTGGCCCAGCATCTCAGAAGTCTGAGTGGTAACTCACATCATTGATTATTATATTTTATTTTTTATTACCGTCAGCTTATCATGTTTTTATCCTTACTCGTTCACCTGAATCCGCTACCATAACAGTTCTGTGACAGCGTGTCTCTCCTGGAGCGTGTCTAATTCCCAGGCAGAAGTGTCTCTGCTTTAGTAATGAATGTTTACAGGGTCAAAGAGAATCACAGCAACATTGGTGACGAGCCAAACAAAGCCACGTTTAGGTGTAGAACCATGTTGCGTCTCTCTCTCTCTCTCTCTCTCTCGCTCTCTCTCTCTCTCCTCACCATCTTCACTCAGCTGGCATCTGCCAGTGCCAGGAGGCTGAGTGAGTCATTGACTTGAGGGTTGGATGAGTTTCAGATTAGCGTTTGAAAGCACTAATCTTAGTATAAAAGCCCTTTTATTGACAGATGCTCTAATTCTGCCTCTTCAGATAAGAAGTTAGTAAATAAGTATCTGCGCTTGATTGAAAACATGTCGAAAATTGCAGCATTGCAGCACAGCTTGGAGCATAATTACAAAACCAAAAAAAAAAACATCCCGAATATGTTAGAGGTCGAAGATTACAGGGCAAAGCCGTCTATATTTTTATTCCCGCGCAAGGTCTTACGCATACAAATCTCACAAAAGATCCTTTCATTTGCTTTTTTGCCTAGCAACAAGATCCAGCACAAAACGTCTGAGATTTTAACAATAGCATAACATCCTGTAAAATCGACTACGAATCAGTTTTCTTACCACTCCTCAGAACTCGTCCTCTTCAACGCAGCGAGGTCTTATTTCAATTCAACAGATGTTTTAACCAGACATGGGTATAAATTCATTTTGGAGAAGAAGAAGAAGAATCTGAGAGACTTCTCATTTGAGCCCTGTTCTTGAATTTTGCATTATTTTACATAAGTTACATATAATTTTACATATAATACATAAGCAATAAATACCTGCATTATTCTGAATGAACAGAGAACACATACGAGGTGTAATATATATATATAAATAATAATAATAAAAACCTAGCCAGTAAGATTTACAGGGCATTTGGTTGTGCATCCAGATGTGCAAAGGACCAGGATGCAAACAAAACAGAAATCCTGCAAGCAGAGGAAGTTTATTTTCACGTGGCTGGAAGTAAGCAGTCATATACATATACTTTGTGCCCTTATATTTTTCCAGTGTTGTTGGAGGCAAATATGTTGGCTTCAAATCCAAAAACAAATATTTCAAGCATATTTGGGAAATTTTTTTATTGATTTATTTTTTATTCCACGTTACGTCTTATTAGAAAGATTTATGAACATCACGGCGAACACCTCGGTAGCAAACCGGCGAGGGAATTAAATAAAGCAGGAGGGCTCTTTAAATATTAAAACGGCCAGGTTGGGTTGGTAACTCTTGAGTGAGCACAGGCTTCTGAAGGTCCCCTCAGCGCTCACGTCATTTGATGGGATGGAATGAAACGTCGGCACACCACCTGGCGCCGGCCAAGCGGAGCTCGGAAAACAAGAGAAAAAGCAAGAGGATCGGTGAGAGAGAAAGATAGAGATGGGGGGAGGGGGGGTAAAGTTAGATGGAGGTTCGAGGGGATGCGGCTTTGCTGTAGGGAGAGTGAGAGCAATAAGCACGGGGATTGGGCTCCAGGACGGCGGAGGACGTTCATACATCTTCTCTGACAAGCAGAAGGGGTTTGATAGGCTGGTCTTCCATCTGGCAAAGATGATTGCACGGTGCACAGACATGCACAGGTTCATAATGTATTTAGGAGAGCGGAGAGCAGCGCGCGCATACCAATGCAAGCCTCGCAGATATATACCGTGCCGCGAGCCTCTGTTACTCATCTGAATTCCAACGAAGTTCACTCGTCTCTGAGCTTCTCTAGATATTCCAAATTAGCAGTCTTGTAAATTGATAGCATCTTTGTGTATCGACTATAAGACCAGCATTTATAGTCTTAATAGGCACAATGCAGTGCTCTGAAGTATAGCTTCCGGCACTGTTGCTGTCACGTTGTCTGCTTCACTGGCTCAGCTTATTCATTCGCTGTCATGAGAAGCATTTCGTCTTCTCTTTCCTCCATCACCACCCGAGTTTCCCGTCGGTTCTCACTGGAAGCCGAACTTCTGCCATCTTGTCAGTCAACCGACTTCCTGTGAATTATTTTTTTTGTCAGTTTTTTGTGCATGCTGTTTTCCGACAAACATCAACACTCCTCTGGAGAAGTTCCTCTGGAGAAATCCTCAGTATCCCTGTGTAGTCCTAGAACTGTGCAAGATTCGGATGAGGATGTGTCATTAGGCTTTAGATAATGCGTGTGTTCGGTCTCGGTGTAACATTCTCAAACTATGTCACAGCTTTCCCCGCAGATTAGATCTTACAAAGATTACAAAGAGGATAAATCTGGTTTCGTTTTTAACTCTGAAGAATTAAAATGCAGTTATGAGGAACCGACTCGGCTGCTTTATTAAACCCCGCTTTCCGGGTCTCTCCGCACGGTTGCTTGACATATTACTTTACTGACGTATTCATACGCATCGAGCTTCGACTCGATGTGAGTATTTTATATTTAATGCATGAACTTGTTTTCATTCCGTACCCGATACGAGCAAACCGTGCCGTCACTGCAGTGAGTGATGTAACAGATATGCAACTGGCAACGCAGTCGATATCAGACTAAGAAAAGCAGACCTCGGCTGCGCCTTGCAGGAAAAAAAAAATAATAAAGTGGTTATATAAAAGGCACCAGATCAGCCTGGTTGGTTGAGGATGATGAAACTGAAGCAGCAGGGTGTGTACGTGTTTTTATCCAGAAGTTATAAAAGTAGACCGATATTTTTAAACAAATATTCCAGTAGAAGTTGATGTACAGCTTTATTTATAGCTTCTACTACTATAGGAAATGTCTAAAGTCTGACATTTATCAGTTATGAAAGTACAGAAAAGATTCACTTAAAGAAAAATCACTCAAATCACACACCTGATCGCTGATGATACTGTAAATTAGTGCTCCTTTCATCAATAAATTAATCCAGCTAAGGCTAATTAACAACAGCTTTATTGCTTCTTATATTGTTTCTTAGAGTGTTAGCTACAGGTGTGTGCAAAGTAGGTAAATGTAGAAGTTCTCCCGTGTACTTAAGTAAAAGTCTAAAAGTACTTCATATGCTTAAGTATTAAAAATACGGTGCTTATATTAGCTTACAGTGATCTTTGTTACAGTAAAAGAGCCTCTCTCTTTCTCTCTCTGCGCTTCCCAACTGTAAACATGATGTTTCAATAATGTCCAAGCTTCTGATTTCAAACACCTGCTACATGTTTGAGATGTTGCGCGAAGAGAAAGTCAATACCACAGTTTTGTATAATGAAATTACTTCTTCAGAAGCTACGCACCGCTGTCTCTATGTACTGTAACACAACGCCATGGACAAATGTGGTGAAATAGAAAGTACAGATATTTCTTGTAGGATGTAGTGGAGAAAAAATAATTTTTTAAAAAAAAGTATCCACTTATAAACCTCCTGAATTCCTTTCTGCTTCCGGTTAGCTAGCATGATGACATTAGCTACTACTTTGACCATACAACTAGCTAGTATTTGAGAGATTAGCTGTTAGATAAACTTACCAACAAAAGCTAGCATGATTATTACTAGCTGACGTTCTACTGCTTTAATAAATACAGTAAAAGTAAAGTATTTACTGTATACATTTATATATTTTCTGTTTATAGCCCTTTTTTTACAGTCACATCTCTTAAAAATAGATTAGTCCTTGAAGCGGTGTTATGAAAAAAATCACCGTATGACTTTATGACCATATGATTATAGAGAAATGTAGTAAGTAAGTGTTTATTTATTTTTATTTAGTAAGCAAAAGTTAACTTTAAAAAACATACTTAAATACAATAAGAAAGTAAAGTAATTTCAGCTCAGTTAACTTCAATCATTCTAACGTCGCCTCGCCTCGCCTCGCCCGCGAGATATTCAAGCAGACGCGTTCGGTTATTTGGTTCTTCCACATCCGTGGCGTATCCAAAGCCGTATCCAATCCAGCAGCGCAAATCCTGTTAGGATAATCATTCAGTAGCGTACACACAGCTGCTCTCTGATTCCCGTCCACACACAACTGCAAGAGGCTGATAGCAAACACAGCAGATGTTCTGGAACGTTCGAACACACTGCTAGGAGACGTGCGCGTGCTCGGGCCACAGCATACAGTACCCGTATAGCGTACATATAGCAGGTGTACTGTGAGACAGGGATGTATAATAGGTAACGATATGGTCAATGATACAGTATGTCACAAAAGTGGTGACTCCCTTCACATCGTGCACTGAGAACGTGCACTCAGCTTCTTTGGCCGACCATGGCGAGGCCTGTTCTGAGAAGAACCTGTCCTCTTAAAGCACTGGATGGTCTTGGCCATTGTGCTGCAGCACAGTTGCAGAGTGTTGGCCATCTTCTTATAGCCTAGGACATCTTTATGTAAAGCAACAATTAGTTTTTTCAGGTCTTCTGAGAGTTGTTTGCCATGAGGTGCCATGTTGAACTTTCAGTGGCCAGGTTGAGAGAGTGGAAGAGCTTTTATACTAAATTTAATTCATCTGCTATCTGGTGACACCTGAGACTGTCACACTAATGAGTCAGGAAGGGGAAGGAAAATGACTAATTGTGCTCAATTTGTACATTTTCACTTAGGGGTATACTTTAGCTATTATTGGCTGTATTTTTAGTTATTTCAAGTGGACAATAAATTTACACTGCTATACAAACTTTACACTCACTACTTTTCATTGTGTCAAAGAGTCATTTATGCAGTGTTGTCCTATGAAAAGATATAACTAAAAATTTGCAGAGATGTGAGGGGTGTACTCACTTTTGTGACATACTGTATAATTTATTGTAAGAAACACACCCGTTATACATTTTACTTTTATCTCAAAGGCATTTATTTATCATACAATTCCATATCTAAGATATTATTATAGTATTGATGACGTATTACAAGCAGCGTGTGAATTAAGACCTTTCTGACCAATCAGAACTGAGCTTTCAAAAGACATGCTGTAAATTTACGCATAATAAATAATAATTACCCACTTTAGGAAGTATGAAGCTGTAAACAGACACAGCGATAAAATTGAAAACTCTAATATTCTATTGTGCAGCTTTTTTTTTCTTTCTCTCCCTGTACCTCAAAGAATAATAGAAAATGTCTCAGTAGGGTTTTAAGGCTTCACAGGATCAATGTCCGCCTCGGATAAGTTCTTTTCTGTCTTTGTGTTCGGGATGCCATCGCAAAATGCTCTCTTTTTCGGAAACCAATAGCTCTTGAATGCACCATTTACTGGCACTCACCGCTCATGACAAATGACAGGGCATGGAGCGAGGATGCGGCTGTTTGCGATTTCTGCGGCTCTGCTCTCTGTGGTGGTTAATGGCTATCTGTATTACTCCGGCGCTGTTTTGAGAAGCAATAAAAGACCCCGGCCAAAAAGGAAAATGGAAAGCACTCGAACGGCCTCGCTGGAAGCCGCATCGAATTTCCTCGCCGCGCCTACAGAATATTCATTCGTGTCGCGCTCGGTGCGAAAGGCAAAGCAACGGGGAAATCCGACGCACCCTGCATGTTAACTCCATGCTGATGACCTGTATGAAGTGTCTGACTTACTTAAGTTTGGTTTCGAGCCTGTTTATTTATTTTGCAAGCATTGCAGACATGCTTTCTGATAATATCACTGACGTCTCGTCTTATTGGTCAAGCATTAAAGCCAGAAGTCTGTAGTAAGGATAGGAAGTGAAGGTGAAAGCCTGTCACTGCTCTAACCTGGTGTTTTTAGTGTGTTCTGACACACACACTTTCTGCTCCATTCTTGCATCTCTTTATAATAGACAGAATTATAAAAGGAAGCCATGTTTTTCTTGCATGAGAATCAAGGTTAACGTCCGAGGTGAAAGTAATTACAATTACTTCATTAAAGTACTGTACTTGATGTATCAATGATTGAGTATTTATATCAGCAGATACTTTTCACTTTTACTCCGCTGTATCTTAGAGTACAACAAAGATCTTTACTTTCTACTACACTGCTTTTCTGCATGGCGTCGTTAAGAGTATTTCGTATTATAATCTGCTGTATATTACGCATAATAAAATGATTTGTCTTCCCTAATCATGTAGCAGGCGATTAGTGTAACATAATGCAGTACTTTTAGCAGATTTTATCGAGTAAAAGAAGAAATACCCTGTAAAATATGACTAATATTTATATTGGATATTCAATCCATAATCCTATTTTTTCCTCTACAAATTTTTGTAATATTGTCTACCACCAGTATCCCTGGTTTATGAAAAGAAAAAAAAACATAGTATGAATAATAATTATCTTTGATACTCTGTAGTGCTACACTTTCCCTTTGTGTTTGATGAGGTTTAATTCTGATTATTTCCTCTATGGCAGCTGCAGGCTATTTTTAAACTAGCCGAAAAAGCCACCGCCAGCGCACTTGTTTTTCCCATTCGCAACCTCCTTCTGAAACACTCGCCCAATTAGAAACTTCAACCCTGGAAGCCCTGATGCGGAGCATGGGTAAAATGTAATGAATGAAAATATTAAAGTGTTAAACTATAGGAAAAAAAATAACATTTTGGATCGATATTGTTGTCCGAGTGTGTTAAAGTCAGGTTACGGTGTTTATTAGTAAAAAAAAATCAGACTTTTTTTTTATTGTGTGTGTGTGTGTGTGTGTGTGTGTGTGTGAGTCGAATGTCAGGTGCACAGATTAAAGCTTAACCCATTACTTTATCATCCATCTCTGTCAGGCAGGGAGCAGGGATGAGTCTCAGACGCTTCAGGCGTGCGTGTGTTTCTGTCCAGCGCTCTGCAGCTCAGACCCCAGAACCTTAATCTCCAATTAGACTCATGGAAGTGAAAAGCAGCCGTTCACGTTTCGAGAAGCGTCACGCAGCCATCTTTACTGTATAAATCTTTTGACGAGGCTGTTGTGGTTATTGGTACCACGTGCGTTCGACATGTTGCTTTTATTATTCTGATACGTACAGCAGCACCGCTATAGACATCAGAGCATTAGTCATGCTTTTAACATCCACAACACAAATGTTTGGCTCTGTCCAGGATTCGATCGTTAAAATCAAAATCTCGCGCTGCGTCGTGTCTTTCGCTACCTCAATCAGGACCTTTTGCCAAAAAGACATCTTGCCAAAACGACCTCATTTGATCCACGCCTGGTTAAGCATGAAGTATTTGAGTTCGTTGGCAATTCAATTTTTTTTCCCCATCCAACATCAGATTATGTCAGTTTGAATGTTTTAAGGCGGATTGTTTCCGAATCAAGGGGAAAGAAGCGCAACAGCACCACACATGGTTGTAAGGAAAATAGCACCAGAATGTTGACTGTTAATTCAAAATAAAAAAAATACAATACTGAATATATTCCAGAATTAGAATTTTTATTTTTTTATTATTTTTATTATTTTCTCTAACTTAATGACTAAGAAAGTTAACAACTTTAAAAAAAAAACCTCCATGTAATGTTGTCAAAATTACATATTGCAGCAAAATCAGGTTGAAAGATTTCCTCTACTCTACTGTATTTCATAATATTTACCCAACTGGAAAGCGCTCTCCATTTCATCGTCCGCTATGGATGGAGTGCGAAGAAAGAAAAAAAAAGGGAAAAAAAATGATTGCCAGGAAGATTTTTGCAGTACTGTTTTTCCTGCTGAAACCACATAGAAAGCACTGGAAGGTTTTTGAAAGAAAAGAGGTATGGGTCAGATTAAATGTACAAACATGCACATGTGTCTAGGAAATGGTAGCCATGTGGAGTGGAAATTCCCACCTTCTTTATCTCTTCTGCACTGGCAAGGGTCCTAAAAGAATGGCTTGTCTTCGTAAAAAAAAAATGAAAAAAAAAAAAGGACGAAAAACCCGCTAATCACCCCCAGGGTCCTTGGCTTAGCCTTTACACATGGAAAAAATCTGATCTGCTTTTCATTAACTTTATGAGTCTTCATAAGAACTTGAAGACACTATTAATTTTGCCTGTATGTCCTGTTTTTCATGTAGAAAAGCATCGAGGGCAAGTTTTGTTTAAAAAAAATAATAATAAAAAATCGACCAAGTATTTCTTTTCTTTAATATAATCTACAACTGGAATTTATTATCTAGGCCAGTTCTTGCAGGAATTTATGATGTCATGTGTAATTTGGACTAGTCTGGAAAGTCTTCAGTCCAGATGTGCGTGCTTCTAAGTTGCCTGATTAGGATTTCTGTTCTGGCACGAGACTTCAGTTTGATCTGACACCAAAGTTGTCTAAGGCTACAGCTAATCAGTCTGTTCAGTGATTCTTACATGGATACAATTTTTTTTTACTAAGTTTCTGGTGTAACAAAATCGCTTTAGGCTGCGTGTGTGACATCATTTTCTCCAAATCAACAGGTTAATGCAGGTATCACGGGATTTAGGGTTACAGGATATGGATGAAAAAAAAATCAATATGTGATAAAGCAGAATGGGACAAAATAAAAGACAGACAAAGAAGACTAAATGATTTGAATGGGTCTGACTTCTTAGTTTCATTCTTAAGGTTAAATGGCAAAAGGCTGACTTCTTAAACTTCCTATGCTGTTGTCCACCCTACATAGTGCACTACATGTTTTCTACAGTTAGAAAACCATGTGATTGTTTCATTTCATCAAACTACAGACTCTCTTTTGGTATCAATTGCTTGCTTTAGAATTTCTTTATTGAGTCTAATAGCTATTATATTTGCGTATGTCTGTTTTTTTTTTTTTTTCACAAGAAACAGATTTGTGCAATCCCACAGCAGCATTTAGTTTAAGTGGCCACAAACAGGAACTGCAACTTCTGACAATCATAACCTGGTCCTGACTGTGGGAGAAGTACACGCCTCGACCACTCTGTCATATGTTACCCGCTTCTGTTTGCGGTCACGCCCTTCACTTCCTTCTTACACAACGTTCATCACTGCAGTCTGATAACACTGTTTGTTCATCCAGCAGCAAGCTGCCTATGGCAGCCCATAACCGCAGGTCGCGATCACCATATGTGACACAGGGTTAAGTCCTCCTCATAAATATTGCATTTTGGGGCGTCCATATTGTATAACCAACCACAACAAACCAGAATACACCAGATGGGACGAAATAAATGTCCTTTCTAACCCGGGTCGCGTTAAGTTTTAATGTGCGTTCGCCGCTCCTTTGGGCTTGGCTTTGTACACCTGCGATCTTTGGGATGGGACGAGAGACGATAGAGTGTCTAAACCAAAAAGGACTTGCTGTCTCATGAGTCTTAGAAAGCAGTGCTTGGATCATCTAAGCTCTCCAAGCAAGTGGGTTTCGATAGCGACATATGCTAACGTTTACTAGTAATTCTCTGACTATTAGTGATAACAGAGTGAATATCCTGTGACGACTCCAGCTGTTTTTCTTTTTCTTTTTTTTATCTTAATTTAAAGCAATTACAAATCGTTCAATGCATCGCTTTTTACAATTTGACGTTAGACTTCCTGTTTCATTAGGATGGACATTTCATTTGTCCTACTTTACATCAGTCAGGATTTACAATAGGTTTGTCAATTTTTTATTTAAATTTTTTTTTTTAGATATACCTACTTGTTGACGTACGCGTGCTCTCCAGCAGTTATTACATTTTCGCACATAGTGATGAAAGATGCGAATGACGAATAAGTCTGAGCAGCTCTCAGCAGGCATGAATTCTGTGTGTGTGCTCAGGTGTACTGGAGATCAGCGAGCTCTCATCAGTACTGCTCCACTTTTTCAACGTCTTGGAATTTTTTTCTCTCTCTCCTCGTGGGTGGTTCACCGGTCACGCTTAAATATCGTGCCTGTCCGTGTCTCCTTACAGATCGCACTGAGAAGCCCTCCACCATGCCCGACTCTCCCGCCGATGTGAAAGCACAGTCCAGGTTAACTCCGCCCACCATGCCTCCACCACCCGGCACACAGGGAGCACCCAGGACCAGCTCCTTCACCCCGACAACACGTAAGAATCTCACACATACATGCTATTATCACATGTCTGTTACTGTATATATGATACATGCACTATACAGGAAGAACACAAAACAGCTGTTGAGACAGAGACAGAGTAATCTATATGATCTGAGCTCCGCTACGCTGTCAGCAAAAAAAAAACACAGATGACTCAGACTCTACAATCAGTGTTTATATATATATATATACCAATCGAACGTGGACATTTTTAAAAGCAGATTCTAATTACAGATCCCAAAGGTTTAACAAAGCGAGTGCTTTGATTCCCCCCTGCCCCCCCCCCGCCCCCACCAACACACACACACACACACATACTCACACACACACACCCTCCCTTTGTAATTGTTAGCAGATGCAGCTGAAGTATCTCATTTCTGTGCCGCTGGAGAGAGGCCACAGCCTAATCTCATTAGCGAGACGTTGACGCCGCGGCCCGTATGGTTCGCATCATCATCCGACCACATGTATTCGCCGCTGCTACATTTCATATGGCCGGCGTGCGCTTACAAGAGAGCGCGCTTATGCGCTTAAGGCCACCGGGGCTGATTGGAAGCAAACGCAGCACATTCGGGGGGTTTGCAGGAGCTCGGCGGAATGTGGAAGTCAGACATTAGCTGGTTTTCAAACTATTCATCAAGTGGCACTTAACAGTGGTATTGAGGTTAGGGGGCTACAGGTTAGGGATTTTCACCTTCAGTTTATGTAATTTCTCAGAACAATCCAGGTCATCTTTTTTTTATTTATTTTTTTTTATTCACGATTTGATTTATTACAGTAAAAACTTAAAACACATTTAAAACAGCCAGTATAATATAACTTAATGCATGCAATATTAACTAAACAAAAGGAACCAACAAATGGGTTAATGTATTATAAAGAGGTGGAATATCTTAAGTACTATTTAGTATGATTTGTGTTTTACTCATGGATCACTGAAATTATATACTTGCACTGTTACTCAAGTAGATACATGCTCTAAAACATCCTTTTACTCCTTTGTACTTCAAAGTTCATAAATCTCTAGCTTTATTAATCTCATATTGTTTTCTTTGTAAGTATTAAATTTCAACCTTTAAAATTCAAGTGTACAGTAGGTTTGTTTTGTAGCTAGGTACGTTTTCCAGTTAGTTTAGGTAGATAATTTCAGTTAAGCTCGGGAATTAGCTAGCTACAGTAGCTAATTGGTGTTTTTATGTGCCATAACATTACACATTAGTGTATCTGATGGCATCCTAGTGAGCTGTCAAGTAGTGATGGGAAGTTTGAATCATTTTAGTGACTCGGTTCTTTGAATCTCGTTCATCAAAATGAACACTTTTTTTTTTTGAGTCATTTAGTTAATTTCGTTCTTTTGACCTGAAATAAAATAAAATGTTACATTTTCAATAAACAGACCCCCAACATGTCTACATACACAAATTTTGTCTATAGTTCCAGTAATGAAAATATTACAATGCAGCTAAGGACATATTATAAACAAAATGAGCAGCTCACCATCATATCTTCAAGTCTGAGTCGTTCGTTCTTTTGAATCTATTGCACTGCATAGCGTCTATGGGAGACACATGACAAAAGAACGAACGATTCAGACCAAAGACTCAAAGGTAACGACTTTCCTGTACATGACCTACGGAGGTTTTGCGATTATTTGCACATGCGCGCCCAGTAGAAAATGAACGAATGACTCTCCTAGACTACTCGTTCTTCAGAGTCATGTTAAAGATTCATTCAAAAAGAACGAATCATTCATGAACGACCCATCACTACTGTCAAGGTACTGTGGAAGAGTATGTACAATAATTAAACGAAAAGTTTTTGGTTTTCAGTTTTGCAATAAAATTTAAAATTACAGATTATGTAAAACTATATGTAATTATTTACAATAAATAAAGATAATTAGTGCTTATAAAATAAAACCATATAATTTGGAAATCATATGTCAGTCTCAATCCTTTAACTTAGGATTGTATGTTGATTAGGGAAGTGATTAAAGGTTCAGGTGGGCCACTGAAGATTTTCTGTTTTAACTTAAATTAAAAAACGACTGCATTAGAGAACCACATACTGTATTCGAGGGTTGTTTGAGGTGGCTGAGTTCCTTGTGACTGTTTGCTCAGTGAAGTAGCTAGTCATTCAGGGTCAGTTATAGTGAACATGAAGTTATAGTGAAGAAAATGTAGATTGTTGACTCCATACTGTTAATTTTAATGGGGTAAGATTATGACACTCTACGCTGACCATAAATAAAAGATTCTGTAACACTTTGTGTGAAAAATTCCTGCCAGTGAATAATGAATCCTTTATTATATACACATAGAAAGTGTTTTTTTTCTTCCTCTTTCAGTAACGAACGGCACCAGTCACTCTCCTACGGCACTGAACGGCGCTCCCTCGTCCCCCAACGGCTTCAGCAACGGCCCTTCGTCCTCTTCCTCCTCTTCGCTGGCCAATCAGCAGCTCCCCCCAGCATGCGGCGCCCGGCAGCTCAGCAAGCTCAAGCGCTTCCTCACGACGCTGCAGCAGTTCGGCAACGACATCTCGCCTGAAATCGGCGACCGCGTCCGCACGCTCGTCCTGGGCCTCGTGGTGAGTCTGTATACACACGTGCACACACACACCTGTGTGGATCAGGATGAACTTTTATCAAGAGTCCGTACATGCACGACACATGGTCTGGATTTTACTAAGCGGTTAAAAAAAAAAGTCTCTAGAAGCAACATCATAATAGGAATAATGATGTAGAAAGGAAACAGGGATGTTATCAGCTGGGGTTTAATAGAGGAAATGCTGGCCGACAGGTCAGAAGTTCAAAGCTCAGATCTGCCACTTCAGAGCCTTGAGAAAGGCTTTACTGTCTTTTACTCCAATGCCAAGCTATTCCTAGGGGCAGAAACGATTAAGGCTCAGGGTTACTGATCAGAAGGTCAGGGGTTCAAAACGCAGCACCGCCAAGCTGCCACTGTTGCGCTCTCGAGCAAGACCCTTAAACCTATGTGCTCCAGGGGAGCTGCATCCTGTCAACCAGCGCAAAGACACTTTCACTGTAATTTCCCTCTGCTGTAAGATACATGTGACAAATAACTGAACCTTAAATCTGATCTTAAATATAAATAAGCTTATATTTTGCTTATTTTTTTATCATTTATTATACACTAATAGTGTTCTTTTTACAATACTTTGTTCATGTTTTAGTCATTTTAAGACACTCAGATTGGTCATTGGTGTGTGTGTACATAAAAACAAACATAAGAAGAAAAAAAACTGCTTTTTGTCCTTCCTCCATTTTTGGATTGCCAAAGGTTTAAACAAGGGAATCATATTTCCATCCTATTATGATCTCATATATATATATATATATACATATATATATATATATACATATATATGTGCAACACACACACAGACACACACACATAATACACTTATGGCAGAACTCTGAGACCGGTGTTAACTTAAAGAAATAGTAAAATATGGCATCTTTAAGAGATAAAGGGGAAAAAATGCTTGTTTATTCAATGTTATAATTAATAACCCCGTGATTCTCGATGATATCGAGGTTTATTTTGTTATCAGCACCCGTGATCTGTTTAAACAAATCCAATTTCAAAGATTCCACTTTTCTGCTGTCGTACATGGCTTCCTAGCCTGCTCAGACTCATTCACTATCTCTTTTGCTTCCTTGTTGGATTTCTTCATCTCAAGAAGATTTGTTTATCAAAGCCCTTATCATTAAGTCAAAGTGTCCATATTCATACAGCCTGAATGAACAAATTAACACCAGAATTACTAAATGCATCACGAGTAATTCAGACCCAGAAATATCGAGTGTGTTTCAGGGTGGATTTTCTACTCTATAAGTATATAGTACAGTAAATGTACCTGTATAGACAAATACTAGCCAGAATTTCTAACAAAAAAGCCAGTATAGCTGATTCGTCAATGTATTTCATTAAAGAAGTGCTTTGGATGTCGACTACTGCAGCAGCATCTAGCACAGTATTGTCCCTGCTCCGTAACACAACTGAAACAGCAGAAATTACAGACCACACATCCACGGCTAAGAAAGTAATTTCCGTGAATAACATCAAGCGTTGAAAAGAAACAGTGTTAAAATAACCGTGCTTGTACCAGAGGAGGGCCGCTTTAATTAGCCACTCGGAAAGAAGTCTCTTTTTTTTTTTTCTTCTGGCACGCGTTTGTTTATTTTTCACAGTGTCTACATGCAGAGGGATTCTTGTGTCCCCTTGGCTTGCATCGCTCGCTTTAATACACTCCCCTCTCTGCCTTATTGAAAAGAGTGACACACTTAATTAGCGCCGGCAATGCCGGAGAAAAGCTCAGGAGGCTCTCTGGCTGTCAAAACAGGCCGCTGCAATCTGGGCGAACAGATGTAAGCCTAATGTAACAAAATTCAGGTCTGGGAAATGAGGTAGAAAGCTGCGTATTTCTTTTTTTTTCCTCCCTCCCTCCCTCCCTCTCTCTCTCTCTCTCTCTCTTTCTCTCTCCTCCGACGCAGTCTCTCTGTCTGTCTCTCATTCTCTCTCTTTTTTTTTCTCCTTCGCCTTCTTGGAAGCAACATCTTGAAAATTGAAAATAGTGTCGCCGTCCTGTCAGTCTGTTAAAATGAGATAGAGCTGCGAGAACAGGAGTGAAATTAGTCGCTTCTCTCTCTCTCTCTCTCTCTCGCGCGCGCGCGCTCTCTTTTATAGAGATAGGAGCCGCACTGAGCAGCTGGTAGGGGCGATATGTGCAAAGTCGGCAGAGATCAGAGAACAGAGAGAACCAAAATCTTAATTAAACAGATCAAACTGCAGCTTTTCCACCTCTAATTAATGCACGCAGTGTCCTGCTACATGCCTGTTATGATACACATTATCTAACAAGCAGACAGCGAGCAGCAGCTTAGTGTTAGCGTTTACGCTGGTATTTTGCAGTTGGGCTCTTCCTCATGCCTGCAGTCAATGTGTGCTATTCATTATGCTACACACAGCTCTTATAGCCTCTCTATAAACCCAGCTGCAGCACTCCTCTTCTTTTTCTTCTTCTTTCTCCCTCCGATAAGCAATATAATCACATAATGTTTTTACACACATTCACTCTTTCTCTGTCTTTTTCTTTTTTGTTCTCCCCAGAACTCCACGTTAACCATAGAAGAATTCCACTCCAAGCTGCAAGAAGCGACCAACTTTCCCCTCCGACCTTTCGTCATCCCGTTTTTGAAGGTACGACACAAGCCAGCGATCTGGAAAGCATTTTACAGAGCCCAGACACAGATGTGCATACTTCTTCTGGAGCATTTTTCTCGCATTATTCGTTACTTTCTTTCTTTCTTTCTGGAATTCCATGGAAGCAAAGTGCCAAAAATAAACACGTCGTTCCTCCTCATGGTAGAGATTCCTGTTAATTTAAGTTTCCTATTTCTCCTGGGATGAATCAGTACCTTTTGTTTTCACACCAAGTCAGTGTTTTTAGTTATTCATGAATAGCCAAAATCCCAGATATGTCATGGAAACATTTCATTTGGCTCTAGGTACATTTCATGTGTTTATTTATGCTTTCACACTAGGAAAGATTGATTCGCACCATATCCAGGTACCATCACAATAAGAGTCTCCTATAATTAATACAATTATTTAGTTCCCAAGTACCCTTGCGTATTGACACTCTCCGACTCAGCAGATAGCAGCGTGCACCCAAATGTATGTGTATAAACTCACCGAACACTGGGATCAAGTAGTGTGAAAGCACCCTTAGGCTATCTTGGCTTATTTTTTACAATGCTAGCTAGTTGATTTGAAAATAAATCATTAGTTAGCTACTCAGCTGTGTCTCAAAGTGAGTAGACTTGTAGTGTGCAAGGTTTGATTCACTCCTGAAAAGCATTTTTATACAACAGGAAGTAGTTAAAACGTTTGTTTCCACCGATGTCCAATAGTTTAAAATAGTTAAAAACAGCTGTAATTTTCACTCACCTAGCACTTTGTGTAGATTTTTGTTTGTTCTCGTCTGGCCAGAGTGTGTGATTCTAGCAGTGGATTCTTTATGATATGTCTATGATGTTTTATCGTGTTACATTATAAAACAATATAAACCTTTTCCCGGGAGCTCGTTCGTAAGTCAAATTTGTTCATATGTCCAACAGACATTATCTAGATATTAGGATACTAACACAATTGGCTATACACAGTATATAACAGTACAGTGTCCTTTAGAATCGCGCTAATGGTTGAGCGATTCGTGTTTAAAAACGCATTTTCACCTCACTCCATTCTATCAATTACTTTCACTGTTGTCTCCATCGCTACTGCTTCTGAGCAGCATCAGCTTAATTTTTTTTACGCTTGCTCCTGGATACCCTGGACTTGCACTGCAATGACACTGACAATGTATGCCGGACTTCCACGATTAAACATGTGTGACATACAGTATGTGACATACTGTAGTCTCTCCTTTTTTCTCTGCTTTGCTTTGATTGACATCATTAATCATGAAATACATCAAGCTTTTGCATCACGTCACTCTTCATAGGCATAACAAGATACACTGGGGTTAAGTTCCAAAGGTACTGAAGCATTTCTTTTTTTTTTTTTTTAACCAGTGTGATCAAACGTGCACGTTATATGACGCAGCTCTACTTTCTCTCTTTTATATTTTGTTATCGTTTATGTGGAACAGTGTAAAGAGTGCATTCCAGGTTTAGCTCCTGACACAGTGTGTCCTTTGTGTTTCACGCCGCCTGATGGACTCCCATGTTCAGCGATCGATTTTTCTCACACTGAGACCCGCACACATTTGAAACCATTAGCAGGGCAACATGAGCCTCCATTGTTCTCTGGAGGAACAGCAGCCTTCGCCTTGCCCTTGCTCCATTTGTCACTTATTTTATTACAGCTCGCAGTGTCTGTTTACGTCAGGCCACTTTAAGTAAAACGTTCAGGGAAAAAAAAAAATGATCATGTGTTTCATTCAGAAAGCTACTTGGGCAGGATTGTGCGTGGAACAGAATGTAGACGAAGATCTTTCTGGGCTTTTGAAGAAAATATTCACGTTGAATATTGAATGACTGCACAGGTTTCAATAGTTTTGTAATTATGAATTGAAATTTTTTTTTTGTTTCAAAGCCTACATTTTCATGATGATAACGCCCATCAGCGCCACTGTGCTTGTCGTCTCATAGTTTCTGAAAACACTTGACTCCAAAGTCTGGTTCATTTTGATCAGTGAGAGGCACAAATTGAATCAGAAATGGACGCCAATCGTACCTGAGGATGGAAACAGATACCTATTTAGTCATTGCATCATCAGTGTATGCTTGAAGACGTTGATTAGATCCTTAGATATAACCAGCGAGGAGACAATGCAACGTACGCAACAGTAGAGTTCAGTTCTCATGAGGATAACTCAGCACAACTGCATCTTGTAGTTGGATTCTAACTCATACTGTGGATATCTCATTAATATAATTTTTTTTTAAAAATCACTTTAATCTGAAGAAGCAAACCTCTTGCTCTTTTTAATTTTTTTATTTTCAGGAACAGCAAAACCTGACCTGATTACTGATGTACGAGTTCATTTAGACCTTGTAACTGCACCACCCTGTGACATCAGTGTGTCACACAGGCACTAATTTCTCACAGGAAATACCACATCTGTTAAGAATGATATAATAGGAATGGCTAATCAGAAAAAAGCTATACGTTTTAACATGAACCTATTGAACGAGTGTTACGATTTCCTTACAACTGGGTTCATTTGTCTTTATTTGCTCAGAAATGACAGCTGCTATGCAGCATACCTGAACTCCTCCCTTTTTTTTTATCTAACCTTCATCCTGTCAGCCATAACATCCCACTCTTTTTGTGCACACACAGTCAGCCTGTTTCATTCTCACACGCGCTCTCGCCATTAACAACGAGATAAGCCATTAAAACAGATCGTGTCTGTGTAGTTTACCACAGAGAGCGAGAGGGAGCGGGGTCTCTCGATTCGCTGCGTGCAGAACGCAGCTTCTATCATAGCGAACGGGATTCTGTCTCATACACTGGAAGCCCCGGGCAGCTTTGCACTGCAGAAATTGGTCCCATTAGGGGTCGCTGATGGATGCAGAGAAACATACAGGGCCACTTCCCCCCTCTGTAGCTCTTCCTCTCGCCGCTCCATCTCTCCACACTGTGCCATATGGTTACTGTATCATCCAGTCGGGAGGGGTGCTATCAAAGATGCAACTTGTGTTCTCACTCTTTCTTACTCTTCCTCTCCTGTCTCTATGCGCTCTCTCTCTCTCTCTCTCTCTCTCTCTCTCATCTAATTTTAGTGCGTTTCCTCAAAGGAGCCTTTAATGACAAATACCATATGGCTGTGGGAACAGGGGCTTTTATAAATGCACAGAACTCAGCTGCAACAATGTGCATTAGAGGGCTTTTTTTTTTTTTTCCTCTCTTTTTTTCATTAGGCTAATGTCATCTAATGACCCCCCCACCCCCCCCCCCTTAGCATTTGGTTTGGGCTTACTGGAAGGGCAACATGCACCAGAGTAATGATGTAATCGGGGGTCTGCACCAGCTGACTGCTGCTGTTGTTGGTGTATGATTCGTCTAAGATGTTACATCAAGATGTTACGTCCGATAAACAGATGTTAGCGCTGGCCAGAATAAAAATTATACGTATGATATGTACTTCCCGGCTTTATTGTTTCACAAAACAACCATTTATATCGGTATGTAGGTTTATACGTCCTATACAGTGCTATACACTGTGAACCCCGCCATAAGCTCGTACTTTTCCGAAAAAATTTAATTATCCTGTTAGAAAAACATGCTGCCATGGAAAAATAAAGATGCTAGCCAGATTTAAATGGCATGTTTAGAGTGATCAGCACAGCTCATAGTTAAAACATTGTCCAATTAAAACAAAGTGCGCTTATATACTTGATTACGGTTTGCATGAACATGCTTCCTTTTTTTTTCTTCTTCTTTTTAATGATGTTAACTCACATATCGAGTTAGGTTTCTAATAAATACATTTCTTACATTTAAACGTTATTGTATTTTAACGCTAGACACCAAGATCTGGAATACCATCAAGAATATGTAGCATATAAAAGAGTGGCCCTCTAAAATGTCTTCATGGTGTCTCTGACTGAGATAAAGGTAAAAGTAAAAAAGAAGAGCATGAGTAGATGTAATGTTGGTAATGCCTATGCTGTTTCCAGATGAAACACTTCTCCTACCCTAAAAATGCTCTTCCGTTCCACTTTGAAATGGTAAACCGTCCAAAAAGGGTCTTTTGGACAAAGCCAGGTAACCTCTCAGCAATCAGCGCTGAAAGAGACAGGAAGGAAATGAGAGATGATGTTGCTTTGAAGAAGACACTTTCCACATCGACGGCGATTTCGCATGCCCCTGTGCCAGGCAGCGGGCAGACTGAAAGCACTAATGCAGGGTTTGAGTCACAAAGTACCAAAGCAGTGCCTTTTTTTTTTTTTTACCTCCAAAGAGCTTCCCCACAATCACAGTAATGGGTAAACAATGCTTGTAAAAAAAAGAAAGGAATCCTGGAATGTGGCCAAGTGCATTGTGATGTTTGTCTTTGTCTGACTAATGCAAGTCTTTGTCCAAACAGCGATCGCTAACCGCTATCTCCCCCTGCAGGCGAACTTGCCGTTACTGCAGCGGGAGCTTTTGCACTGCGCACGCCTGGCCAAGCAGAACCCAGCGCAGTACTTGGCCCAGCACGAGCAGCTGCTACTCGACACCAGCGTCACGTCCCCCGTCGACTCGTCCGAGCTCTTGATGGACGTCAACGAGAACGGCAAGAGAAGGACGCCGGACAGGTGAGCATGAAGAAGACAGAAGGAACAGAAATAGTTTTACAACTGTCATTTCAAAAACAGAACTAAAGTAGATTTTTTTTAATTTATTTTTTATTCAAGTGAGACTCATGGTGTAAGAAGAGACATCAGTACAGCAGAGATACTAATGTTGATTTCTTTTCAAAATTATTCGATTTGACTTAACATGATTTAGCTTGAAGTAGTAACAAGGTTAAAGTCAGTTTTATTCCCGTTACATTCTCTTATTCTTGCATCAGCATGAAAAAAAAATTAAGAAAAACATTTCCTAGATTAGTATCTGTATTGCTATGAATTCTATTACTAAATAATACACTTAAGATTAACGCTTTGCTTGCTGTATTGTTAGCCTCCGTTTAATCTCGCACTACAGGGTTTCTTTATTACTCTTTTCAATGAGGAGAAGAGCAGTAAAGGGGAAGAGTCAGGGATAAACACAGCTGGAGAATATTGGAAGTTTATGCATTATGGAGTTGTCTGTACTTATTACAATAGAGAATCAGTGATTCGATAGCGCTACGACACCCAAAGTACACTTTAAATCTGCATTATATAGTTCAGTGCAAAAGTCTTGTTATCCCTAATTTCTTTATATTAAATTTATATTAAATTATGTAGGGAACAGGCTGAAAGTACCTAAAATAAAATGTAAAAAAAATCATTGTTTATGTAACATCCTCAGCAGCAACCTCATTTCCCCTCTCCAGTCATACTATCACCAGTCTACAAATCACTGGTCTGATCTGGTCCATCATCTGTTTCATGCTTTAAGTTAGATGTTTTTTGTTTAGTTTTTAATGCCTGAATGATTCATAGGTCACTGTGTGGCTTAACAAACAGAAATAATTCCACTGAAACAGGTCAGGGACAGGGACTAGACTGAAAATGAGAGAGAAAAACTTGCCAGAAATGAAAGCCAGGACGCCTGCAGAACCATTCCACAAGACTACATTAAAAATCCAAGAACGTCTGCTTGACTTTGGAAGCAAACTATAAAGAAATAAAGGGTGGCTCAAGACTTTTTGCACAGCTCAAAAGTACTGCATTTATATAACTGTAGTATATAAATGTACATCTACTATGTATGTGATAACAAAAATGAATTTGTTTACAGCTGTCTATAAATAGTTATAGTGTGGTGTGTTGCTGTTAATAAAATTAAATTTGTCCTTGATTTTACACAGTGTGGGTTATAAAGTCCAGACCAAATCTAGAATTAGAAGTTGCTTATTAAAGGCCTGGATAAAGGATACAACAATGACTTAAACGTTTTTTTAAGTCCTAAGATGAACACTTCTTTCACAAAATAACTAAATGACTCATTAAATGAATATATGGATGAAAGGGCAAATTCATATACATAAAAACAGTACGTATAAACTTAAAAAAAAAAAAAAGTCTAATCACTTCAAATCCTGGAGGATTTTTTTAATTCTGTTTCATTCTGTAATACCTCCATGTCTGTGGGAGATCTAACGCCCGGCGATCAGAGCCTAAGGGAGCAGCCGATAACACGTACAGATGAAGCTGAGCTCCCATCCCGCTGGCTAAGCGCTTCTGTTTCTGCTTAGCTCGGCACGCAGCGCCTCGCCTCAACATGAGGAGAGCGGCAAGAAAACGTAATGGTAGAATGTGAATGGGCTTCATAATGCTCCTAATCACATGCTGCAAAGCAGGGTCAACTTTTCCTGATTAATTTTCAAGAGGTCAGAGAGAAAAGAATGCAGGGTTAGCATGTTTCTGTGGGAGGAACACTAGGATGTACAATATATATGTAATAGTGTTTATTTGAATGCGATTTTTCAACATGTTTTGCATGTGAAAATTAACTTGTAGGTAAATTAATTTGGCTTTTCTTTAGTGGATTTATTTTAGTGCAATGGAAATTTTATATTAAAATTAAAAATTCTAAATTATATTACTTTCCCACCCTTAATGCACCAAACTATAATTTTTCCTTAATGATACATTAGTACTATTAGTATATACTATATATAGTGTATATTATACTATAAGTACTACTGTATGTCCTATTTGTGTATAAGTATATTTTATTTAAAGATGATAACATAGTGGACCTTTAAGTATAACCAAAGGCATGTAATTGATGATCGACACCTTGTAAAAAGACTTTCCAAAAGACATGTGACATGATTTCAAAAGGTTTTCAATTTGCTAAAAGAGGCAGCAGAGGTCTCGAATTATAAACTAAAAAACATACAAGACAGGTAGAAGATGAGGAGAAGCATTTCTAAGGGGTGAATCATACCAGGGTAGCGGGTTCCTCCAAGCAGATGGACTGTGACGGATGAGCATTAGGTGGCCGTAAAAGTGTCTTGTTAGGACACAGGGACTGTCTAAGTGCTGAGAGAGAGGATACACACAAAGGAGCAAGAACACAAACATTGTCTATCCTTATTAGCAGAGTTCAAGGTTTCTCCATTTGTCTAATGAGTTCGTCTAGACCAGTGATTCTCAACCCTGATCCTGGAAGAGCCTCAGCCCTGTACATTTTTACTGTTTCCCCAGATCTATCACACCCATTTCAATTCATAAAAGGCTGTTAATTAGCAGATTAGTTAAATCAGGTGTCCTGGGAGCTGAGAAAACACTAAAATGTTACATGGCAGGTGGTCAGGGTTGCGCTAGACACCATCAGTCATTTATTTCAGTCTGTCTCTAATCAGACCTCCCTCCATTATTTCCTTTTTCCAGAACCAAAGAGAACGGCTTCGAGAGGGAGCCTCCGCACCCGGAGCACCCAAGCAAGCGGCCGTGCACCATTAGCCCCAGTCAGCGTTTCAGCCCCTCCAATGGACTTTCGTACCAGCCCAACGGCCTTCCTCACACCGCTCCACCACCACCGGGCCACTATCGGCTCGACGAGATGGCAGTCGGCCACCATTACAGGGACTCGTATCGCCACACTAACCACCGTGAGATCCGCGAGCGCCCACGGCCCATCGGTACGTGAAGGAGAAAGGGGTTATGGGAAACCCTAAATCTAGCTAATGAAAAAGACAGGAATAGCTGATAACCCTCACTCTAATTCTGGCTAATGTGGTTGTGTGAGATATAGAGTTCACTGTGGGGTGACGAGGACTATGGGAGGTTAGATCGGAAATTAGATTTAGTTTTTTATTTATTTTTTTAAACGAAATTTTATGTGAATCAGGAAAGCTGTGAGGTAAAGATGTGCTAAAAATACACGAGCATACTGCTCTGTGATGTATAAATGAGATATATTTGAGCCTGGCAGGCCTAATTCCACCCAGAGAGAGCCAGTGCCCACAGGCAGTGCTGTAGAGGGTGGTGAGGAATGAAAGTGCATGGCAGGAGGGAAGCATGTAAGTGATGAAGAACATGTGCGCGAGGATGTGAGAGATGGTGTGTGTCATGGAGAGGCTGAGTGATGGCTAGAAAGCAGACTAGAGCTCTGCTGTAAGGGAATCGTAGCACGAAGAATAACGAGTGCAGGCAGCCCTTTCTGGCTCTAATCCCTCTCTGCTCTTTTCTCTCGCAGGGATGCACGGCAGCACACGTCAGGAAGAGGTCATCGATCACAGACTCACAGACAGAGAATGGGCCGAGGAGTGGAAGCACCTTGACCATGTAAGAAAAGTAATAACAATTTCTATTACTACTACAACGTTGTTGTGTATTTGTTAGTCTGTGTGTCTGTGTGTGTGTGTGAGATCAGGAATTTGATGATAAAATCATACATTTCATTAACTCAAAGATTCTTCAAATTAATTTTAAAAAAATACATTACCCACATATATTTGCTGAGAAATCTTAACACTAGTACCTTTTCTATGAAGAAAACCTACTATTACTACTACTACTAATAATAATGAATTTAGGAAAAAATCTCATCATACACAAAATGACTTTTTTTGTAATGATATTCATATTACAGCCCGTTTCCTGATCAGAATGTGTTTCTATAGTCATAAACTTACAGCATCAACATTTGTACTGAGGGGACATGTTTACTTAGTTTGTATGGAAGGAGTCTCTAGTCCCTAATGATGCTGTGTGTCTTTCAGCTTGAATGGTAGAGAGAGAGAGGTGTGTGAGAAAGTTGTGTTTGTCTGTTATAATGTATGTGATAACAGGAGCTAACTTGTTTCACAAACATTCCACAATATTATATGCATCTATAAATGGATGAAATATTTTGACGCGTTTGTTAATTAATACAAATGTTAGTCAGATAATACCTGAAGAAAATGTGAGCTGTGCTTGCTGTATAATTTACTGTATAATGACAGTGCTAAGGTGCTCTAAAGTGGTTGCTAGGGCGTGGCTTGACAGCTTCATAATGATCCTGAGATACTGATTGGTTGCCTGAGAAAATGAGAATGCAACTGTTTCAGTAGGGAGTAGCTTCACCATTATATGTCAATACGGTGAATTTGGGCACCTCTTGCACCCCAGGGGTACAACTTACAGTATACCCTATTGCGGGGCTCGCAAGCCTCTTTAAATGTGGTAAATTTTATATTTTTACAAAATCCTTGCTCTGCGCTAGAATCCATCAAAGATGGTCTCAATGTTAACTCTATATTAATCTATACTAATATTAAAACTAATACTAAAGCGGTTTAGTGGTTAGTATTGTTACTTTGTACCTCCAGGGTTGAGGCTTTGAATCTCGACGATAGTCTGTGTGCGCCGAGTTTGCATGTTGAAAGCTTGGTAGTTTTTTTTTGGGTACACCCCACAGTCCAAAGAAATGACAAAATTGTCTAGAGTGTTTGCCTGGGTGTTTGAGTGTGTCCTTGGTCATTTCGATTCTCTTACAGCAATTAGATCAATATTAATATGAGAATGTAAAATGTAGATAGATGGATGGAAACTAAAACTAATCTAGTACAGATTAAAAATTTAGATTTTTTTAACGAATGTTACTGTACAAGTTCATTGTTAATTGCATGTCCTCATGGTTATGTATTGTAACCCCATGTGTGCATGTGTGTTCCGCAGCTGCTGAACTGCATCATGGACATGGTGGAGAAGACGCGACGCTCGCTCACCGTTCTCCGGCGATGTCAAGAGGCCGACCGCGAGGAGCTCAACTACTGGATCCGGCGCTACAGCGATGCCGAGGATCTGAAGAAGAGCTCCAGCAGCAGCAGCAGCAGCCAGTCGAGACAGCAGAGCCCCGCAGGACAGGACAGCAACCCTGCAGGTATCAACTGTGCTTTCCAATGGAAAATATCATACCAGTCAAAAGTTGGACACAAGTTTGGATTTCTTTTCTACATTTTAGAACACATGGACATTAGGTCATTTTATTTGCTAAGTTGTTTTTTAAGACATGAAGGTCAGATGTTATTGAACAGCATTCAAACTGTAAAACCCATCTGCAACTGCAAAACCCATCAAGCTCCATGATGAAATTGTCTCTCATGAAGACCTTCCCAGGAAATCAAGACCAAAAGTGCATTTAGAGTCACAAGTTACCTCAGAAATCACCAATTATCAAACATCACCTTAGATTAGAGCCGTTATGAAGATTTTACAGAGCAAAAGTAGCAGATACATCTCAATATCAACTGTTCAATGAAGATTATTGCATATTTAGGATTCCTTCAGCAACAAAGTAAAGTAATAAAAATCAGAATAGTATTATAAGGTGTGTCCAAACTTTTGACTGGTAGTTTTAAAGCGTTTTGTGTTTTGTTTTGTTTTTACTTGGAAGCAAAACTAAGATAAAGTGTATTAATATAAATATAAAATAAAAAGTATATAATACTGCAAAATCTAAGAGAGCTGCACAATTCTTTCTATGCCTCATTGCGCAATATGTTTAAAATATAAATTGTAATCGGAGACCATGTTCTGCTTTCTGCTCGTCAGAGGTCCATCGGGAGGTGCTCCACAGACCTGTATCTGGCTACGTTCCTGAGGAGATCTGGAAGAAAGCAGGTGAGCGGCTTCACTACACATTCCACCCATGATCATAAAGCGACCAATCAGACAATCAGGTGCTCCGGAGTGTTCGAGCACTTAACTACTTGTGCGTACAGGAGATACTGAGCAGGAGCTTTACCTCTCTCTGTTAGCAATATGATGTTTTTTTTCAGGAGAGCGCTATTTCTTAAATGTAATTGGTCAGAAAATATTGATTTTTTTTTTTCATAACAGCAGAGCTGTTGTAGTATGGAGTTTGGTTGTATGTTGTAATTCAAATGACAGTTTTATATTACTGTGTAACAACCGATGCACAGGCAGACCCATTATAAAACACTGATAAACATAATCATCATTATGGTTAATGTTTCTGTAACGAAAGAAAGATTTAAGAAAGGAGTCTCGAGTGTAAGTGCCTTTTAACAGTTGGTAATTTTGCCAGTCTTTAGAACAGAGGACTTTGTTGTCACAACCTTATTTAACAGGATATAACTTAAAAAGAGTGTTCAAGTCAAACGAGATAAACGAAGGCGTAAAACCGATTGACATTTACAGAAGACACCAAGCGCAGTACCGTAATTAGACTCTTAGCCACAGTAAAACATTTGTGCAAATGTGCAACCCTTTAAACGTTTAAAAAGAAGGCCATATGTCCGTGAATGATCCTCCAGGCCAAGGTGGCTCGGAGCCCACTACAGTTTCCATAAACATTCAGCAAGCGAAAGTCCTGATCCTTAAATTATTTGATGGATAACTTGTCACCAAGTTGCAGAAGAGTCTTCTGTGTCTGTGGGAACTGTACACACCATCATTCACCAACACCACTTTAACATTACAGGAATTCGGTTGCAAATTTATGTCACATCCCTCATACAGTGCTGATTTCAGTCCAAACCCGTTTCCACATGTTTGGGCCATTACAGGCGTTCCTGGGAGGCCAGCGTTTAACACATGAAGCTCATGGCTCTGGTGTGCTGAGAAAAGAGTGATCCATCACGAGTGAAATATGTGCATTAGCATAGCGTATAGCGAAATTAGATTTATTTATTTAGCAGCACTGTGTTTTGTTATATCTATTTCTGTCACATTTAGTTGAGATGTGTCGCATTCTTAGCACTGTTAAATCACTGCATCTAAGTGAAATCACATACGTTTGGGAAGAGAGTGCATTTTTCCAGAACTTTAACCCACAAACTGGAAACTGGAAGATCAAAAATTGCTGTGATTCATGTGAAACTAAATTCCCATTTTGAACTTTTATACTTTTGAATGTACATTTATTAAATACAGTATACCTAGAAGCATAAGAGACACATTAGTTATGTTTGTGAGAATTAATTTCATAAATGACACCAAAACACAGAAATACAATGCCAGCATTCACAGCACTAAGCTTTACCGATATACATTATAAATCAAATGTAGCATGCATATTCATAGAGATCAAACATGTATCTGATGGAGATTATTTAATTACCAGTTCCTGTGTAAGAAGTGACTAGGTGTAGGCTGATCATTTTGTTTTTCTACCAGCGCTTTATATGAATATTCATATCTCTTTCATGCAACATCCCATCCTGTACATCGTGGGCCTTTGGGAGCACAACTGAAATGCATAATTTAAATATAAATTGGCTTATTTGCATACACAATTAGACAAGCTGCAGCTTTGAATGCTGTAAACATTAAAAAAATAAATAATCTAGACCTGTCGCTCAGATGGGGTTTGGTGTCAAAAGTAATAAAGCAACAGTATCACAAAACATAGATAAAGTGTCAGTTTGCGCGTCAAGGAACGGCCGTGTGCTTCACCGGTGGAAAATCAGCCGATAGAAAGTCGTTAAAGCTGTTGTGTTTGTAAGCAAAATAAAAACAGCTTAAACTGTAGCCAGAGACCAGAGACTTTTCAAAATGATATTTCGATACCCAATTGCCAATTTGATAAGTATTGCGATTCTGTATCATGATTTTATAAATACAGTATCACCATTCTATATACTTTTTTTTCCAGATTTGGTTACAATTCTATACAAACTTAAATAATTTGCTCCTACCACACATTATGTTGTGCCGTGTAAATACTTTTCGATCGATTTGGAGTCATTTTCAAATACACAAAATAATTGACACACACAAAAAAAAAACACAATTATTGCGATACGCAACTTTTGTGTTTTTGTGTATCTAATATATCAAATAAATGATAAATGGTGTAAAAGTAAATGGTGAAGATTTTGATTGACATTTTCTTCCTGTTACATACATACAGGGCAAAGCAAATCTGTACTTTGTTTAAAATGATAAATTACAGCAAATGCTCAAATTGAGAGCCTCTGACTTTGCGGCATTTGTGTATACAGTACCCTGAACACGTTTTTTTATGTCTCAGTACTGATGGTGCCTCCAGAGATGGTTACCTCCTTTGGTTCAATGATTGCTCTGGGCCGATTCTGAAAGACAAGTGACTTCAGATCAAATTAGGCCATTATCTAATGTTATTTTTGGTCTGAAATAAACAGAAAAAATATCTAATTTCATATAAGGAAAAATGTCATCATTTATACTTGGCTTTAAAACTAAGGTTCTTTTTACGTTAAAGCTGTAATAGACCTTAATAATACCCTAGTTATAACTAAATAAAAACAAAACATGGTCATCTCATTTAAAAATAAATTGCTGGTATTAGGCAGGTTTCTTTTTTCCCTTCAGTACAAATTCTTAATTCTAAATACGTCCATGTGTCCCGCATGACATTTTTTATATCGACTGACTCCTTCACATCTGTTTCAGAAGAGGCTGTGAACGAGGTGAAGAGGCAGGCCATGTCTGAGCTACAGAAGGCCGTGGCCGAAGCCGAACGCAAGGCTCACGACATGATCAGCACCGAACGGGCCAAGATGGAGCGCACCGTCGCCGAGGCTAAGAGGCAAGCTGCGGAGGACGCGCTGTCCATTATCAACCAGCAGGAGGATTCGAGTGAGGTAAATAATGTTAGAAACACTTACTCCTGTGGGCTTGGGCTGTTGAACAAATTCATTACTTGAGCTCTTCTTTAGGCTCTTTCTGCTTGTTTTAAAACCTGTTCATATTACTCTTCAACTTTTTCTTGAACTATAATGATGTCGGAGATGATTTATTACACACCCAGGTATTGTTTAGAGGACTACAACATGGTACTCATGTCAAATCTAAGGATATCCATTTGGATATCCAAGGTGGTCCTGATGTGATCGGGGTGAGACGGTGTTACGAAAGGAGCACGCTGTCACAGGACACAGTGGGAGTTCAGTTCATTTAATCAGTTAGTCGAGGAGAAAACGGAGCACACATCTGACTTTAATTGCGAGAGCCCTGTTTATGCACACGTCTCCCCGGAGAATTGCGTCGGTAGCTCTGGCTTCCCATTTCTGCTTCACGTTTAGAACTTTGTACTAATTGCTCTTATTCGGTCCAAAGACAAAGAGGCCCTGGCGGTAACCTGAGACGCACTGGGATTTCAACTTAACCTGTAGTAAATGTTTCTTTACATCCCATCATGTAGAACAAGCTTGTATTTTGTCTAAACTTTCATAGCGTGAGCAGAAGTATGATAATGCCCTTTTAACGCTTTAGAGGCTTTAAATCCTAATAGGTACTTCTGAAATAACATTATTGTTATTATTTTGGTTTAGCCAATCAAGACACATCTCTGCATGTAGGCAGGCCTCTCTGCTACAGTGTAAAGTGGATAGGAATAGCAAGGGATAAGGGATAAGTGGATATAGTCATGGCAATACTATACTTTTAGATATAATTGTTTTGCGAGTAGTGTGATGAATATTTCAGGTATAAAATCATCCAGATGAAAAGTAATGGAAGGTTTAAAGGTAAATTAAACCTTCAGGCATAATTAAATGTGTGTCATATGTGAGCGTCATTTGCTTAGATTTAGCTTAAGTGTAAAATTGTTTATGTGGAAAAAGAAATCTACGTGGGCTTGGGATTTAAAGGAAGAGTTGTGTAGATTGTAGAGTTTGGAGGTAGTGGAGGTTATTAAGATGGCAGGTAAGTAAAGCAGCATAAATATGACGTCCTGACTTTTTGTCACCCCAAACATTGGATTTTTTTTCTCATTCCTACAAAATAGGAACACTCAATATTTCAACCCATATACCAATATAAGCCATATATTTTAAAATTCACCTTTGAATCTTTGAAAGAACAAGACAGTTAGACTGTCATACTAATGTGACCTCATATAAAACCACCTCCACTGACTCGCTTGGCTCAGCAGTAGCTCATTTACTTGACACTGAAACACAGAAGAAATGGGAGGACATTCTAAGCATTATCTGAGGGACATTTCAGCTACACAGTAGCATCTTTGAGTTCAACATTGTAGCACAAATCAATCCATCTTTAAAAATAAATATTTGTAATATCATATTTGTGAAATAATTGAAGTTCTGTTCATCTAGTATGGTTCTGTTATAAAATAGAAAAATAAAATCTAACTTTCCCCCTCCCTCTATCCCTTCCTCTAGAGCTGCTGGAACTGTGGACGCAAGGCAAGCGAGACATGCAGCGGGTGCAACACGGCGCGCTACTGCGGCTCCTTCTGCCAGCACAAGGACTGGGAGAAACACCACCATGTGTGCGGGCAGACGCTGCAGGCGCAGCAGCAGGGCGAGACGCCTAGCACCGCCAGCTCCTCGGGCACTCCCAGCAGCAGCGCTGGCAGCCCCGCGGACACCCCCTCGGCCGCCGCCACACCACGCTCGGACACGCCTGGCACGCCGTCGGCATTAGAGCCCGCGCCGCGCTAAAGCCAAACCCATCACAGCCCCGCCAGGACTGTCTCACCTCGCCTCGCTTACTCAAACATGCTAATTCTAACATGCTAACCGAGAAAAAGAGGACTAGTTCCACAGAGCGATCGCCCAACCGGAGGTCCGTATCGGGTCATATTGACTTGCTATGACAGAGAACACAAAGATATTCTTTGTTTAAAATTCTCACCATCCTTTAATGCGCCCAATTGCAACTATAAGAATTTTTTTTTGTTCGTTTTGTTTTTGTGTTAAATGTTTCCTGTAAATAAGCAGAAAAAAAGAGAGAAGACCTCTGGATCAGCACATTAAACCTCCCGTTCGATTCGTTTGTTTGCTGTTTGTGTGTTTTGCCTGTTTTCAGCGCTTCTTCTCCTCCTCCTCTCCACTAGCTGGGATATGAAACTAGTTGACCTCAACAAAAGACACTTTACCAAATGACAAACCAAGGGATTACTCCATAGCTGTTGTAAACAAAGACGCAAAAAAAAAAAGTGATTATACGAAAGACAGCATTTCAATCAAGACAAACAAAAACAACAACAACATCAGGGCAGGACATTGTGGAGTAAAAGACGAATAGCATGTTACTGAACTTGGCAGACCTTCAGCGCCGTGTGCAGATGCGCAGCAGATTGTGAAGGAACGCAGATGTTCCCTCCTTTTTTTTTCCTTACACGTCTGCAAGACATTTGATGCTATCCAGGTCAGTGGTCTGAAAAATAAAAAGTCTGCTTTTTTTTTCGCGGGGAGAAATGTAAAGGCACGGAGGACCGAGCAGCTTGATGAGCGCAGCTTCATGATGAGCGTGCTGCGTCAGCTCCGAAAACAGGAAGTGAAGTCATCAGCCCACCCAAGCACGACCCTCAGTATGACAGCTGTGCGGGATGAAGGGCTGAAAAAAACAGGAAAAAAAACGGCACGTTCCTCCACTTCTGCCCAGCTTCTGCCAGCCCTACTTTCCTTCTGTTCTTTTTTCTTTTTTCCTCTTAGCTTTCATTGTGTTGAACATTTGTGTCCCATGCTGTCCTTGATGCTTATTTATTGTACGTGTTGGACAAAAATCGTGATCATGCTTTCTTAAAAAAGGACAAAAAAACTAACAAAAAAAAAAAAGATTTAGGCCCATCCTTCTAGCTGGTGCAAAATAACATATTAAGCATATCGCGAGCTGCTTTCTTGTCTGTGAGTGTTTGTGGTAGTTCCTTAGTAGTTCTTTAACAAGAAGGAAAAAAAAGAATCCAGTTGTCCTCAAAAAAAGAGACAAAAGCTAATCCCTCAGAGCTGCTGCTTCAGTCTAACGCCGACCTTTTCTGAGAACTAGCATGTAACACGGAATGCTAACATTAATGTTTTTGTACATGAGACGTACATACTTGTATTTGCACTGTCACGACGTTCCTTTCAGCATGCTTCTCTGTTTCCAAGTTTCTCAGTAGAGAACCTCGCGTCACTGACTCCGCAGTGCTTCTTTACCTAGCTGTGATCTTCATTTTCTTTAAGGAAAAAAAAAGGGAAAATTAGTTTCCAGACCTGCTTCTTCTTTTTCTTTAATCCTACACGCGATAGCGGGAAACATCATACCTTTTGCTTTGAATAGTTACAAACAGTGCATGCACATTACTGAATGTTGAAGTATATGTTCTTTTTTGTTCACTTTCTACAAAAAAGAGGGAAAAAAAGTATTTTAAAAAAAACACAAAAAAAAAAACCACACACTAAGAATCTAACTTTCCAAATGCAGAAGTGTAAACAGACAGCTTTAACACTGCAAAGCACCAGGTTACACAGTATTACAAAAAAAAAAAAAAGAATTAACATGGAAGACAGCCAAAGACCGACACGAAGGACCAAAACCTGATTTTATTCTATATGTAAATGTAACAAAAACAGACAAAAAAAAAAAAAACACACCATCGATTCTTTTGTTTTATTCGAGAGATCATCAACGGAAACCTTAAAAATTTTTCCTGTCGAAAGCCAAGACCAGCCCTGCTCAGCCTAAACGGAGGACTAGCGAAATCACGCTTGTGATCACGCGACGAGATCGTGGATGCGACCTAATGAGCAATAATCGAGACGGTGGCACGGATCCTTTATATCAGATTTATAGCTAGCGAGGATTTCCTTCAGCAGCCCCAAGCTTGCAAAGCAGACTAATTTAACTAAAGCAGCACTTATTCATACACATCTCTTTATCAGCCAGGATCATACAGGAAAGCCATGACGATCAGTTTTAAGAGCGGGAAACCCATGGTGCTAAACATGAAACCCTCTTCCTCCTCTGTTTCTCCCTTTTCTGAGCTGAAGTGATCCAAACTTTTAGTTCACAACCAAATTTTATAATTTTTCTTTTAAAAAAACAAAAACAAAACAAAAAAAAAACATCCACTTTCCAATCTAGTCAGTGAAACCGTGTCAAACCTGATAAAACAAACAAACAAGTACTGTGGAAGTCTTAATGAGTACCTATAAAGCTCCTCCTCTACTTCTGTACTTCTTCTAAAATATCTGTTTTGCTACAATTTTTTTTCTCCGTGACAGAAAAAAAAAAAAAAACGAAAAAAAAAATACCCTTACTCTACCTCTGACAGCACGTTACGAGCACCAGTCGCTGAGCAGACACTGGTCGAGTCAAACCAAATGGGCACGTGAGAACAGGACTAAAAAAACAAAATAAATCCAAAGTTAAAAGCTCATACAGCTGCGAAACCATATCACTACTTGGTAACGATGCAGACCTCATTAAGAGAGAACTTAAAGAATAGAAGAAATATGCTAAAAATATCTTTTTACATTCATTTTTGCTCGTCTCACACACACACACACACACACACACACACACACACACACACAGATCGCTTGAAGAATAAAAATAACAATTTGGGAAGATTTGACGTTTAAGAAGTGGTCGAGTGGAGAATCATAAATTTTATTTTTTTTTATGTGATCGCCCCCCCTTAAGACTCTTCATCATCCCTTCTGCCTTTTTTCTTTTTCGCTGTAAGAAGCTCTAAGGCCACTTATCAGCGTCGTCTAGGTTCATGTTCTAAACACGAGGCGTGCTTAAGGTAAAGAAGGCTGGTCATTTTTTTGCGCATGCCTGTCTTTGGATGATATATAAAGGGAGATACACGTGCGTTTTTCAATTTGTAAAGCGAATAAACGTCAAGCCTGAGCGAGTCGATGATTCGGGTGGGTAAGGGGCGGGTGGGTTCGGGCACAAAGAAATGAAAACTTTTTATTGTGAAGAAAAGCTCAAATAAATTAAGGTTATTGTGCAATACTTAATTGAAACATGAACCACAGGTTAATGGTAGACTGACACTGGGGGTGTGTGCTCTCTCATCACACTGTTTCAGTACGTTGTTGAGCTTTGGAGTCTACTATGTCACAACTGTGGTTTCCTGTTTTGTTGTTTTGTTTTTTTTCTTCTCTGTTTCATTTGTTTTTCTTTTTTTTATTATTATTATTTTTGGGGGCTATAATCAATGGTCTGTCAGTCTGTGAAACTTTGCAGTATGATTCTGGTATTGTCGTAATCTTTACTGTGTAATAAATATGTTAATACTAAGGACTCAAGGCTGTGCATTAGTCTCACTACCCAAAACAGCTGTCATGCTATAAATGAAAATTTGCATAGGTGATGCTGTTAGGCTCTCAGTGTAGCAATAACACAGTTAGTTAGTTAGTTAGTTAGTTAGATAGTTAGATAGATAGATAGATAGATAGATAGATAGATAGATAGATAGATAGATAGATAGATAAACATCTATCTTACATACTAAAATACATTTTCATAATTGTAGTTTATATATTTAAACTTTCTACCTTAAGCACTAGTGAAACACTGGGATAAGTGCATCAGTGTACCAGGGGATTATATAGAGAAATAAAGGGAGTTTTTACTCTCATAACTGTGTTTGGTTATTCTGCACAATCCAACGTCCCAGTTTGACTTGAACAGCCTTCTTATATAATTTCTCATTTTATTTCAAGGAAGAAAAAAAAAAAAAAACGTACCACCAAAATAGAACAGGCTAAAACAAAATAGTACAGATAAAAAATTAAATAAAATAAAATATATATATTATATTAAATAATTAATAAAATGCCCCTTTTGTCATTCCCACAAGTGCACAGGTCTCGACCAGAGTGAGACATGAGGATTTGAACAGGAAATACATGGCGAAAATAGCGGCTCATTAGAGAGATGATGTTCTTGGAGCTGTACATGGATGTCATAGCTAAAGTGTTTTCATAACGGAAAGCTGCACACTGAGATGTCTGCCAGCCTGGCTCAAATCAGTGTCGAGAAATGCTTGGCTGGGATTGACTGCAGGTTTTGCCAAGAGCACAACTTGAGAAAGTAAGGACAAGTGGATTACAAGTTCCTAGAAATGGCAGTGGCCAGATCGACAAATGAGGCAAAAAAAAAATTGTGTCGCTCAATATTATTGCGTGTTAACTTAGCCTACGTTTGGCAACCACTGCATGTTAAAATTAATAACGATTCCTCAAGAGCATTACGTCTCCTGTTGACTTGTCCTTTCACTGTCATTCACTTGTCCTTTCCTCTGGGTCTAAACATAAGCTTAAACATAATATATTACATAATATAGAAAATCATCATCAAGGTTGTCCATTAAAACAGAAAACAAAAGCCTGAGCAAAGAAAATATTAACATGACTGGAATAGGGCTAGGACCTGTCCACACATTATTAAAACCTGGAAGCGTAGTCCTGAACAATCAGCACTATGTGTATGGAAGAAATGTGGTTAGGAAAAAAAAACATGAATGACCGTGATGGATGGCTTAAACACTTGGTAAAGTTGCATCATAAAAAGTCAACAGTAGAAATCACAGCTATGTTTAATAGGGAAAGTAAGAAAAGCTGATGGTTAACGTGGAATACGTAATTAAAGCATAAACCCCAGGTCCATATGATGCATAGTGTCCACTGTACGTACAAGCCTCTGGAGGTGATGTTACTGTATGATCTGTTGCTCAGGTCTTGACCCAGCAACGTTATGTGGCAATAAAATGAAGTCAGCTGATGACCTGAATGTACTGAATGACCAGGTTATCACATCAATCCACTTGTTTCTTCCCTTATGGTACTATAAGCTATAGGGTAGTATTTTACAGTTCGGTCCCGAGAAACTTGTAGTTTTCAGAACTACATTTGCATTTAGACACTTGGCAGACACCATCATCCAGAGCGACTTACAAAAAGTGCTTTGAAGTTTACTTACACTGGGTTGACCAACGAAGTGCCATCAGTCAAAGGTGGGGGATTAGTCCAAGTATTGAAGAAACTTGGCGTCTTGAGTCGTCATTTAAAGATTGCCAAAAACTCGGCTGTACGGATATCTAGAGGAAGTTCGTTCCACCACCTACAGTAGGTGCAAGAACAGAAAAGAGCACAGCGCCTCATACAGTACAACTGAAAAATTTGGCATTTTTCCCAGAGGTCACAGTGGTAGACTCACATTTTCAGGGTCCAGTCTTCGAGTCTGTGTATGTGCTTGCTGGGTTTCGTCTGGGTATTCTGGTTTCCTCACACAGTCCAAAGACATGCAATTTGAGCCAACTGGTGTCCCCAAATTACCTGTAGGATATGGATTGGAACCCTGTCCAGGGTGTACCCCGCCTTGTGCCCAAAGTCTCCTCGGATAGGCTCCAGGCCCCCCACGATCGTATACCGAATAAGCGATATAGAAGATGAATGAATGATTATCACTCAGGCTACCACACACTTGGATGCTCATCTCAAAACTCAAAGGAGACAATAATCCTTAGAAAAAACACACATAGACAGTATAAAAAAGGGGGAGGAAATGCTAATTCAATTTGGCTTCTGTGCAAATGAATTGTTCACTAAAGGACAAAACAGCTTCCCATTTGTGGCCCATTATTTACATTTATTGTATTTAGCCTTCAGCTTCATGATTTCGTCTGCCTCCCATAATAGCCTCGGGTAATTAAGTGCTAGTGCCCTCACTAAAGATGAGGCTATTAAGGTGGAAGGTCTGCATTTGAAAGCGTCACTTAATTCTGCTTCGTATTCGTACCTAATGTGAGAAATGCTAATCCGTCCCGCCAAAGCCTGTAACATCGACGAGGCATTTAACGTAGCAATTAGAGGCGTCCTGGCAGAGCGCTTCGTAAACGCCGCATTCAGCCACCGGCACAAAGGACACCGATGTTTCATAATCACGCAACCTTGCGACGCCCGAAGGAAAAGAAATTGCTTTATTATGAACCACGTGCACTTTTTATTTTATCTCGCCACTTAGCACGTAATAAAACTTGGGATGAGTTAGAATGATGAGATTCACTATTGGCCTCTTTCTTTAGGTTTTTTTTTTCTTTTTGTTCATTATTATTATTATTATTAAACTGCCAGAACAGACAAGGCAACGGTCTGGAGAACTGTTCTCCGCTGATAACAATACGAATGGACTTTTCTTGAATGGAGGAAAACAGCTGTCTCCATTATTCAAATGCTTCACCTTTTTCTCGGCTCCATTAATTGGGTCTTTGATCACAGGCGGAGGTGCAGAGAGCCTGATAAGAAACAAGTTCCAAGCGAAGCAGCCCCGAGGACTGAGCTACGGCTGAGCTAGATGAGATAAAGCTCTAATGCCTGCGTGCGAGAGAGCGATAGAACGCTGGCGGATGGAGCAGAGCGATGCTCGTGACGTGACGAGAGCTAATGCGGGATATAAATTCAGCTCCCGGGGATGGAACACCGGATTAAACTTCATAAAGGGTTCACCTCGAAACCGTTTACGTTTCCCTCCCTTTTAAATCAAACTCCGTACAACAAACCGGACACGCGGTAGAACATTACTGTAGACCTTGATGTATGTGTGTGGGAAGCATTTTCCCATTTAAGAGTTAAGTAAGACCACATTTATTGCATTCGAACAATGGTGGATCTACTAATAGACCTCATTCAGGGAAAAAAAGAAAGGCAAAAAAAAAAAAAGAAAGAAAGAAACCTCCTTTGGATCTTGACTTGAATGAGCAGAACTGTGAGGAAAACAAATGTTTGCGAGGTTCCTGTATATTTTTGCAGCACCTCCCTGCTCTGGCCTTGCGAAATCCAGTCAACGCCAATGGCGGTAATGGCAATAACGCCTCCAGAGACGTGATTAAGGCAATACGTCCCCTCACAGAACCCCCTGAATGATATATGCGATGAGCTCTCCATCAACCCAGACAGCTGCTCAAAAGAGAGCTCTCTTTTAAAAGAGAGTGAGAGAGAGATAGAGTAAGTGAGAGGTGGACAAAAAGCATTGTGTAAATGTCAGCTAATGGCCTTGCTCTGCCCTGTAGATGAACAGAAGGAGGAAAACGAGAGCATCTCTTTATCTCTAGTGGCCAGCACAGCTCAAGCCTAGATTTATACCGAGAGGAGAAAAAAAAAAAAAAGAAAAAAGAATGACTCCACTCTCATCCTTCTGTCCTCTGGGCATTGCTCTACTGCGGCAGTGTGGAATCTGCTAAGGGTGTTTGCCAGGAACAGATGTCCTCATTTCAGAGGAGTGTTACGTGAGCTGTGAAACAAAAGTAAAAACCATAATAAACACCGGTTCTTCATTCCGATTGCCGTAAATTGGCTTAAATCACAGGTCTGTGTGTTTGTTCTAATACTTTAAACAATTTACATGGTAGATGTCTAGACATCTATAAAGATGTCTAGACGTGGTGAAGTCCTGAGCAAAGATTAAGTAAAGATAGCACTTTATAATGGGGAGCGCGTCAAAGACGGCTGCTTTGGGTTCATCGATCGGATTCTTTATACAGTATAAAGTGTAACTTTTGTTTTTCCCCAAGGGCAAGACAAGGGCAAAAGGTTTCCAAGCACAAGAAGGTCTTTAGAAGGACTTGGCTGTTGTTTAGTATAATTCATTTCAATTCGGTTTTATTCATATAGCTCTTTTAACAATGCTTATTATTGCAAACGTGTTTTACAAAGTCAAAAAACGTTGAAAAAGACTTTGAAGTGTCTGAGGAAAGAGGTGTAAATTTTACAGATATAATTGTGAGCAAGCCGAGGGCGACTGTGGCAAGGAAAAACCGAAGATGGGTGAGATGAAAATAGGAAGGAACTTTGAGAGGAACCAGACTCAACAGGGAACCCATCTGGGTTGGGTAGGGAACCGGACTACTCAGCAGGAGGTCCCAGGTTCAAACCCCAGATCCAAGAAGCTGCCACTGTTGGGCCCTTGAGCCAAGCCCTAAACTTTTAATCTCTACTCAGAACTTCACAAGTACTAGATATCAATACACCGTAGGTCTAACATCTACCATGTAAATTGTTTAAAGTATTAGAACAATGAGATAAATCTAAGTTGCCCTGGATAAGCGCAGCTGCCAAATGCCATAAATGTTAACAATCTGACTCTTTCCTTTTATACTGTAAATTTCCCCACTGTATAGCATACTGTATAGCATATAGCATAAGTCATACTGTGTGTTAGGAGGCTGTATGTTCAGTATAACAGTTTAAATTCTGTACTATCCATCGAGCCATCAGAGAAAAACTGCCTGAATTAGCCGTGGGAACCAATGAAAATCTCTGACCTATAAAACTTATACTGTTAAAAACTTTAAACTCTGACCTACATAAACTTTCCATAGAAGTAATAAAACAAACAAAAGAAAAATATGTCCCTAAGTTGCTGCGCTGTAAGAGAAATTAAACACCTCGGGTTGTGTTGTTAATGGAAAAAAAATCAAGTTTGGGATCTTAGCAGTAACTCCACTTTGTGTTACACCACATTACACCACTCGGTTTTTGATTATTTTGCTATAACTGCATGCCTGCAAGTGTTTATTGTGCATCGCATAGTCTGATAGCATCTACTGTAAGTAGATTTATTTTAAAGCACATTATTATTTGTTTTTTTTTTACTTGAAGCAAAAACCGTGTAAATGAAAGAAAATCAATATAAAGAAAGTTTCATGATACGCAACTGACACCTCCCGGGTTCAGAAGCTTAGAAACAAAATAGCCCGAAAGACTGCAAACCCTTCACAGATGGTATAAAAATGTTCCCCTTTTCCTGTAAGGTTTCTGTTCTCATGAAGCGAGCTTCTACCTCAGCACTAGAGGGAAATGTTTCTCTCTTCCAATCTGGTTTGGGATGGTTTCCGTTCTCCCTAAATCTCAGGTGCGGGCCGGTAGTGTCAGCGCTCGCAAGGCTCAGGGTTCACACTGGTGAGATGATTGATGGCTGTTGAGAGGCAAACGAGGAGCAGACCGCATGGACCCACTGTGTGTTTAAGCCATGATTGATGCTTCGCGGTGATCCCCCGTCTTCGTGGAAACAGCTCGTGCAATGCACACACAGGCGCCGCTCTTGCTGACTCAAACGTAAAGTTTGTGTTTGCGAAAGTGTGCATCATGCATGGGTGAACTCGAACGTGCTGGGAGACGCTGTGACTTTGAGGTATCATTGTGTTTTCCATGGCTGGAACGACATCCAGAAAAAAAACAGAACTGTGCATGGAGCAGAAAAGCAGAATTTTCTACTTACAGTGCCATGAACAAATATTTGCCCCCTCATAAATCAAAAAAATATTTGCATATTTGTCACACTTAAATGATTGAGATCATCAAATAAATTTTACTATTACACACAGATAACCTGAGTAAATACAATAAAATGCAAACTACAAAATGCAGTGCCTAATTCTTCACATGGGAATTTTGGCCCACTCTGCCGGAATTTTGACGAATTTTGGCCCACTCTACTGACCAGAATTGTTTTAATTCAGCCACATTGGAGGGTTTTTGAGCATGAATGGCTTGTTTAAGGATCTCAATTGGTCCGACTTTGACTAGGCCACTTCAAAACCTTGTTTATTTTATTGTATGTGTGTTTCGGATCACTATAATACTGCATAAACCAAGTGCATTTGACAATGAGGTCACAAGCTGATGGCCGGACATTCTATTTTAGAATTTATATGGTAGAGCGCAGAATTCATGATTTCATCAAGTTCAGGTCCAGGAGCTGCAAAGTAGCCATAAACCATCACCATGTTGGTATTGGTATGATTTTCTTTTTTATGAAACACTGTGTTAGTTTTAATGCCAGATGTAACAGGACGCACACCTTCCAAAAAATTCCACCAAATATTAGGCTAAAATTATTGAGAAGAATCAAAATATTTTTTAGCAAATGTGTTCTTTTTGATCAGCAGTGGCTGGAACCTTGGAACTCCTAAATGATGCCATTTTTGCATGGTCTCTTCATCATTGTTGAATCTTTATCAGAGGCAAGTGAGGCCTGCATGTTGTTCTTGGTTCTTTTATGAGGTCCTGGATGAGTCCGTTACTGTGACTCTCACCATGGTTTGCTGGAGGCCCAAAGCATTAGAAACGGCGTTCCAGACTGATACATTTCTGTTACTTTCTTTCTTATCTGTTCTCAATTTTTTAAATAGTCTTCCTATTTTAGACCTTTTGCTTCACTTCGGTTCTATTTAAGTGACTTTTTTATTCAACAGCTCTGGCAGTACTCAGGCCTGGGTGTGGAAAATGAATTTAACTCAGCTTTCCAAAAAACATAGTACATTCATAAATATTTTTCATTTAATAAATTAAATCATCATTTAAAAAGTGTATGTTTTTGTTTACTCAAGTTATCTTTGTATAATATTAAAAATAGTTTTAGTTAATTATGCAAAGAAATATGCAAAAATTCAGGAAAGAGCAAAGACTTTTTCATGACACTGTTTGGAATTCTTATGGAATTTTTAAGTTAAGAATGTAAAAAGTATTTTATTTATTTATTTATTTTTACTTATTTCCAAATTGTTCCCTAGAGCCTCTCCTTTATCGAAAAGGTCTTACAGAAAGTTTTGTCTGGCATTTCTCTTTAGATAAATATTGCAGATTACATATAAAGCAAATTCATGTTCAGGCTCTTCTGCTATATACAGTATATCATGCTACCTGCAAAACTCTTATCTTTTAGCTTCAGGGTCTGCTAACTTACTCTCAGTATATTACAGTACACCAATATGCATAGACTCAGTCAGTGTCAGTTTCATGCTGTTCTCTCGGCAGTTATTTCTATTTGGAATACTATTTACATTATGATACTATTTACATTATGATACTATTTACATGCTTTTTTATATCCTTGAAAGATTTACATATCTTTTAGAAAACAGGTGATGAGTTATACTAAAATTTCATTCTGTCTGTGATACAACAGCTCCATTGGGTCTTACAAAGCAAAAAGATCCAGTCAGGCCAGTGCTCGCAGTGATTTGCACAAAAAAAGGCTCAGATTGGAGATACGTATGACAGAGGACTCTGTCAAGGGAATGAGTTAAAGGTGTTGCGTAAAATCTCAAGCTCAAAGGAATGGATAATGCAGATTTTCATGGTAATCATGGTACCCTTAGTAAAGATAAATATATATTTTTTAAAAAGGTTAGCTTGATCTCAAAGATCTAACCTTTAATTGTATGTGGTTTTTTTTATCTTATTTTTAAAGAATTCTTTAAAAAGGGAATTGATGCGCCAATAAAACTGAAGAATGATGTGTGCGAGGAATTCTGGTGCTGATACAAAAACAACAACAACAACAACAATAATAATTACAAATCTCTTACTTGATATCATCTTCACAAGAACACACTCACACTGTGGGCAATTTTGAAAATAACAATTAGCCTTTGGACTGTTGAGGGGAACCAGAGTACCTGGGGAAAACCGACCAAGCACAGGAAGAACATGCAACACACACACAATAATAATAATAATAATAATAATAATAATAATAGCAACTCTGTTGGTATATTTATTAAACATTTTTTATATAATTATCCTTATTATGCTAATAATTATAAATATAATTGTGATCAGTTTGTTGTTGATGACAATGTTTGATTCCTGATGTTCCACTTAGACAATTACATTAAAAAAAAAATTTTTTTATTATAATTAAAAAATTTTATGGCTCCAATAGTTTGCTGACTTTGTTTACTCTCAGTAAAAAGGTGAACAAAAGCCAGTGTTGCAGAAGAAGGGTGGCTAGTTCTCTAAGACCTCCTGGATCGAGTGGACGGTGCAGTGCTGGAGAGAATTGCGAAGGGTGCAATAGTGTTTTTATAAATTAATGTCACATGTCCAATGTAACAGTGTTGTCTCTGTGGCTTTAAATCGCGAGGGGAATCCCAGACGCCATTTTGTCTCTGAGCTGTTTTCCACTTGTTTATTGTATACAATTGTAAATATTGCGTGGTCAAAGTGTACACGTGAACTTGTTCAATGATTGAACCAGAAGTATCTGTGGAAATTTGTAAGTCAGATGTTCATAAGTTGAGGACTACCTGTACATCTTTTGCAAACTTTCTGTGAAGCTGCCATTAAATACATACTAACACACTATAGTGCCTATAGTGCCTCTCTTCTCTTACCAGTGTTTTCGGGAAAGACTTGGTCAATGCCAACTCCGTGATCAGATGGAGTGATGTGGACATGCCCCGCTGATTTCCTACGGTGACCGTGAAGCCCGGGTTATCAGTAGGAGTATCAGTATCATGCTGTGCTGCATGAGGTAGTCAAAAGCTCTTTCCACCTACAGCAGATATAAAAACATCAATCTCAATCAAAGCACACCAATACACACACACACACACACACACACACACACACACACACACACACACACACACACACACACACATACAATTCATTATTAATGAATTATATTGACAGCATGTATATATTTGAAAGATATTTGAAAGATTTTTTTTTACATTATCATAAAAGCATGTAAGCTTTTTTTTTTTATTATTATCTTTCTTCCAAAGATCCAGACTTTTGTGCGCTTTTAACATAGTCTTGAGGAATACTTCTCCAGGCTTCCTGAAGGACTTTTTTAGCTTTCACTTTCAGTCCAGTTCCTGTACAGAGGAGTGTTTGTTCACTGTGAAGCCACACAGAGACCAATGAATCATTCAAACATCAAAGGCATGAGTCAGTGGGAATGATGTGCAGATCAGGTGCAGATGATGACAAATAATCAGGCCTGGTTTATGGCTGGGACAGACGAGAGGGGAAATGAGGTTGCTGCTGATGGTGTTACATAAACAACCAATTTTTAAATTATACATTTTTGTACTTTGTAGCCTGAGACAGTAAAACATTCTATTTTCTTTACATGTAAAACATGAATTTCTTTAATGTAATCTGCATAATTAAATTTAACTTAATATGTGGGGGGTCCTAAGACCACAGTCCTAAAACTTAATGAAGTTTCAATAATTTTTCAATAGATAGATAGATAGATAAGGCAAGATTCACATAAAAATCATATCATATAATAGAATATGTCCCCCTACTGTCTCCTTTCCACAAATTGACGCATCGATTTTAAAATTCAAAAGCAAAGACGACACGAACCTGAATCGTGATATTACTCTTACACGGTAACGTCGCACACTGTTATATTAAAGCTAGTCAGCTCATCATTTAAATTCCCTTCACTCGAGCCTGCACGAGCATGACAATTTACTCGGAGGGTGGAGGACGAGAGAAATTTCGTGTGAAACGGCTGGCGATACATCTCATCCCATCAAATAAATGACCCAGGAGAGGTCATAAATCAGCAGGGCTCAGTCGAATGCTTCTGTGAAGCGGAGAAGAAAAAGAGAAGGAGGAAGTGAATAAGTGAAGCTGACGGCTGGAGGACTGACAGGACACACCTGAGCACCTGCGTATGATTAATATCAGCATCGAAACGTGCCGGTGTTAAGTACCCGGAGTTCCTGTGCAATTTATAGCTCCCACCGTAAACTTCCCCTCCTCCTTCTCCTCCTCCTCCTCCTCCTTCACCATGGTCTTCCCCAGCTGTTCCACACCTGGATGTGGGCCCAGGAGAGAGGAGGCACTATCCATCTCTCCCAGGGCAATGGTGGGGAAGTGCTGCACCCAGCAGGTGCTCTGATAAAAGTAAGGAAAAACCTTTAGTAATATACCTGTGATATAGAATTACACACCTCCTCATGGCATAATGCAATTCCAATATCTGTATCTGTACAGTATAATAAATAATTTGTATTTGTACAGTATAATTAATACATTTTTGTTATTCATCTGTGTGTGTGTGTGTGTGTGTGTGTGTGTGTGGTCTGAGACGGTTTTATTATGAGATGTGACTATTTTGCAGAATTGACATTCTGACATTCAGTTTGGAGTTCAGGAGATTGTCTTGACCAGGACCACACCCCTAAATGCATTGAAGCAACTGCCATGTGATTGGTTGATTAGATAATTGCATTAATGAGAAATTGAACAGGTGTTCCTAATAATCCTTTAGGTGAGTGTATATTACTGACTATTATATAGTATATACTATTACTATTTATATTATTTCATAGTTTTGAAAGAAAAAAATTACTGATTCTTATAAAATGTACTACTTGGGTGATTTATTATTAATTATTAATAAAAAATATATACATAAGGTTAAAAAATTCTCATCAGTTTGAATGAATCACTACTGGACTATCTGTACATCATATGCATGGCAGAATTTTGAACAGGCATGATACAGATTATTATTGTTATTATTATTATTATTATTATTATTATTATTATATGAGCTTCATATCTTCTTCTTATTCACATGTTGAACGCTCAAATCTCCCTCTCGTGTGCATTTTTACATATCCCAGAATGACTGAACAAACTAATAATGACCTCTGATTCATATCTATATTTATATCTGTTCAATCTGAATGATGTGTCTCTATTCAGTTCCATCCCTAGTCCATATACACTGTAATAGTGCTTTCATGCTGTCACTTCAATGTGTGTGATATACGGCTTTCATGTGGGGGATAAATTGCTTGTATTAGTCACACATGAGATATCGGACGCATATCTATTAAAAGTAATCCCACCTGAACCGCTAAGCTATAGCCGACATGCCCAGAAATGCGAACTCATGACGCCCCTTTTTTAATGCTGGGATTTACAATGCACACGTATCTTCTCTGCAGGATTGCACTCGGGTCTGCCAGATGCTTCAGAATCACACTGAGATATGGATCCTTAGCTCAGGGTACTCCCGAAGCATATTAACAACAACAAAAACCCTGCAAGTTCACTGAAATGAGATTAGAAGTGCTTTTCATAGTTAAAACGTTACCTGCCTACTCACATCCAAACCCACGTGAAAGCATACTGTATGTATGGCGTGGAAAAACCCTTCACATGGTGAGATCTGGAGTTCTTCAGGCTCTTCCGGTTTCCTAACACAATCTAACAACATGCACAGGAGATTGATTGACATTTCCAACTGTGCATAGTGAATGAATGTGTGTGCATGTTTGTGCCCTGCCATCCAGCATTGTGCCTTGAATTCTGATCCTGTCTATGATGTATAGATGATGGATAGATGTGTCTGAACCACAAGTCAAACTTTAATGAAGAATTAATGTCCCAAATGTGAAAATGGAGGTAATGGCATTTAAAGTTTCGATTCCATCTGCTGCTCCGGAGTGTTATGGACATTTTGAGGGCTGATATCTAATTACAAACCAAAGTGCACTTTTAACTTCAAGACATAAATATCCACACTTTGAGTGACATTCAAAGCAGGAGGGAATGACATTTATTTACTGTAGTAAGGTGTTAAACAAGGTATAAAACAGCTTTATATATATATATATATATAAAATATATATATATATAATTCCCACCCAAAAAGCAAGTATATCATAGGCTAATTGTACAACATAATAATAATAATAATAATAATAATAATAATAATAATAATTCATGGTCATCAAATGGGTTTTTCCATTCTGTCGCTAATATGCTAACATGTCTCTCTTTCACTCACTTTCTATACTGCTTATCCTGGTCACAGGAGGCCTGTATCCTATCCCAGGGAACTTGATGCATGTACATCCTGGATGGAAAGTAAATTGCATGGCAAAAAAGTGGACACACGCTCACACACTACAGGGAATTGCCATGATCTGCTTGTTTAGACGAGCTCACAAACACAACCTAGGGAAAAACCTGCAGCCTCCAACACCGGTGTTGCTCTTCATCAACTCGTTTCGGATTTCCAACCCGGCCTAAGCAGCTGAATTAGTGGGTGGGTCGAGGTGGTTGACTTAAGCCAGGTGCTCCAATTAGGCTGGATGAGCTCCAGCACGGAAAAGCACATCGCCTCCGATCACAGCCGCTGGATGTGCTTCCCATCGACACACCTGCTGGAGTGGACTCACATCCCCATATGGTGCTCAGTGATCTAAGCTCATTCAATACACACTTGAGGCTCAACAATTAAGCAATACATAAACATTAATAAAAATGGAAAATGCTGAGGTTTTTAAAAGAAGAAAAATATTCTTGAGCATAGAATGTAATATCTGGTGCTTAATATATAAACAGTAAGCTGTGAAAGCTATTAGACCCAGCAGCTGGGTTTCTGTTATTAACAAGGACAGGTTGGATTTACACACATACTGTATATATAAGAAAGAAAAAAGCATTTTGGTAATTGAATGAATATTTGCTATTTTAATTATAACATTAAAATTAAACATCGCAGAAATGGAATGTGACATATGTGAGTGCTCATTTTATGATTATTTTTAGATATATATCAGGTTCTAGTCTAGTTCCCTCCCCCTCACATTTAATATTTATTTTACTATACATAATATTCTATATAATAATTGCTAACTTCTGTCTTTAATGCACACTTAAAACGTTTGTAAATCCAGAAGAAAAATTACTGTAAAACTATTAGGAATAACACAAGACTTATTTAAAATACACAGTATTTTACACTGCAGCAGTAGGAGACTATTAAGCTTCACCTCTGTGCTTTGTCTTAGAACCAATATGAAATATCCATAACAGAACTGAAAATCATGGACTTTGAAGTCATTACTGGATGGTGAACACACACACACATACAGTACACACACACACACACACACACACACACAGACCTGGAGTGCATTTTAGCGGTTTTAGGTCATCCCTCATTTTCTAACTAAAAAAAATACCCCATGTTGTTAGGAGCAAGAAAATACAGAAGAAGCAGAAACTTCAAAGAACAAACAAGCTTTAATCTTGTGGCGCACTCGGAAAGTTTCCCGCCTCGAAAATTACCAGGGAGTGTGTATGAGGTTTTTTTTTTTTTATACTACTATTATTATTCTTTTTCAGGACTTTACCTTTCAAACCTGCACAGTTGGATGGGAAGTTTTGTCATTTTGCGGCAGACAAAAATCAGACAATGAATTCTTTGATGTGCTTTGAAAGAAGAGTTAATACATAACTACCAAATTATAGAAAATTACCAGTTCCCAAATAAATCTCTCTCTTTTTTTTTTTTTTTGATATTATTTGCTAAAAGATCCATGGTAGATGGTGTGACAATTTTGTGGGAACATTTTCTCTTTGTTAACCCTGCTGTCTTTTTCTTTCAGATTGAGCCTTTTTTTTTTCCTTCTTTTTTTTGGAAGAACAATAAATAACAAAAAAGGCCTTTTTTTATTTGAAATTCAAAGAGAAAAACAAAATAGAGAATAGAGATGGCTGTAAATGCAATCTTTCCATGTTTATTGCTAGTATAAGATGTTTGATAGGATCACATGATCTGCCGGGAGCATGCTCAGTGAAGAAAGCAGCTGGCACCATCACAGTCCAGGTAGCGGCATCTGGACCTGCGTTTCTTTTTGGAACATGCAGTGCCTGTGGCATTTTGCCTCGGCTGGCCCAACATCTGGCTCGTACAGAGGGAGACGAAGAACGTCCTTGAGGAATGTGTCCATTACTGTTGTTAATCTCTCTTTTATCATCTTTGTGTCCAAAAAAAAAAAAAAAACATTATTCATCACCTTACTACATATATAGGTAGCTACCTAAATCCATATCTTTATTCAGATTGGAATCATAAATGTGTGTTGCCTAAGTATTATTTATTATTTATTATTATTATTATTATTATTATTATTATTATTATTATTATTATTAAGCATGATCCCTAGCCCTTTTCTCCAAAGAACACTGATAAATAACCAAGAGTGCTTTTTATTAGCTTTTATTCCAAGTTACTTAAAAAGTTTTCAAACTCAGCTACATTTGAATTTATAATTGGTTGTTATAATTTTCTCACAACATTTGTTCATAATGTGACTGAGTTATCAAGGTAACTATTTTAAATGAAGAAAGAAATAAAGAAAGAATTATTTCCTATAACTACTGTTTAAAATTAACAACAATAGCTGTCTTAAATTTTTTAATCAGATTTACCATTGTTTTCATATTTGTTAACATCCAGAGATATATTATTAAATTAGCAAGGCCCATTCTCAGAATCTACTACAAAATTTACACTTTACTTCTAATTAATCAATAATAAACTACAAAATTTTCACTTTACTTCTAATTAATCAATAATAAACTACAAAATGTACACTTTACTTCTAATTAATTAATAAATATCAAATAACAATGGATTAATTAACCATTTCATTGGCAAAATTAATTGGGCAGAGTTTGAAAAATCCATCTTTCTATTTGTGTTTAGTTTAAAATTAATTAAAATTAGTTCTTGACATGTCCCCTGCGATGTGTATTCTTTACTAGCCAGATTGGATACCAAACAGGACACATGATGATGGTCTCAGTTTATTGTTTCTGATGATTATTTCTGTTTATTATCAGCGAAAATAGCGTATTTAAATTAATCAAATCATACTAAATTCAAGTCAATTTTGATTGTATAGTGCTGAAATGTTTTTTATTATTATTTATTTTACTTTAAATTACTTTAAGCGGTCTGTGTTGCAAAGCAGCATCTATACTTTTTTCCATACTTTTTAATTCCATAAAAGTATAGATGATAACTATAAGTTTGTCCCTGATGAGCAAGTTGAGGTCGATGGTGGCCAGAAAAAACTCCCTGAGATGAGAAACCTTGAGAGGAACCAGACTCAACAGGGAACTTTTGGATGATTGACCTTAAATTAACTTCAATCTAACAGGAAAGGTGTTTAAATTAATATAAAGTCCATTTTCGTTGTTGGAGACTCAGGTTAGAAATGGTCATATGAGTTTCAGTTTCACTATAGAGTGACCGCAGTCACAAGCCATCATAGAAAGACCTCCATCCCTTTACATCAAAAGAACATTTTCCGGGGAGAACAAAGAGAGGACGTTGTATGGAGGGAGACCCAGAGACCAACCGATGACGGGAAACACATTAGCATGTTCCGGGGAGAAATAGTGTTCCTGCGAGCCATATAAGTGTTAGTATATAAGGGATGAGAAATCAAGGGGGGTGTTTTATGGACATATGATATAGAACAGACAGATGTAAGAGATAGAGACCTGGAAAATGTATACACAATATTAGAAAACTCTAATGATATGATGTCTATGATGTAAAGCTGTAGTCATTTGCCAACATTGGTAATTCCAATACTCTTAATAAATTTAATATTTAAATAAAGAAAAAAAAGAAAGGAAGAGATGCCAAACATACCGTACATACTGTATATTAAAGCATTACAGTTTGCATAGAATTTGTAAAGAAAAGTTAAGATGTGTTCAGATTACTACTGGAGAAAACAAATAAATAACATACTGACTTATTAAACTGAATTTGAATTTTCCCTTAGAAAGATGAAAGACACTTTTGTCTTGTATTCTCTCACTTGCTTAAGCACTAAAGTCTTACTAAGCAGGAAATTCAGTACAAGCCCAATTCACATTAAAGCTCTGAGCAGCACTTAAGAGAACAGTGCAGGCAAAATATTTTCTTTCATGGTTCTATTTCCTGTCTGATTTCCATCCTAACTGTGACGAATGTCAAATACGCTATTTATCGTTCGCATTCTCCATGGTGGGTCTGACTTTTATCCTCGGCTATTCTGCTTTGTGTAGCTGAAGGCGCTCGAGTTGTTGTCTACGACTAGAGTCCGCCTCGGTCGGTGCACAGAGGCACAGTGCCTTCTAGAGGCAGATCAGAGGAAGGAGAAGGCGACAGAACGGCAGAGGGAAAGAGGGAATTGATTGTGCAGCCATCATGCTGACAATGCCATAGTGCCATGGCAGCGGCTCGACGGGAGATACTTCATTCAGCATAAGATGCAAGACAATAGATTGGCCTGATTGGAGAGTGCTCGTCTCGCTTCAACAGGGCTTCTCTGTGTGATACCGAGTGGCTGTTTTTCTCCCTCTCAGACACACAGCCTTTAATCCAGCAATCAATGACACTCATTTTAATACACCCACTCCACACGGACTCGGAGAGTGCAACTTTGTGGAACGAAAGTCAACTCGAGCTCTAGTGCAGACACTCAGCGAGGTCTCGTTTCAGGTCATGTCTGAGGATTTCACATATGTGACGAATACAACAACAAAGCCCTACAAGGCTCTCTGTGGCGTTACAACTGAACAATCAGCGAGAGCGTGCTGTAATGCTCTAATAATATCAAGCCCCAAAGTGATAACAGGAACTAACTTATTTCTTCTTATAAGTGGATGGTATTCCTAATCATAGAAATAATCGCATAGAATAAGTGCATGTCTGCCCTTCAATGGATTGGCACCCTAGCATGTACCCGCTTTGCACAGGATAAGCAGAGGAATGAATAAAAGTCCATACCTTTTACCTATCTTACTCAATTATACTTGTGCAAAAACTTTCCAATTATAATATTATATTATATACTATATGATGCCTTCTGTCTGATCAGAATCAAATGTGAAATAAGCAGAATAAGAAGAATTCTGGGTGGATTTCACATCACATGCCGGGTCGTCTGCCTGTGGTGACTGGGAACTGTTCCTCTTGACCATGAAGAATGGCCTTGGACTCGGCTGATGCAGACAGCTGTTCTCTGATAACTTGTGTCTGCAGTCAACAAAAAGTAACCAAAGTTGACCTTTCGCTATCTCAGGGAGTTTTTCCTTGCCTCCGTCACCATGGGCTTGCTCATCAGGGGCAATCTGATCATTATAATTTATACACAATATTCATCTTCTATTTATATTCTTTATTTGATTTTGTTAAGCTGCTTTGTGGCAAGGACCATTGTTAAAACTGCTACAGGAATACAATTGAGTTGAATTGACTTGAAAGAAGAAATTAAAATGTGATCATGTGTACCAGGATTTTTATATTTTCAGTTTTTATTTTTTCATTTTCAGTTCACCAAATGCTGTAAAAAATGTCAAACATATTATTTAAAGAAATTAAAGTCCATTAAAGGGATATGCATGATGCCAGAAATATCTCAGGTGTCACAATATGAACAACCCCAAATTGTGATAAAACCATCATTTTAATCATCTGTAAAATAGTTAATGTCATTTATAAAACCAGAATATTATTTTTTTTTAACAAACAACAAAAAAACAAGAGTCCATATGCAATCAAAGCATGGTAATGTTTTGATAAATAATGATAAATAAAAAAAGAAAAAGAAAAAAGGAAATAACCCCTTAAACAGTAAATTTCAGTCTTTTGAAAAGACGTCTAATAAAGCTTGAAGAATAATTATTAACCAGTGATATTTAGATTATACTTAAAAAAAAAAAAAAAAAAAAACATTGCTTAAATTATAAATCTGATTTTAATTATTGCTTACAAAAAAAAAAAAAGAAAAAAACATCTATTATTACCTGAAAAATACCAGTAGACAGTACCAACAGCACATTTATTCTTTTTTTAAGCAATATTTAAAATCAGATTTATAATTTAAGCACTGAGTTTATGTTGATTATTAGCCTAATTAACAGAAAATTCATTGACTGTCCTTACTAAGTTCATTTTAAAGCCGATCGAATGCACGTTGCATTTCTGTGATGCACATACTGTTCAACTTTCCGAATGTCCGTGAGCCCTCACTAATGACTGCTATTAGCAGCCATTCCCCCACTCCATCATTCCAAGCATGTGAATTATGGATTTAAAACCTCCTTTTTTTTCTTTTTCCCCCGACTGTAGTTGCCGAAGGCCTCGAGCATGTGATAGGAGCTTAAATAGTCTAACAGACAAGAGGTGTAATGAACAAGCACTCCAATAGATCATCCTGAGCGGAATTGCTGACATCATACTGCCCATATTGAGCTCGGCAAATTAAAACGTGTGCGCGGCTACTTTATCATATCATGTTTTCCCCATGAGAAAGTACAGATACGGCACCACGGGCTATATAATCCTGTTCGGTAATCATATCAGCGCAGACCTCCTAATAAACATATGGCGTACGTGTTCGAACCGCGCTCACCGTGCTTTTTCCTACGGCGCTGACGCCTCTGCTCTGACAGCTATTCTTCCCTGCCATTAATGTCAATCAAAGCATCTATTCTTTATTCAGGGCAAATGCTCTCAGATGGAGGGATCATCACTAGCAGCTGGTGTTTTTGTAATATCCCTGAAACACTGATGCATGAAAACAAGTGTGTGCTTGTGTATGTTTGTGTGAAATGAGGCTAGCAAAACAGCGAGGTGAGGGGCTGAGCTCGGTATTAACAAAGTGTTCTTTTGCAGAGGACACACACACACACACACACACACACACACACACACACACACACACACACACACACGAGACAAGGCCTGAGGCAGGTTTTGTGCTGCAGGGTCCAACATCTGCTCACTCGAATAATGCATATTTCATACAATACATAGAATATGAGGAGAAAAAGAAGACAGAGAAAAAGAGAATCTATCTACCTATCCATCCATCTATTCTTTCATCTTGGTCAGGGATGCAGTTGATCCGGAAACTGGGCACAACAAGGAAAAACAACCTTGAATGGAGCACACATCATCGACACACGCCTATATAACCCATATAAAACCCAAGTGAACAGCATGCAGAATTCCACACAGACCCGAGCTCAGGATCGAACCCATGACCCTGGAGCTATAACGCTCAAACACTATCCACTATCCCCTGCTCTATATCCATTCTCAAGGTGCTGATTAATTAATAACAACAGTAGTTCAGACTGTAAATTTTTTTTCTAATATTGTTTCTATAGTAGCAAATTACACATGCCAGACTTTGGGCTGTGGTGTTTCTGGGAAATAATCCACTTTAGATGGTAATAGGTGACTCGGTTTCATGTTGAGCCACATCACACCACACAGGCACGGGTAATTTTCCTTACATAAGTTTCTTACATAAACTCAAGCCACTTGACTTGCCTCGCCTCTGTGATTGAGGCACTGTATTATAAATCAAAAGGTCAAAAGCTATGGAGGGAAATGCTTTATAAAAAATGCTATCACGTCATCACTTAAATTATACCTGCACTTTAATACATGCAATACTCAACTCAACTTTATTTCTATAGCACTTTAAAGAAGTGCTCCAAAGTGCTTCACATTAATAAAAAAATATATAAAAAACATAAATTAAAATGAAAGCAACAACAATAATAGTAATAATAATAATAATAATAATAAATCACACCATCATCTCATGTTGGTTTAAATGTTAAAATTTGAGTTTTCAGAAGAGAGTTTTCCAAGCCCGGCATGGAATCAGGATGTAAAACCTGTGGCCTTGTTGAATGTGTGGATCGTACGGTCCTTTAAATGTGAGAACTTTTATTTATTTATTTATTTTTTACTTTTACTGTATTTTTACAGCATGTCCCAAGTCTCCATTAACATTGTTAAAATGATCACATTCTAATTTTATTAGTTTTATTATGGCTAAATAAATAAATAAATAAATAAATAAATAGATAAATAAAACAAACAAACAACAGGTATTATTACATGAAAAATATCCATATTTTGTGCAGCTTGCATATTCTTACATTGTGCGTAAGTTGATTATTAGGCAAATTAACAGAAAATTATTTGACTGTAATTACGATGTCAATACACGCCTTTCTTTTCAACACTGATCGACGAATACAGATTGAAATATACCGTATTTATTTAGTTTATATATCATATTTCAGACAGCTTTAAAAAAAAAATGTAAAAAAGAATGAACTGAATTCAATCTCATGTAGGAGATGGTATATACTGTATATACTGTATACGTTTATGGAACTAAATGTATCTTGATTCACCTTATATATAAGTGCATACTACAGGTGAATTAAAATCCTTATACATTTTGTTCCATAAACATATACAGTATGTGATGCATAGTTGGTTAAGTGATTATTAATGGTGGATATGCAATTATACATGGTGGCTTTAAATTTTCAGGAAAAGAAAAAGGAAACAAAGCCTATAAAAATATAAGCAACAAAAAAAGGAAATATAAAATGTTATATTGTTCTACTGACAAAATATTCTCGCCTAAAGGGAACATAATAGTTACATGTTAATCCAGCAAAATAACAAAGAAAAAAAGTTATCAGTGACAGCCTGCCTTTCTTTAGATACACATTTCTATTGCGGAGTAGTAGCAGAGTTTGACAGAAGTCTGTATAATTAAGTGACTCAATCGCTCTTTCGCACCGGACATTCGCGCAGTTGTCATTACTTTCTTTAGTGCACTTTTCCCTGTACTTCAAAACTGATTGAAACAAAATGTCACAATTATGCCCTGTAGCTGAAGCTTTAATTATTCATCAATTAGCGTTTTTCCCCTATTCCCTTTTTTAAAAACTGATTTTTCATTCAGTTTGCCGAGATGTATGGTTCCCCTGCTGTTAACCAGTCCAAAATCATTAGTTTCTGGCTCTTGCAATTAAACCTGCTGCATTATTCATCAGACCCGACTCCATGGATTGTGCTCGGAGCTCAGAGGGCCTTCATGGGAAATTAACTCGGAGAAATTAAATTCTCTCAGGTTGAACAGATGAACTAAGGGTAGATATGAAGTATTGAAGCCACGCTACTAAAAAGGACATGCTAGCAAATGAAGATCCGCTTCAAACAGGTCCAGTAAGGGATCTGCAGTTCTGCTGGACTGGTAATGCATGAAACTTAGTTTGAAATAAAGCTGATGAGATTTCACAGTTATGCCGTAAAATGCATGAATCTACTCGATGTCTATTATATCTGTTGTTATTAGGATTTTTAATTCTAATAATTTAACCTTTTAATTTAAGCAAATGGTGCAGATTCATCTTTCATATAATCAACGTAACAACCTAATTGCTCTCAATCAGTAATACAACAGGCAAGATAATAACTTCTACAATCACTTCTACTGTAACGGTTGTTTTGAAGTCATTGACGTGGTGGAAATACTTAAACACCACATATTTTTTTCCTCATGCAGTCATCTCAGTTACATTAGAGCACTTGGCAGACGTCCTTCTCCAGAGTCAAAATGTCTCACTAGTGTTAAGTTCAGTGTTAAGGGCCCAACTTGGTGGTCCAAAGCCGTAACCAGTGAGCTACCCCTGCCCTGTATGTCTCTATATTCAATTCAATTTACTCGTATAACGCTTTTAACAATGGTCATTGTCGAAAGGCAGCTTTACCGAATTGAAAAAAAAAAAAAATGATGGGAATGTGTATGAAATGTGAAAGAATGTTTATGATTCAAAATGACCAATACTGTATAGGACTATATAGTTTTAATCATTCACCTGTAGTATGCACTTATTTTTAGTCATGGTCTCTTTGTGGATTTGGACTCACGTCCAGTTCAGAACAGGACACCATGCACACACACAGTCAGTTTAGTGTCATTTAGGAATAATAAGCTATTAAAGAATGTGAATAAGGGTAGCATAAATGATGCATTAAATGATTTACATACATTTAAACCATTTTACAATGAATGGTCTTAAAGTACAACTGCTACAAATGAATTAGAAAGCTCTTTCCACCATTCCCATGCATTGAGCCGTCTTTATCTGGATTTTCAGTCCATGTTGGTCATTTTGTACATTAATAAACCTGAGTAGAAAGACAGACATCAGATGCAAAATGACTAGCATGAACTCAGCAAGAAAAACACTGCGAGTTCTTTTATAGCCATTGTGTGATCATACACTGCCACCTGGTGGCTAATTATATAAGGGATGAAAACATTTCACCTGCTTTTGAAAGAAGTACAACTAAAGGACAGGTTTAAAAATATTACTGGAATTATAATCAGATGTGTGAATGTGCAACTGTCACAGCTTTACCTTAGAGACCCTGTAGAAAGGTTGGCCACTTTTGTTGAAGCAGGAATAGGAGCACAGCGGCACTCGGACTGGGATATTCTTTGAGTCTTTTATCCCCATGTCCTAGAAAAATTCAAGGATTGCAATGAGTTACAGAAAGTGCGGAGACATGCGACATGTGTAATTTAGTTTGTGCTACCAAAATAATACAAAATTCTTCATCCATGCAAGTGCTAAAATTCTATACATGTGCAATTATCTTCTGCTGCTGTAGCCCATCCACGTCAAGATCTGATGTGTTGTGTACCGTGATGCACAATGGTTGTAAAGAGCGGTCGTTTTAGCTACTGTACATTTCCAGTCTGGGCAGTCATGTCTCTCACCCACTGTTTCTGTCCATTTTTTGTGCACCAACAAAATCATGGCAAATCACCAGTATCTGAATTGCTCAAACCAGCCAATCTAGCACTAACAACCAAAAAATGTCACCGAAATCACATTTCATCACAACATGAAATCAAATTTCACCATGACATGTCACTGAAATCACAGCTCACCACAACATGTCACTGAAATCACATTTCCTCACCACCACATCAGCGATATTACCACCACATGCCATTGAAATCACATTTCACCACCAGAACGTCACCGATATTACATTTCCCACATCACTGAAATCACATTTCACTACGACATGTCAAAGAAATCACATTTCTCCTCCTTCCTTCTCTTCGCTCCTCATGAATCTGCATGAATTTATGCACTGCTGCCCCATGATGTCAATTGCCTCATTGTCAAGTATATAGGTGTTCCCAAAATATTGACCAGTGAGTGTTTATGCACTTACTGAACAAAATATTCTCTCATATTGTATTCAGAAATTGTTAATGCTTCTATAGAGTTATTCAATGAAAGAAATACCTGGAAGTTGAGTCATGTCTACTGTACTTCTTTCTTGTTAGGTAAAAACATTTCACTACTTTTCCAAGTAGCCTCTTTAGTCTGCCTACCATTATAAACCCCCATTTCTGATTTTGACTCTGAAGGATGCAGGTGCAAGGATGCGCACCTTTCTCAGGTTGATGAACTGCACACACTCCACCCAGGTGGTCAGAAAGGGCTCAAAGCACACGGCGCACCTTCCAAACCCGGACAGCATATTCTCTACATCTGGAAAGAGTAGCGATGCCCGGGACACCATAGACGACTTATTTAAATGTTCTTTCAGGATGAATCTGGCAGCAAGTTCCTGCACAGAAAACAATGCTCTCAAAGTACATTCCTGCTTCATTTCGTGTTTACGATCACCCGTGTCTTGTCTCCTTATCTCATTAACCAGAGTATACAGCACATACTTCATATGGTTGCGTCCTACAGTAGTTTCACAGTCTCATAGATTTTTTTTGTTCACATCTCCCCCAAGTTATACTAACTATATTCTGGATTCAATATATGGATTTGCTTGTAATGTTTTCTGTTCATACTTGGACCCAAAATTTGCAGAACAGCATTCATTTAAAATAATAATACAGGGTGGGCCATTTACATCTACATCTAGGCATTTGGCAGACGCCCTTATCCAGAGCAACTTACATTTTTATCTCATTACATCTGAGCAATTGAGGGTTAAGGGCTTTGGTGGTTGTGAGATTTTGAACCTGGGATCTTCTGAACCGTAGTCCAATGCCTTAACCACTGAGCTACTCCTGCCCCATTTATATGGATACACCTTAATAAAATGGGAATGGTTGGTGATATTAACACCCTGTTTGTGGCACATTAGTATATGTGAGGGGGTAAACTTTTCAAGATGGGTGGTGACCATGGTGGCCATTTGGAAGTCGGCCATCTTGGACCCAACTTTTGTTTTTTCAATAGGAAGAGGGTTGTGAGACACATCAAACTTATTGGGAATTTCACAAGAAAAACAATGGTGTGCTTGGTTTTAATGCAACTTTATTCTTTCATGAGTTATTTACAAGTTTCTGACCACTTATAAAATGTGTTCAATGTGCTGCCCATTGTGATGGATTGTCAACGCAACCCTCTTCTCCCACTCTTCACACACTGATAGCAACACCGCAGGAGAAATGCCAGCACAGGTTTCCAGTATCCGTAGTTTCTGGATATTTATTAATTTATTAATTGCCTTCAGATGACCCCAAATATAAAAGTCTAAGGGGGTCAGATCGGGAGACCTTGGGGGCCATTCAACTGGTCTGACACTAACCCACATTGGATAGATCCCTCCAAGACTGTTGGAACAAAAAAGTGATGATATGGTGTGGTATATGGGGTACAAAGATAGTGGGGCCATTCTTCATCAATGGAAACCTCAAGGCCACTGGATATTTGAAATTGCTACATGATGATGTTTCCCTCTTTATGCACTGAAGCTGGCACATTCCCTGAGTTTTTCCAACAAGATGGTGCACCACCACATTATGGGTGTCAGTTCCAAGCATTCCTAGATGAACAGTTTCCTGAAAAGTGGATTGGTCGTCGTGGGCCAGTTGAATGGCCCCCAAGGTCTCCCGATCTGACCCCCTTAGACTTTTATCTTTGGGGTCATCTGAAGGCAATTGTCTATGGTGTGAACATACGAGATGTGCAGCACTTGATGTGCAGCACCTGAAACCTGATACTGGAAGCCTGTGCTGGCATTTCTCCTGCAGTGTTGCTATCAGTGTGTGAAGAGTGGGAGAAGAGGGTTGCATTGACAATCCATCACAATGGACATTGAACACATTTTATAAGTGGTCAGAAACTTGTAAATAACTCATGAAAGAATAAAGTTACGTTAAAACCATTTAACACCATTGTTTTTCTTGTGAAATTCCCAATAAGTTTGATGTGTCACATGACCCTCTTCCTATTGAAAAAACAAAAGTTGGATCCAAGATGGCCGACTTCCAAATGGCCACCATGGTCACCACCCATCTTGGTCACCACCCATCTTGGTCACCACCCACCATGGTCACCACCCATATGTGAGGTTTGCCCCCTCACATATACTAATGTGCCACAAACAGGACGTTAATATCACCAACCATTCCCATTTTATTAAGGTGTATCCATATAAATGGCCCACCCTGTACATTCAGATGTTATATGACAGTATACATATTTCCAGTCATGTATTTTTGAAATGTCCTTAATTTCATCTTTCTGTGATTAATAACATGTAATTAATTGGGTCTATAGTCATCTTGCAAGGATTTATTAACATAGTTTATGAACACCTCACCTTTAATGAGAGAACTTCATCCTCTTGACTGGATGTAACTGGTTCAAACCGAACAAGATTGTTGCCTTCAAAATACAACTCCTTCAGCTCAAGTAAGTGGAACTGAGGAATACATAATGTCAAAATTAAAAATTAAGTGCGTCAATATGTTATATAACCACAAATGTATAACCCTTTATCATTTAATCTTAATTAAGCAGTCTAATTATTCTACATACAGTATATACATGGTATATATACTGTATATACACATTAATTTGTCATGGCACAAACCCTGGTGTTGATGGAGGTGCTATTACCTACAAGTTATTCATTTATAATTTCTGTTATAATTAATTTCTACTTTCCCATAAGTACTGCTTTTTTTATACCGCAGCAATTTGTTAAAAAAAATTCATCATACTTTTTATTTGTCTTAAATTACATTCAGGGTTGTAATGTTGCAATGCAATCGGCTTATATTAAACCATCCACAAACAGTCCAATATCTCTTCTTTAAGTTAATTTTAAAAACAGCAGAGCGCCTGAAGCTTCTGCAGTACAGTACAGGAAGATATTGCTTCACCACTGACTTTTACAAAGCACTAACAGTTTAATATTTAATATAACTTTTTAACTACTGTTATACAGTACATTCAACAGTGCTGTGGCATAAAAAAAACTTCACATATTATAGCGGGTGTCAACTGAGAATTTTATTAGGAATGTATTAGTTCAGTGTTATTGTGCCTTGATCATCCATAACATTAACACAACAGACAAGTGAACTGAACAACAATGATCACCAACTACACACCAACAAACTGGAGACAGGATCATGAACACCCAAGGCTCGCCCATCACCAAGGACCAAAAGCCAGCCGCTCCGGGCCAATCCCACAAAAAAGCCAATGCAGTACAAGTTCACAAGCAAAACCCCAGTCCACTCTGGATATGAGCGTCTACCAAATGCCGCTAATGCACCACACGGACCCTAGCGCACAGGGACCAGCAGGCAAACAGCTCAAGGCCGTAGACCCAGCCTCCTAACTTCTCAGATTCCAAGCATCCATAGGATGCGCCAGAGAAACACACCAATCTACAGAGGCGTCAGCCCACAACCCACAGCACACAAAGGATCCAGTGCCAGGAAACACAGCACACCATTAGGAACCCTGGAGAGCGACAGGGCAGCTGGTGGCAAAAGGGGAACCCAAAACCTGGTTAGTTTTAATGCTAATGGTTTAATGTTATGGCTGATTGACGCATAAACAAAATGACATTTTTTTTGTTGTTAACAGTCCCTTTTCAATTACAATAAAATATTTTGACAAAACGTGTCAGTGACTTACATCGGCTGGAAACATAGACAGGAGGTTACCAGCAACATCAAACATCTTTAGATCCTTCCATCCAAGGATTCCCTTTGGAAAAACAGGAATTGTTCAGATTCATTCCAGGACAAGTGTGTAAAAAATAGCATTAAACATAAATCCAATACATGTACGGTTCTAATCAACAGTTAGACGCACCTCGGGTAACTCTCTGAGACGGTTTCTGGCCAAGCTCAGGTTCCTCAGATGGGTCAACTTATACAGCTCCTGAGGAATTTCACTCAGCTTGTTCCTGGCTAAATTCAACTCTGTCAACTTACTGACCAGCCCCAACTCAGCGGGAATCTCTTCTAGTTGATTGTCCGCAATGCTGAACTTTTCCAATTTTGAGAGGCTGTAAATAAAAACAATGGAAAGAGACGTCCGGATGAGATGAGCTCCATCTCTAGTCAATATCACACTCAGTAACTAAACCCACCTCTTTATAGCTGGAGGAATCATTCTGATTTTGTTGTGGTTCAAGTTGAGAACAATAAGGTTTGAAAGACTCTCTGGTAAAAAAAAAAAAAAAAAATAGAAATAAAAAACAAGATTGAATTAAAATAAACAAAACTTAAATTCTACTGCAATCATTAAAATTGAATGTGCCATTAAAATGTGTTGTTGTACAGTACATTCATTAATTAAGTCCTAAGCAGAATAGTGTTGCTACGTTTGTATTTGTAACCCATTATGTAATGGGGATAACAGAAATATTGGCACCCCCAAAGTTATTATAGAAAAGAATGAACACTACTTTCTCTACTTTTCATCTCGACTCTTACTCAAGCACAGGATTTGCATATTTTGCCCATTTTTGACTGCTGCTAGAAATGGAAAATGACATAATGAACACAGACCTGCAGAGTGATACACATAGTGAAACCTCTTTTTGTGTTGTGAAAAAGTTTTTGCTCCCTTTCCTTTTCTACATTTTTTTTTCATTTGTCAAAGTTAAATGATCCAGATCATCAAACAAATTTTAATGTTAGACAATGATAATCCGAGTAAATACAAAAACAAAACAAAACAAACAAACAAACAAACAAACAAAAAATTTGTCCTAACCTCCCTGGCCCTATGTGAAAAAGTCATTCATTCAGTGATTGCTAAATGAACTGTAAGTTTTGGAAAACAGAGATAAATTTCACTTGCCAGACCTGTTGAATCAAAAAAAAAAAAAAAAAAGCAAGATGATCTAAAGACATTTAAGAACAGATGAGAAACAAAGTAAGTGATATGTACCTGTGTGGAAAGAGTTACAAGGCTATTTCTAAGGATTTCTGATTCCAGCAAACCACAGGGAGAGAAATGTTCCACAAATGGAGAAAACGGAGGAAAACGACTTATCCATGAGCTCCGGAACAAAACATCTAAGGAACTGCTTGAACTAAAATGTTGGCACCCTGTCCAGGGTCTCCCCTGTCTTGTAACCTGAGCTCTCTGGAACCCTGAACTGGACATTACAGTTTTATAATGATGGATTAGGCAAGACTTAGATCTACTGTATTTTCATTAATGGGTGCAAAACTAGTGCTGTGTTATTACAAAATGAGGGACGTCTCAAGGAGGGTGCGAATACTTATGCATATCATTTTCATGCTTATGAATAAATACTGGAGGGCACTGAATGTAAACCCTGTTCGGTTTATTACTATATAAAACACACTGTTTTTGGTTTGTTGATTATATAAATCTGTGACTCACTCAGGACCTCTGGACGCAGGATGAAAATCTGATTCCTGTACACATACAACTTTTTCAGGGAGTGAAGTTGCTCCAGGACCGGTGGCATCTCCTCGAAAGCGTTATTGCCCAGGTTAAGTTCCGTCAACTAAATCAACACACACACACACACATTTAAATACACAAAATACACCATGAGCTGTTGGATATTTCAGTCTCCCTCACCTGCTGCATACACTGCAGGCCGAGAGGCAGAGTCCTCAGGTGGTTGTGCTTTAAACTGATTACTATAACCTGAGTTAACACTTCAAAGCCTTTAGGAAGCTCAGTAATGCTCCTCGAGCTCAAATTCAGTGTCTTAGTGTTAGCTTTTCGTGCTCGAATTACCCACTCATTAGCCATTTGCCTTAAACACACACTTTAGCATAGCAGAGTTTTATTTACGGTCGCCAAAGAAACAAGAGTCGCGCACTCTCCCACTAATAAGTACAGGTAGAAACCTGCACCCGCTCTATTTCATACACACTAGACAGTACGGTAGTATGCTAGGAATAATTAACAACACTGCCCTCTTGTGGAAAACGGCTGAAACTGCAAGATTTAATCTCATTTTCAGGTCTTAAATCAACATTGAATTATTTTGTTATCCAATATAAATGTTGAATAAAAAGATTTGACATGTAGTATAAATAATGAGATAATGTTTAAATTAAATAACTTGAAAATACAGCTATTAAGTCAAAATATCAGCTTAAAATCTTTAAAATGTTATTGACATCTTGTTAATTTGTGTTTTTCATTATTTGATCTGATTATGTAGCACCTTGAAATCTAACAATAAAACAAATGTACTGAAATAATATAACATTCATAAAAAAAATTACAACAGCAACAAAAAAACTATTGACACAATGTCAGAACTTAATTTTTTGTCATCAAAATATTGAGTTTGAGTTTATTAGATATTACCTCATTAGGCTCCCGCCCACCATCACCAACACCAACACCCACCCACACACACACACACACAGAGCAACATGAACACGCTAATTAACCTAACCTGTATGTTCTTGGACTGTGGGAGGAAACCTGCCAAGGAAAACATACAAACTCCATGCACACAGAACCCAAGATGGGATTTGAACTCGCACCCTGAAGGTGTGAGGCCACAGTGATTTACACCACCATGCCACCAAATAACAAGATTATGCTGAAATCCAACAACTGAAAAATACAGCTATTAAATCAGAATAACAGCTCTTCATTAAAAAAAAAAAATTGCCATAATTGGCATTATCTCATTATTTTCTTACCCGTCTTAAATTTCGTCTTTGCACCTTGCACGATAATTCTATGATAATTTAACACATTTTTTATTTATTTGTTAAAAACTCTATTGACAATGTCTCAAATTTGCCGGTTAAGTCGAAATAATGACTTCATGTTTGTTAAATATTATTATTTCTAATTGACTTATTTCAACATTGCTTCCATCTTATTTCCATCACATTGTTGCAAATTATAAATAAAGTAAAAAATAACTATACTTCTTGAAAGAACAACTTATTGACAAATTACTTTCTTACTGAGTTTTTATTCATAATTATTTCAACATTATCTCATTATTTTGTAAAATGTACATATTTAATTAATCTAAATAATAAAATTCAATGATTTGTTTTGAATAGCCAAAAAAAATGTTACACACTACAATTGATCAAAATGATAAAACATTAAAGTTAATATCTTAAACCAGCATGAAGCATGGCTTTTAAATAAACAAAATAAACTAATTAGCATTTATTAAAAAACAAGTTTTTATTTTTTTATTCAGAGACATAATTTTCTGTATCTTCTTTCCACTGCACACGTTAATCATGATGATATGCGGGAATTACTCTGCATAAAGTGATGAGGTCATTAAAAAACAACCTAAAGCAGCCATCTTGGTTCTTCTGGAAGTAGTTTGGAAGTATAACAGTGCCATAATTCCTCAGTAATGCAAACACAATAATGATTCCTTACTAACGCACCTTTAGCAACAAGATGGGATTAATTTCCTCAACAGCATCAACAACAAACATGCTGTTTGTTACAGTAACAACTTTACAGTAATGACATTCTTACTACAATGAAGATACTAAGATTAATTTGTTATTCTATGCAACGGATTTGTTTTTACAACATTTTAGTTTCAGTTTAACATTTAGCATGAAATTATTTATTCTTTGTCGTGATGCGTGTGGACACGGAGTCAAAAAGATGTCTGCGGTACTTCTGTGTCTCTCGCTCGATCCATGCTGCTTCCTGTGAAACGGAAGTTGAGGAAATTAATCCCATCTTGTTACTGAAAGTGATTTAAAAAAAAAAAAAATCCAGGACAATTTCATTCAGTTCTGCTCTTCTCCCGCCGCATCTTTCAGTGGTTCCACAGAGTTGTAGTGCTCGCCCAGTCCATAGGCATGCCTCATGTAACTGGAACACATAAGACAGAACAATTAAGCATTAAATCCCTGAATACAAAAAAAAAGAAAGAAAGAAAAAGAAGAAGATAACTTTACTTACACAAGAGTGATGGGTGGCTTGTCATACTCTTCACCAATAATAATAGCAGGAGAATCAGCTTGAATGACCTCTATGGGTAAGTGCAGGACGTGTGTGAGGGCTCGTAACTGTGACAGGGAAAAACAGATTAAGCGTTTAAAAAAAGTACAAGTTTCATTTATTGAAATTAAAATAAATAAATAAATTAAAAATAAATGAATGCGCTAATGTTTAAACATCAACTTCAATTAAGTGCGTTAATTTAAAGAGTGTGTTTTTCTGACAACTTAACTCCTTATTCTAGCTGATTTGTTTTCAACCTTGTTAATTCTGCTTATCTTGTTATTTTATCGTTTCATTATTTTAAAATGATGAAGCACAAATGACTAACTAATTAAAAATTAGTTAGTTACAGTTAATTCATTTCTAGTTACATAATACAAGTTATCATCATCACTGGTTATTTTTACATCTTGTTATTAAAAACAATTTTATTTTATAACAAATTCAGTCATTTTCTATTAATAATATTTAGAACTCAGAAGAACCCTGTAGTGAATCTTATGTAATAACAATTTAAATAAAACGTATCCATTGTTTTAGAATCCCTAATCAACTTTCTTCAATTCGAACTTCATCCAAATTCTTACCTCCAACTGTCCACCCCACGCTGCTGTTACTGCAACGTCACTGCAGTACTTCTCAAATTCATCTGTGTACAAGAAGACATTTTAGTCTTTTGGTGAAAAAGCACTAGTGCTTATTAATACAGTACTGTAAAAACATTCTTACTGCTGTAGTGCAAGGACGTTTAGGGGAAAAAAAAGTTGCTACATAAAAAAATAACTATAAAAAGCAATAAACAATAAACAGTAATTAACAAAACTATATATATAGTCTATAAAATATAGTCTAGAATTTGTGCAATTTATAAAGAAATTAGTTGCTTAGTTTTACTGAACATCCTTTTTTCATGCATGCAAAAGCCAGAAGCTTTAATTTTTGTCTTTTTTTTCTTTCTCAAATGTGTTTCTTTCTTTTATATATATATATAGCATACTGCGTTATATATAGATTTAAAAAGAAAATTCCTGGAATAACAATTTTTGAAAATCTATTTTTTATGCACTGTATACTGACTTAATAATAAAGTCGTAAAAAACTTGTATAACAAAGTTCATCTAAAAAATTATAATTAAAAAAAACAAGAAAACAAGAAAGGAAACCCTCACAAATTAATCTCTATTTCTTCTACTACGCTTTTTATTATATTTAATCAACAAACCTACCAGTCTATATACAGATGTTGAAAAAGATCATGCAAGATAGCAGTTCTTCACACACACTTTCGTGGGACTGCTCACCTGCAGTGTACATGTCCCCGGAGTTGGGGTTGGTAAGGAAGGGCAGGAAATCACCCTCATGGCTTCTCATGTACTGAGCTGTTTGAACTCTGAGCTCCTGGATCCCGAGAGAACAGCCACGCCCCGTTAGCTGATCCTCTAACGCACGATACATGCAATGGCCATCAGATGAGATCTCTTTAATCTGCAGCTGCTTCTCTGATAGTTTCTGACTCAGTTTAAGTCCTTCCTGATGACGAGAGCCCGACAGATTCTCTACTTCAGCCTCGGCAATGCGGTTCTCTCTCTCCTTCTCCTGAGCTGCTTTCTTGTCCTGGAAAACAACCCACAAAAACGTAAATGAAGTGTCCAGTTATAATCTAGATACTGATATCATCGCTGTTGAATTCTTAAATTTGATTGGTCAGTAGGCGTGGATGAATTTTTACTGCACTGACCGCAGTGCCAGCTGTCTCGTGTCTATGGTAACAGAAGCATGTTTGACAGAATAATAGAAATTTAATTAACAGATTTTGTTCTATTTCACATTATTGATATGAAAATGCTTTTTGTATCAAAGAAGGTGCTGCAAGTGTCAGGGATTTGTAGCAGTCAGTAAACTTTCCAAAACTGGGAAAGTCCACATTCTGGTTTCTCTATAACAGGACAGGGTTCGTTTTCTAATACTGACAGGTGATAAAGATCAATTGTTTAGAACTGCTATGGCATATCATATTATGTCATATATGTGACATAATATATTATTAATAATCGTCTTGATAATTATTAATAAACTGTTTTGTACAATGCAAATATAAATTGTTAAAACCACACTATATATATATATATATATATATATATATATATATATATATATATATATATATATATTTTTATTTTTTTTTTTTTTTTTTTTTACTTTAAATGCGTCTCTTCTGCTTGTTGCCTGTCCTTAGCAGTGGTTTCCTAGCAGAAATTCTACCATGAAGGCCTGATTCACACAGTCTCCTCTTAACAGTTGTTGCTCTCTGATCTGAGCTGCTGTTAACCTGCGATTTCTGAGGCTGGTGACTCGGATGAACTTATCCTCCGCAGCAGAGGCGACTCTTGGTCTTCCTTTCCTGGGCGGTCCCCGCATGTGAGCCAGTTTCTTTGTAGCGCTTGATGGTTTTTTGTGACTGCACTTGGGGACACTTTCAAAGTTTTCCCAATTTTTCGGACTGACTGACCTTCATTTCTTAAAGTAATGATGGCCACTCGTTTTTCTTTACTTAGCTGCTTTTTTCTCGTCATAATACAAATTAAATCTCTTTGAATGAGAAGGTGTGTCCAACCGTCCAACGTGTCTGTACTATAATATAATATATATATATATATATATATATATATACATATATACACAAATCATTATCAAACTGGTGTGATGTAATTGGAATAAAAATATTCAAGATGGACAATTAGCCCTTATAGGATAATAATTCTCTTCAGTAAGATAACTGTAACCCTGCTTCATGTTAAACTATGTCCTCAATATTTATTTTCTTATTTAAACCATGATTAATTAGTTTTTTTTTAAATAATGAATCAGCAAAACTCTGATGCAACCAGTATAAAGATAAAAGTCAGGAGTAGCTCGGTGGTTAAGGAATTGGACTACAGTTTCGGAAGGTCACTGCCTAAATATAAATGTAATAAAAGGGGAAAAAAAGAGAGACAGAGAAAGACACACACACACACAAATACACACACACAGCAAACAGTTTAACTCACCCTTCTCTTCTGAGCTTTAGATACTCGGTTCTGCTTGATGTCCGCTTGCTCTTCAGCAGACACATTTATGCACTCGACAGCATCCGTAATCTCCTCCACCTATACACAATAAACACACAGTTGCAGTTATCTCCACAGCTGAATCACAGACACGCACATTATATATATACATACATACATACACACACACACACACACACATACATATATATATATATATATATATATTATATATATATATATATATATATGTGTTGTGTGTGTGTGTGTGTGTGTGTGTGTGTGTATATATATATATATATATATATATATATATATATATATATATATCACACACATAATACACACACACATATATAGACACACACACACACATATATATATATGAAGCTGTGTGTGCTTGCTGGTCTGTACAGCACCTTGGTTTGAGTGCAGGATGTGTGCAGCAGTCTGATCTCACTCTCGTGTTTGTTGTTGAGCTCAGCTTCCAGTCTGCAGATGTCCTCAGTCAGCTGCTTCCTCCTCTTCTTGTCGTTTTTAGGCACAGCATTCTTCATACTCTGGATTTTAGCTACACAACGTGGAAACACAAACACAATCACATCACATGAGAATGAAAAGAAACGGCTGTATCCCGAGCAGGTCCGCGCTGCCTGTCTAACCGCCCTACGGAGTGAACACGAGACCACGAGCGCAAAACATGCTTAAAACTAACGATTTTTTCTTTTATCAGGTCAATAAAATCATAAAGAGTTATATTTAATCGGAAATAAAGTCCCACCTTGCAGCTCTTTCTTCTCCTTGCGGTGTTGTTTAGCTAACAGCTCGTCGGCTGTGTCCGTTCCCTCCATGTTACCGTGTAACCGCGTTCAGATAACAACAACAACAATACCTCAGGACATTAAACACATAATTCTTTCTCCATTGCACAATTCACACGTGTAGTATAACTTCTCAGGTCTGTGTCATGCTCTCAAAGGGATGTGTGAACTCAAAAACTACTAACTGTCCTCACTGCATTTCTAAATAAAAGTCCCTTCTTCCTCCAGATCTGCAGTCTGCTCAATACACAAGCCACAATGCTTCCTTCTTTACAAACATTTCAAATATGTATCTGATTACACACAGCTGTGTATATACCGAGTAAACATATACTGTAACGCCAGCCCATGTCTGATTTTTCCGCATCTACGGTGTCGTGTAAAGGTATTTTGCCTCCTTTATGATTTTTCATTTCATTGCATACATAATATTTGACACATTTCAGTGATCGAGATCAAATTGTAGTGAACAAAAGTAAATACAAAATGCAGTTTATAAATGACTTTTTATTCATTTATTGGTGGCACTGTGGCCTCACACCTCCAGGGTCCAGGATCGATTCCCACCTAGAGTTTAAATAGTCCCGCTGTGCTTTATGGGCTTCCCCAGGGTGCTCCGGTTTCCTCCCACTGTCCAAAAACATGTAGATTAGGCTAACTCACTCACTCACCGTCGTCTATATCGCTTTATCCTGTATTCAGGGTCACAGGGGGTCTGGAGCCTATCCCAGGAGACTTAGGGCATGAGGCAGGGTACACCCTGGACCCTGTTGAAATAACTTTTGCATTGTGAGACGCTGCATTATCGTGGAAGCCTTTGGAAATTGTGCACATGGGAATCATTGCTAGAATGTATACCCACGGTAAATCCAAAATCCATCGCAGGGCACACACATACACACACTCACTCATTCATTCATTCATTCATTCACACACTACGGGCAATTTGGGAACACCAATTAGCCTAATCTGCATGTCTTTGGATTGTGAGAGGAAACGGGAGTACCCGGAGGAAACCCACCAAGCACGGGGAGACTGTACGAATCGAACCCGCAAGGTGAAAGTGCTGATTAGGCTAACTGGCGTTCCTAAATTGCCCTGTGAATAGGCAATTTAGTCTGTGATTGATTGTGAGTGTGTGAGTGTACCCCGGCTCGTGCCCCAAGTCTTCTGAGATAGGCTTCGGGCCCCCCGTGACCCTGTATACAGGATAAAGGGGTATAGATAAATGAATAAAACCCCCCCTTAGCCTAGGACAGTTTGAACACCCAGTGCACCCCACAGGTCCCAAAGCCACCAACTTAGCCCCCAAACTCCCCAAATTTCAATATGATCAAGCACTCAAGGAATGTGCTGGACAAACAAGTCCAATCCACAGAAGCCCCTCCCCAAAACCAACAGCACCCAATGGATCAGCTGCCCACATCCTGGTGCCAGATACCACAGCGCACCCTAAGAAGTCTTGTGGAGTCATGCCTTGAGAGGCCAGAGCTGCCCAGGGGACACAAGGTGAAACCTACGCAATACTGGGCTTAATGCTTTGCATTGAAACATTATGGCTGATCAGTGTAATGTGTATAAAGAAAAATGATGCATGCATCTACGTTGCTTAAATAACTTTAGATGACGATGTAATGGATTCTGTAGCAGTGTTAAGAAAAACTTCATAATTTTGATTCATTTAAATAATAAAAAATTTTATGTCATTAATTATTTAAATTTTTAAATGACTGGCTGGCTCATGCATTTTGACCATGAAAAAAAAAGAAGAAAAAGAACGGAAAAAAAAAATTGGACTCATTTAAGCTGAGAGAAGTATGGAAGCATTTTGAGAGATACACCGAGACAAGGTTTGATTTTGTAAAATCAAACAACATTCATTAAAAAAAGGCTAATACTTTGAAACAGACAATCTAAGTGTAGTGTTTTTACAATGATTACATGAGCAGGTAATTAAAAAGACTATACAACCAAGCAACTAAACAACTCTTCAAAAGTTTTGAATATTAATGGTGGCATTATTTTAGAGAATAGATCAATTTATCACCGTTATTATGTGAACCATTCTGAACACAAACAGAAAACCAAACAATAAGCACCGCAGGATGAATTACAGGACTGAAAAGTACATTGTGCATACTCGAGAATTGAGTCCAGCCACGTTCCCATTACTGAAACTGGATATTACGTCCTCCGCAGAAAGGCGCACCACTGTTTTAAAGCCACTGGTCTATAAAAGTATAATCGCTGTTGTGTCATTCTGAATCGGTTGGGTTCTCCGCTTCAGACGTGTCAGCGGGTTTTTCTCTCTCCAGGTGGATCTCTCGAATGGTGAGGATGCGAGTGAGCATGCTCTCCAGCTCCTCGTCATCCAGTGACATGTGCGAGAACCACAGGGGGCTGTTGGGGACACACGAGCGCTCGGGACGCAGGTAAAACACAGATGTGCGCTGCTTTACCGTGCTTGAGCTGAAAGGAGTGAAAGACTTGCGTTAGAATGCAATCTAATAACGCAACTTTTTATTTGTTCTTACATTAGACTGCGAATTATAAAATGAGTGAGGGGGGGAAAAAAGAAGAAAGAAGGTTTGAAATGATGAAATTCAGTGAAAGTATAAAAAACAGATAAATGGTAGATTGTTTTTAAGTCTAATACAAGGGACGGTCACGGATATGAAAATCTAGAAGTAAACAAAAAGTTGCTGTAGTAAAGATTACATCATTTTACTTACTGATGAACAATACGTCTGACTTTTTATCATCAGTCTGTAAGTAAACTTAACATGTTATGGAATTCTATGAAACAATTCCTTATCTTCTGTTATCATTTACACTATAATAGCAATAATTTAATATTTTCTTTATTTCCAACATGTTTTTATCACATCTTGCACTTATTATTGTACCAGAGAAACCAGAAAACAAAGTCATTTGTCCTGAAGAAGTGTGGAAAGACTCCTTCCCTAAATGTCAAAGCAACATCTCACTCTACCTTTACCAGCTCACCAGGTCAATGTGAAATAACAATGCATGTTTGAAATCTGTTTATTATAAGTATTAAATCATGCATATCATCTACCATACAAGTGAATGAACTGTTATTAAATGATTAATGGTCACATCTATATAAACCTGTGATTTACAGTAGTATACAAAGGTTTAGGCACCGCCTTGATAAATAACAGATGTTGGTGATTATATATATATATATATATATATATATATATATATATATATATATATATATATATATATATATAAATTTTATTTTATTGAAAATATGTTAACACAGTCTCTCTTGGAAATGGAAAAAATGCACAATATTTTCAGCAAACACTGGTGCATAGTTACTTCTTATGCAATTAACTGAACAAAAATAAAATCATTATTACGGCACTGTGCAAAAGTTTGGGCACCCTAAGAAATCTCAGAGAAACATTGCACGGGTGGAGGGAAGAACACATTCCACTAAATACCTGCAAATTCTGGAAGCAAACATCACAACATCTGTAAAAAAGCTGAAGCTGAAAAGAGGATGGCTTCTACAACATGACAATGATCCTAAACATGCCTCAAAATGGAATACCGCAAGAGACGCAAGCTGAAGGTTTTGGAACGGCCACCACAGTCGCCCGATTTAAACATCATTGAAAATTTGTGGGTAGATCTTAAAAGAGCTGTGCATGCAAGACGCCCAAAGAGTATTACAGAACTAGAAGCCTTTAGCAAGGAAGAAAATCCCAAGTACAAGAACTGAAAGACTTTTAGCTGGCTATAAAAAGTGTTTGCACGCTGTGATATCTGCCAGAGGAGGTGTTACTACGGTAAGTACTGATTATGTAGGGTGCCCAAACTTTTGCACAGTGCCACAATAAATGTGTAGTTTTTATTTTTGTTCAATTTATGACACAAAAAGTAACTATGCACCAATGTTTGCTGAAAGTATTGTGCATTTTTCCATTTCCAAGAGAGACTGGTGTTAACATCTTTTCAATAAAAAAAAAATCACCAACATCTGTTTTTTACCAAGGGATGCCTAAACTTTTGCACAATGCTGTAAACTACAAAGGTGGGGCTATTGACAGAGCTGAATATTCGGACCAATCAGGAGCCAGTGTTACTAAATAAAGTGTTATGAATACAGAACCCATGGGATCTCCGCCATACCATTTGGAAAGATAGAACTCATAGAGTCTAACAGGACAGCGGAGAGGGTTTTCTGCGTTCTCCAGCATCTCCAGCACCACGCCTTCCTCCCCTTCCTCTTCTTTTTGCCTCTTCGCAGGGACACCATCTAGATCTTTGTTCGCTGGAAAAAAATAAATAAATAAAAGTAAATATGGGGGAGTTTATTAAAAGTTTTGCATTAATTAAGCAAACACTGACCCGTGCTTTTGATTTCTTTCTGCACAGGGGGGTAGAAGCGAAGACAGGTGAACTTGCTCCCGTTGCTGTTTGCACGAGTGCAGCGCATGATGTGAGCGAAGGAGAGGCGCCGGTGCTGTGCTACAGTCTTAAAGTTGAAGAACTTGGTGCAGAAGTAAAGCAGAGTGTTGAGGAGCACGCTCGGGGAGAACGTACCCAACTGCTTACACTCCCATAGATACTCTTCTTTAACTCGAGAGTGCACGTAGCCTGTACGAGAGGGCACGCAACACATGGTATCAGGCATAAAATATATATATTTTCTCAGAAACTACACTTAAATTATCTATTTATTTATTTAAATAAATGAAGAAGAACGACTATCTTTAAATTAAGTTTCAATTTGCAATCCAATTAGGTAAGTAATAGAAAATGTATGAATCTTACCACTGGGAAGTATAGTAGGTTTCCAGTCTTTCAATAAACTGCACATAGTTTTACTAAATTTAGTGTAAAACAAGTCAGCGAAGATGTTCTCCATTCTGTTATTTTCACAAAGGTGCTGCAAAGGAAAGAAAACGATATCCGTTATTTAAAGTGTCTTAAATTCTCTATTCTGAAGAAAGCCTTATACATTTCCCTACCTGCTGAATGCCTAAGCAGAGGTAATAGATGCTGTCCGGACCGTAGATTTCTCCATTAGGGCGCCGAACTTCAGTGATGAACTTGCACAAGCCGTAACTGAGCTCAGCCGTGCTGCACTGTAACAGGTCCTCCTTCATCGTAATGTTCCGTGCTGGTCGAGTACGTAAGAAGAAAGATGAACTTTAGATAGATGGGTATCAAAATATATACTCCCTAAAAATGTGGTGATGCTCTAACAAGAAAGTAATAATCAAGTAGAGAAGTAAATACACTATACTGTCAAAAGTATTCGCTCGCCTGCCTTCACATGCATATAACCTTAACAGCCAATTCTTAATCCATATGATGTTGTTACACTTTGCAGCTATAACAGCTTCAACTCTTCTGGGAAGGTTTTCCACAAGGTTTAGGAGTGTGTTTATGGAAATTCTTGACCGCCCATCCAGAAGTGCTTTTGTGAGGTCAGATGAGGTTGGACGAGGAGAAGGTCTGGCTCTCAGTCGCCGCTTTAATTCATCCCAAAGGAAACCAAACAAATTTATTGCAAACCCAAACTGCCATTGCCAATCGTGCTCATGATGAAGTCATGTAATCTTTTGATTTCAGCTGAAAGCAAGTAAAGAACTAAACATCAAAGACAATACTCACAGCCAAATTTGGGAATCTCCATAATAGGCTGCTTTTCCCTCCAGCGGACCCAGCTCTTCCACGCCTGAATGCCGTATTCAGTGTACACTCTGGACGGGTGCAGAACATCGGCTGCTGACGTCTGAGGAGCTTCTGTACGTTTATGGGCCTGAATTTACACACAACACATTAATAACTACTTCAAACGAATACATGATGAAGAAGCATGATTCCGACTGTGATTTCCGTACTTGTTTTTTCGGAGAGAAACATTCACGACTCCTTTTGCGTGTTTTCGGCCTGTTGCTGGAGGTCACGGTCTTGGCTTCGTCCGTCCGACATTCCAAATGCTCAAAGTTCTCTGTTCAATCACAAAAGTCACCCGGAGGAAAATCAGCATGTAGTCTTGTAATGAAATATTACTGAAAGTGATGGATGCAGGCCTTACCGAGTAGAAAATCTGCCTCCAGGTCCATTTGTGGCTCTTGTGGGGGTAGGCTGGGAGACTGTGCCTGTCTGGATGGACTCACGTTTTCAGATTCTGAGCTACGTACCCAGCGGGAGCCACTCGAGATGCTGTCATCCTCCCAGCTTATTTGGCCGGAGAGGACTTCCAAATCGAAATCTTCGATAAAACTATCCTCCTGGTCTGAGTGAGAAAACACATCATGCATTAAACAGAGTGCAATCAGACAGCTGAGTGCATGGAATATTATTTTATGGGGTTATTACTATTATTATTCATATCCACATTTAAGCTCAATCTACATCAACACGGATTTGAAATAAACGAGAAGAATATTTTTTATATATTTGGATATTTATATACAGTTTAAACTGTTAAAATACAAAACACAGAGAAGAAAAAAAAAAACCTCTACCAAATGAGATACAGACCTATTTGTTCCTTAAATTATGCATTTTTAAACTCGTACGTAAATCTTGTGTTATATTTTATGTCAGTTTGAATCAGAAGGAATTCTGGCTTTAAAAAAAATGAAAAGAAAATGTTAGAACTGTTTTTTTGTTCATGCACCTGGATGGGAGACAGCTTTGTCCTTCTCACTGTCCTCCGCCACCATCTCTGCCATCATGATCAGGTCAGCCTCCAGCGGATTGTCTGGGATTCTCTCTCTGATCTTCTGAATGGTTTCCACTATTCGTTCGGCGCTGTCCAGAGTAGTGGGCAGAAACATGGGCACTGGCACCTGGTGAGCAAACGACAACACAATCAGTACCGTACAGATAGCTGGACGTGTACATGTTGACAGTCATCTCTTTGAAACTCCCTATATGGTTAGCAGATGACATCACTTTTATTTAGTATTAGATACTATTTATCATTTTTATTTGTACATTTTTTAGTGTAACCTTCTGTATATTTGAGAAGCAAAACCTGATAGTTTTGAATTGCTCCATGCACCAGGGTTGCTTCAAGATGCTCTTTGATTTGGTATTTTCTTTAATGAACCACTGGGCCACCCAGACGCCAAATGTTTTAGTGACACTTTTTTTCTTTTGCAAATCAAAAGGATTCTAAATTAGTTCAGGTGGCATCATGAGTCACATAATTAAATAGTTAGAAATTAATTTGCAAACAATACAGACTTTTCCATGCTGTTCTAATATTGTGTAGATTTATGACATATAATCCTGTAAGACAGAAAAATACAACCGGTGAACACGTTAATAACGATATACTGGCTCACCGGGAATGGAAGTCCGACAGGGTATGGTGAGTACTGTGTGTAGAGGTGCATAGGCACAGGAACAAACACCGGCACTGGTAAGGGTAGCACTATTACTTTAGATGACGGTTCATCTGTGAACACGATTTGTACCATTACACTGAATTGTTAAGCATACACTGTATACACTGATGGGAATTACTGACTGAAGACTGATGGTCTTCAACGTGATCTGCTCAGTACCTGTTTGCGTGTTAGCATCCGAGGTGTTGGGTTTGCAGGACGTGCCCTTGTTCAGGTTCATAGGCTTGCAAAGCAAAGCCTTGTTCTTCAGGATTCTCGTGGGAGCAGGGGGCGGCTTCACACCATCCGTCTGTGTGCTCGCCTACAAACGACAATATACTTTTCATTCCATCGATCATCAAAAACTAGCAGTACCCAATTAAGACATTATGCAACTATATACAAGATGTATTTAAAACTGGTTACTATTTGATATCATTCTGCTCACCATTTACTCCAAACAGTGCCATAATGGTAGACTTGATGGTGCAGAGCCATTGCTGTACTAGTTACTCTAACATTTTTCTCCCAGCAACACGTTCATGCCCTTTTTTTATTTCATTCTACTGCGGCACCACAAACTCTGAACTCATTTACAGTAGATGAAAAGAAAAAAAAAAGGAGCCATGTTCCTCTATATAAGATAAAGTGCTGAGATGCTTTCCTGCTTATATCAGTAATAAAATGTGGTTTAGTTTGTGGCGCCCTAACTTTCCTGTCAGCTTTAAGCAGCCTGGTCGTTCTGACCATTGTACAGCAGCAGTGCTATTTCCAACACAATTCCAATGAAAAATAAAGATAAAGATTGAACTATTTGTCACGTCATTGTTACAGCACTGGGACTTGCATACGTTTCATTAGAAAGCGCTGGGTAAGAGGTAACAACGCCCCTGGAGCAGATAGGGTTGGTTAAGCTTAAGGGTTCATTACTGCCAGTGCTGGGGCTCGAATCACAGACCTTCCCATTAGCAGGGATGGGGATCACCACAGGATACAAAACTATCACAATATCCATGTGTTGATTTGATTTGTATTGTGTTTCTGCAAGTATTGTAATGTCATAAATATCCCATTAGATATGAATTTTTTTCTCTAATTTTGTTACAATTCTAAACTAATTAACAAATAATACTCTCCTACCACAAAGGATGCTGCGCTGCCTGTTAATGTGTGAATAGTTTAGAGCACAATTAATGTAGTATTATAGAGGAACGGCTATATAGAGAGGAAAGATGTATACAGTACTGTAAATTTAAAGAGTGTGTGTGTGTGTGTGTGTGTGTGTGTGTGTGTGTGTGTGTGTGTGTATATACACACTACTATGTTTATATATATATCATTTTTTTTATTATATATATTAAAAATAAATAAAAAACATACTGTATATATAGTGTTTGTATACACAGTGTATATATATATATACATACACACACACACACACATATCTATATATTTATATATATTTTTGTATATATATAAAACATTAGACATTTTTTCATTAATATATATCCATATATACATATATTATACATTTTTAATTTACAGTATATATGTTTGCTTTTGAGGAACTAAAATGTTGCCGTTCCTCTACAATATTACACATTTATATATGGATCTCAGTGTAGCATATACAAATTTCCACATGAAAGAATCGATTTTTCCACCATCTTTAGTAAATAATTAGCTAGCATGTTCTGATGCGCGTTTGTGACTGTGCATACTTACATGTCCTAACACCTTCACAACATTAGGGACGGTTCCTGAAAAGGAAAAGGTCAAGGAAAAGTTCAAATCATATGATTGGACAAAGATAAAACATGTTTTTTTAAAAACCTATGCACAGGTGAACACTAGTTGTCATGTTAGCCAGAAAAGCATCAATAAATGACTTCAACACTTTTACATTCTTATAATTAAACACATTACCTTTTAATGCTGCGCTTCCCATGACACTAGGCTGTCCATTGGTGGCATTGGGTTGTGCATTGGATAGTGATATGACATTGGCGATAACAGGCGTGGACTCCTTTGGAGCCAGTGATGGAAGTGTTGTTACGCTGGTGGCGGTGGTATGGGTTGCAGGTGCTATGGAGACCGGCACTAGCGAAGACAAATAAGATAATGTAAATATATATACTGCTCCAGTTAAATTGCCTCTTCGTCCGTGTCCGGGAATGTACAGTACTGTGAGAAGTGTCTCCCTCTCCCAGATGTTCAGATTCTTCTGAAGAACCAGACTTAAGAGAATTGAGAGTTCTCCAGGATACCTGAAGGAAATGTTTGTCTCATTTTCAGTCCAGTCCCTGTACCCAAACAGGACATCAGCCAATACTTCATTCTTCATATTAAATAAAATTAATATTTCATATGATTACTATTACTACTTCATAGTAAATACAATTTATTATAGATTAAAGAAATTGGAACAAACGTTTCACTGCGAAAGGCTGCAAAGTGCCTAAAGATACAATTTAAAGCCTGGTTGTTTATGGTTGTTTAACCTCATTTCCCCTCTCGTCTGTTCCAACCACTCAACATTCAGCATCACCAGTATACAAATCACCAGCTTGATCATCTTCACCTGTTTCGCACTAGTTCATGCCTTAAGCTAGATGTTTTCTTATGCTTGAATGATTCATAGGTCAATGTGAGGCTTAACAAAAAAAAAGAAAAAAGGAAAAACAAAAACATTCCTCTGAAACTGCTCAGGTACAGGGACTGGACTGAAAATGAGAGATAAAAATTTCCTTCAGGAAAGGGGGGGGGGGATCAAGACTTTTGCACACTACTGTATATAATATAAAAAAGTATACAATAAAACAAAGAAAAAAAACCTCAAATATTTTATTTTTGACTTTTATTACTTACATTTGTTCTAATTTCTAAATAAAGAGTAGCAAAATCATAGCTTGCAAGTTCTCCCAAATAAATAAGTAACCACAGGCAAAACAGTTCATGTTGGCATGTTTTCATCTGTCTTGCAAAGTAATCATTCACATACTGGTTTTGCTTTTTGGAAAGGTTCCATGCTAACCGTCTTACCTTGTGTAAGAGCAGATTTCCCAGTAGAAGGAGTCACAGGAGAAGGTGTGCATGCTTGTTGGCTACAGAATTGAATCAAACACTGCAGATTACAGAAGTGCTTAATTTCCTTCAGCCATTTTACCGACTCTGTCATCTTCCTGGAACGATTGCACATGCTGCATTTGGCCACCTGCGTGTTGGAACGATAAAATGATTTCATTCTTTTTTTACTAGATCAAAGACCTAAATTTTTTTTTTTCAGTTTTATTGCAACTGACATTCTGATTCAAAATGATGAAAGGATTCTGGGATTTTACCTCACAGAATAGCAGTGTGTACTGGGAAAGACATCCGTTGCCACAGAACTCCTCTTGTTTACCAGAGAAAATGCTGGTGGTTAGAGTCTGAGAGGTGCTACTGCAGTACAGGCAGCTGCGACAGTGCCTCTTCCCCCAGCGTTTGGAAAGGTCGTGCTTGTAGAGAAGTTTGCAGCCTGTAGATTGATTTGAGACGTTTAATTAAATGTAATTTTACAGCTCGCACAATAAATAAGACTATTTCTAAAAATATACAAACCATTTGACATTTTTAAAAATATTTCTTATGCAACACAAGGATAATGCCATGCAAAGAAGAACTTATTAACAGTTATAAATAACACACACACACTATATATATATATATATATATATATATATATATATGTGTGTGTTATATACATACATATATATATATATATATATATGTATATGTGTGTGTGTATTATTATAACTATTAATGTTCAATATATATATATAAAAGTTAATAAGTTCTTTATATATATATATATATATATATATATATATATATATATATATATATATATATATATATATATATATATACACACACACACACACACACACACACACACACATGGTATACACACACACACACACACACACACACACACGCTACATAATGTTTATTATTAAATAAATGTAAGATGTAACATTCTGTAAGAATGTTTCAGATCATCAAACAAATATTTGAAATAAAAACATTAATAGACTTATATAATTTTATACATATTATTGCTATTTATTATATTATATTTATATAATGTAATACATGCTAAAGAAGAAGGGGGAATCATTTGAAATTAACATTTTACAATTAAGGGGAATATTTTAGCATCTCCTGATGTCAGCCACCTCCAATCAGTTTGCAACCATTTACATTTTTCCCCTTTCTCTGGTTTGCCACAGCAGATCTACAAGCTGTTGGCACATATTTTATGCCGGATACTGTTCCTGCTGCAACAAGGCATATCTCCAGGCTTGAGAAATCTCCGTATCTGGGTATTATATATAGACACAGGGATTACGGGCCTTGTCCGAGGGCCCAAAAGTGGCAACTTGGTGGCGACGGGGCTCGAACCCGTGACCCTCCAATCAGCAACTAGATGCCTCAATCTCCTCAGCCACCATTGCCCCAGAATCATTTAAAAACAAAATATTGTCAAAAGATTTTTTAAGTATATTGTGACAATTTATCATACGTATTACAGTACATCATATCCTATTTGCAACGGTCTTTTAATTAAAATCTTACAGGACAGGCCAAGCAGCACAACAAAACAAATTCATACCAGCATAAAATGAGAGAGAAACTTAGGCATCATTTTCTTTCATTTTTTTTTTCTTTTATTAAAATAATACACTAAAACAAGTAACCACTTCTCTGTGTTTTAGATGCACTGTTTGTCCCGGATCACATTTCTGCCACACAAGCTACTGACTTTGACGTATCTTAAAGGTTAAAATTCTACCATGTGTTAATTTTAAACTTGTTCTTACGGATTACACTCTGATGTACAGTACAATTAAACCCCGCACCTCAAAAATCACTGCATACTCATGACACCACAAGCTTTTACCTAATGAGCAGAACCTCACCTTCACTACAGAACGAGCAGTCCAGGTAGTTAATCCTCTTCACCTCCTTCACCACCTTTTCGATTTTGCAGTACACACACTGGGATATGATGTAGTGAGTCCTCCTGAAGTCATCGATGCAAGTCTTACCACAGAACACGTACATCTTTCCCTGTAACATTATATACAGAATGTGTTTAAGATCTGTGTTTAAGGTTCAGCATGACAAGTCTGGAGACATCCATCAAGCTAAGGATACGATATCACCAAAATAGTTAAGTGCAGATTCTATTTGTATTGCGATTCTATAAGTATAACGATTTTATAAATATCCTAATTTGATATACAAGGGTGAGTCAAAAATTTGCCATAATCTGGCTGAAGACTTTATTTTAATGAACTTTTACAAATAGATAATTTGTTAATGATTCGACATAATCTCCTTGCTTTTCAATACACTCTGTTCATGTGTCAACAGACGTTTGTAATCTCCTCATTAAACAAAATGTTTCATTCTGAGCTGTGAGCCACGAATGTACCGCTGTCTTCACTTATTCATCAGAAGTGAATCTTCATCCTCATAGGGCTGCTTTCAGGGGACCAGACAGGTGAAATTTAGATGGAGCGAGATCAGGACTATAGGGAAGATGCTTAAACACCTCAAAACAAAGTTTCTGCAGAGTGTCGACAGAATCCCTAAAAACTGTAAGCATCTGATGGTTGACTTTTAAACTTTTTCTTGGTCTGCTATTCCATGTCTCACCAACCAGTAACGATTCTCATTAAAAAACTTCCACCTTGTGAATTGTTGTTGGTCTTCATAATCGAGGTGACGTACATAGAATACCATCTGCGGTTTGGTCATTGGGTGGGAACTGAACTAAAGGAAACACTTTCTCCATTCTGCGCCCAAAGTCTTTAATAAATAAGGACACCAGGTGTTTTGGTTATTTCAAAGATTCATGTGTAAAGATACGTGAATTGCCATACAATAGAATCAAGATATACAACTGAACGTTTTTTTTCATTTTTTCGTTTCGTTTTTTTCATTCTTAGATCAAGAGTTGAGATGCGTGGTCTTAGAATAAACAGCGTGACGCGCTCAACAGCACCAAACCATTTGTGCAACCGATCATGATTATCATGATGGTCAAATTCTTTTAATTCATTACCGCAAAAACAAAACATTCACCACTTTATAGGAATGATTTCAGCTTATCAGTCCTGGCAAATACATTGTAAACCTGGGTTCAATCAGTTTTTCAAAAAAAAAATTTTAATACCTTAAATTCCAGCAGCTCAGGCTTGGACATGAATAAACGCGGACACTGTGCACAGGACAGTTTGGTCAACGGGAGGGACCGGGGTAAGCCGGGTGAGCTACACTCTGCGGACCCGGACTGCACTATAGGGGCGGGCTTCGACTGAGTGGTGTTAAGAGAAGGGGCAACATTCAACTGGTTGCTCTGAGTATGTGTCTTGTTGAAGGAATCCTATAAAAAGAAAAAAAGAAAAAAGATAAGAAATATGATTGTCTACAAGTGCAGTCTATTTGAAACGTTCTGCAGTGAGCAAAATCCGGAGCATACCTGAAATGATACGACACAGGTGAAGCAGCAGAAGTTGCGGATGCTACCATCGGACATGGCGAGGTGATACTGAGGCACTACAACCTTCTTACAGTGGTTGCATTCAAGTGAGGAACCTTAATGTGTGTGTGAATGAGTGATGCATTGAGAAAGAACAACAAACCACATCGGCTTAGGATAAAAACATTAGTATTTACATTTGTTTTGCTTCTTAATTGTCTAACATTTATCCCCAGTTATGATACTGTATTATGATGACAAAATGACATTTTCTTTCTGTAAACTGACTTGAAGGTGAAGTGTGTAGAACCGTTACCTGATGAGCTGACTGTCTGCATTCTGTGAGCTGTCACACATCCGGAGGAGCAGAACAGCTCTATGTTACCCTTTGAATTGACGTTTTCCACCATTTCTGTCATGGTTCGATTCACTCTGCAAATCAGGCAAGGCACAGTCTTCGTGTACGTCTGCAGAAATCGAACAATAAAGTCATTTTATAAGCTCAAAATCCTTACAATGTCCACTTCCGACATCCTTGTTTCCCATATGCCCTTTAACTAGAGTGAAACCTTTTTTCAATATAATTTTTGGAATTATACTTTTAACATAAAAGTGAAAAAAATAAATAAATAACATGGAAAAAAGGACTTGGGAGTGTGTAGCACATGCGAGAAAATTGCATGTGTAGGAAATTCATGTTGAACTCAAGATTGTGTTGGATTCGATATTGAATATGTGTGTGATTGTGTGCCTGATAGGAAATTAGAGACAACATGATGAGAACCTGACAGCGACGTGGCTTGGAAGTACAGGGTGGGCCATTTATATGGATACACCTTAAAAAAATGGAATAAAATTACGTTCAAACCAAGCACTCCATTGTTTTTCCTTGTGAAATTCCAATAAGTTTGATGTGTCACATGAACCTCTTCCTATTGAAAAAAACAAAAGTTGGATCCAAGATTGACGACTTGCAAATGGCCACCATGGTCACCACCCATCTTGAAAAGTTTGCCCCCTCACATATACAGTACTAATGTGCCACAAACAGGACGTTAATATCACCAACCATTCCCATTTTATTAAGGTGTATCCATATAAATGGCCCACCCTGTAGTATGAACTCAATTATTGCACATTTTTTCCATTTTGGAGAACACTGGAACTATTTAATAACGTTTCCTCCCATTTACAGCTCGTGATCAACTTATGAACGGGAACACGTTTGTATGTCCGATTTTGTTTTTAAGGCCGACAAAGTGAATCTTGTACGAATATACAATGTAAAGCATACCAATCCACTTGACTAAATCTCTGTCCGCTTTTTCTTTCTTACGTCAAAAGACGTAACTGCGCATAAGGAGTAATTAATTTCACACGTCAAATCTAACAGTGTTGTTTCTGCGCCTTTAAGTCTGGAGGGGAATGCCCCAACGCCATTTTGTCTCACAGCTGTTTTCCACTGTATTGGACTGTGAACTCTGTTTTATTGAGGATTTTCCGAAATTAGGATTATTCACCATCAGGACAGATTTACAGGATAGACATTTTCTATCATCGTGCTCCCGAACTGATTCATTGAACACCACGAGGCAGACTCGTTTCTCCTGCCCCACACACACACACCATCCCAGACAATCTTGACATTTTAGACATTCTTTTACACACTGAAAATATAGTATATAATTGTAAATATTGGTGTCTGGTTCATGGCAGTATAAATGTTTTTGTACAATACACCCGAACAACTTTTGTGATTTGTTCACATCTACGGATGTTCATAAGTCGAGGACGATTTGTATTTTGCAACTGATTGAATATCTTTCTTCAGCTCCTATAGTTTGGTTATTTATTTATTTAGCAATGTTTTTAAGCCAATCCTAGCCAATACGTTTTTAATATTTGGGTGCATTCTGACAGGAATCATATGACCGAGGACACAAGCATAGACTAAAAGTTACTGAACGCTACCTTTTTGAAGTGGGAGACACAACTGTGGCTACAAAACTTCTTAACGGTGCCGTCGACTAACAAAGACGGACTCTTGCCATCGCTGTAGCAGTAACTCCCGCAGGTTATACAGCAGTTCACACTGAGCTTATTGGAAGAACGGAATTGTTGAAAGCAATCGTCACCGCATAGCTTGTGGATGTTGCCCATGAAGTTCACCTCGTGGCGGATCTTGGAGAGGAGAGAGGGGGGAAAAGGATATTATACGGAGGCACCAAAAGGGAGTCAGATCTTTGTGATCAAATGTCGAAAACTGAATCAAGATGACAGAGAAAAAACTGTGACATGTGAAATGAGAAAAGGGGATGGTGCTTCGAGAAAGTGTCATTACAGGTTCATGGTCAAGGTCATTTATACAGGTTCAAGGTCATTTATCTCATTTGGGATCATTTTTAATTAAATCAATTTAGGAGACACTTACAGTGCCTGCTTTCTGACACATGCCGCATTTCGCGGTAAGTGCTGAACTCGCACTCTCTCTCTTGGAGTTAAAGGTGCTGAGACATTTCTGACTGCAGAAATCCTTAACTGCCTTTGTGGAATCCACTGGGGCAAGGATGAGGTCCTTAGGGCTGGGAATTACCCTACAGAGATAAAAGGAGGCATCCACGATCAGAGATAATTTTTCAACCATAATATGATTTTACAGGAAATTTACATTAAAGTTATTGTTATTTTAGCCATCTACCATATATTAGTATTGAAATGAAACAATTAAAATTGTTAAAAATTTTATGTAAACGTGCAGCTTTAATGTAAGAGTATTGACATTCAACTGGTGCTACAGTCATGTTCAAAAGTTTGTACTCACTCAAAAACGCAGTAAAAATCATCTGATGGTTAATATTGGGCAAAAACATCCTCAAAACGAACAACATAACTTTTTTCACATTCATCATTTAACAAAAATGAAACAAACAAACAAACAAAACAAAAAAAGAACATGCAGGCAATAACAAGTAACCCTTGCTGCGTTCACAGGATGTAAGAGGGTAAGTTGCAGCCAGGTGCTGCTAATCATCAGCTCTTGATTAACTGATTTTAAGAACGCGTGCAGACCTCTATAAAAGCAGACGTTTTGGCAGTTTTCTTGTCTGGAGCATTCAGGTGGTAAGACAATGGACTTAAAGAAGCTATTTTTGATGCTTTAAAATGGTTATTTGGAAATAACCATTTCCAAACAATTTGGAGTGCAGCGGTCTACAGTGAGAAAGGTTATGCAGAACTGGAAAGCATTGACAGTTGTCAGTCTGTGCAGTGCTCGTCTGAAGTTGTATTTGCCAAAAAACTAAGATCCACTCCAATCAGATGATTTGTTTGTTTGTTTGTTTTTACACAGAATCACATAGAATTAAATGAAGGGTACTAACTTTTAAACATGACTGTATAGCAATTTGTATACAGTGGCATCTTGGATTACGAGCATAATTCGTCCCGAAAGCAGGCTCGTATTCCAAAATACTCATAAACCAAATTTAATTTTGCCATAAGAAATAATGAAAACTCAAATTATTTGTTCTACAGCCCAAAACAAATTAACCTGCACTTAACATTAAAAAAAAGTAAAAATAAATCCAGACAGTTAAGGGAGATCTGTGTGTGTGGGGCAGTGTCAAATTACGTGCGCGAAAACAGAAGAGAGAGGGAGATGTTGATTATAAGAGACGAGCACTAAGACGCAGCAGAGGACTCTTATTTTGACACAGGGGAGACGATTACCCATAATTCCCACAGCACAAGAGAGAGTAAAATCATTGGCTCAGTTGTGATCACTTGCCGCTCGGTGTCAAAATAAGAGTCGCATGCGTGATAAATGATACTCGGTGCTCGTAAACTTATACTTGTTCGGTTTCGGATTAAAAATTTATTAAAAATCTTTGCTCGGTTTGTAGAACACTCGTAAACCACGTTACTCGCAATCCAAGGTTCCACTGTATATAACAATGTTATTCCCAGAAAAATGCCAAGCCATGTATTTCTAAATCTCTTTAGTTGTTTTCTTTGCTTGATGCAACCCAATAATTTAGAGAAAGAGAAAGGTGAAAGAACTACTTCATGAGACTCACTTGAGGCAGTAATAACAAGTCTTTTTAGCAACAGGCAGAGGCACACTGTCGGTGACCGTGCTGCTGCAGAGGCAGCGTGGTGAACAGTAAAGCTGAGGGCTGCCTTTACGCTGGAATGCTGTCTGGCCTTTAAGCAGAATCTTTTTACAGCCTGAACACATCACATACAGGGAGGTGCCAGAGCTTAGAAGCGGAAGGGGCACTGAGGTGCTGGATGGCACAGTTGCTGCGGGGGCCACGGGAGGCACGGTTGCCGCGGGAGGCACAGCTGGAGACCCTGTATGTTAATGAGAAAGGATAAAAGGCAAACATTAAAAATTATGCAAACAAGGTTAAACTACTTTGAGCCATTTTATCTCCTTCCTCTTTTTTATAGCTGATGGTCTTGATAATCGAGAGCCGAGCGTGCATACTTCCGTATCCTGCGGAACAATTCCAAACAAAACTTGTTGGCACCATGGGTCCCAAGAATGTTATGAAGCACGTCAAGAATTAAACAGAGCCACTTTCAGTTTTGTTTTTTAAAGCAGCGGAGTCCAATTAGAATCATAAATTAAGGCGAGGTATTTAATATTTTACTTCATGTACTTTTCTAAATGTTTTGATTGGTTTAAATGCAAAAATATAAAGTGTTAAATCATAATATTTGTTTGTGGCTGGAACGTATTATCTGCATTTCCTTTGGCAAAATGCAATTCGCAATACAAAATTCCGTCACAGGAACGGATTACATTTACATTCAGGCATTTGGAAAACACCCTTATCCAGCGCGACTTGCATTATAATATCATTTGACATCTGAGCAGTTGAGGGTTAAGGGCCTTGCCCAAGGGCCCAACAGGGACAACACTGTATGGTAAATCTTGTATATATAGAATGTGTATATGAAAATTCTGCATTTGGCACACAAAACTGTCGGATGGTTTCCTACCTAAAGCAGTAGAGCTTCCACCAACGGAGAACACAGCACTGATCTTGATCTGCTCTGATGTCTTCTGGCCAAAATCCTGCTGTCATGACATCAAAAGTAGATTTAACCAACGGAAACAGATCAATCAAGTGCTATACAACTTGAGTCTTTCACCAGGAGTCGACAAACAATTCAAAGTTTTAAGTGAAATTATATCACAGTGCTGCTGAATGCTTGATTTTGATTCGTCCAAACGAGCCGGTGTGACAGTAATTGGTTCTGGCTGTAATTGAAAAACAAATTAAAGAACTTTTTCCTTATAAAGTCAGGGTCAAGTATTCAGACAAGGGCACAATGCTCATATATTTGTCTCTGTACATCACCAAAAGGGATCTGCAATAAAGTAATCAAACTTTTTAAACTGATTAAAGTGAAAAAATTATTGCACTGACCATTTATGAATTACAGGCTATTTTACACAGTCTATCTTCGTATTTTCACATGTACAAAAGTAACTGCAAAAGTCTACTTTTTTTTCCACTTTTGTCTTGGCAAAAAAAAATTATTGATTAATTTTTAATTTAACGGTTGGCAAACTGCTGTTGTATATACAGTATAAAACACTTTGGGACGTGCTGATGTTTGGAAATACCGTAATTAGCTTTAATGCGTTTGGGATTCTGCATCACACCATCCCATTACTGATTAATTTCCTATCACACTCCAATAAAGTTTTATTCCTTTTGTATTAAAATACCCTAGGACTCACTTCAGATGTGTCTGGTTCATCTTTTATCTTCTCAGCTGGAGCTTGAGGATCGAGAGCTCTCTCATACTCCTCATCCACTGGTTCATCCTTAATCTTCAGAAGGGGAGAGCCAGACGTGGGAGGCTCCAACTTTTTCTCAGCTTCCATTTCAAGATGAACAGAATGCTCTGGCAGCTAAGAAATAACATGCACATAATTTTAAATGCATACAAAAATAAATGCTCACTTTAGATTTGCACTTTAAAAAGTGATTGCTGATCGCATACTCACTGTGTGTGCTGGCGAGTCCTTCCCCCAACTCTGATCTGTATGGTTTTCTGTAGAGCAAAAAAAAAGAAATGCAAGTTAAAACACTGACACTAATGTAACCATGAAGTGCCAAGACCAACCAATGGAAATGCCTCCAATTTGGCCTGAATGGATTTGAATTAAATTTAGGATTTTGATTGTAAAAAAAAAAAAAAAAGTGTTTTTTTTTTTGCGCTAAAAGTGCTTTTTTAATTTACGATTAATATACGAGGGGCGTTCAAGTCGAACTTTTGATTGCGCAGAATAACAGAACTGTTATTTAAAAAATCTGTTTATTTCTCTATATAATCCCCTGCTACACTAAGGCACTTATCCCAGTGTTTCACTAGTGCTTGGGTACCATCAAGGTAAAAAGTTCTCTCAGTACGCTGGAGCCAAGATCAGACCGCCTGCTTCACATCTGAAACCCTGGCCTCCCAGGAACTCCCTTAATGGCCCAAACATGTGGCAATGGCTTGGAGCGAGAGGAGGATTGGCAATAACCCCCAGCCGAGTTCCTGTAACGTGAAAGCGGTGCTCGTGAATTACTTTAAGTAGAGTTCTCATATATAGCGTTGGTGATACGTTTAATCTGTCAGGTTTCAAGCATCGGGCTTTCCATTTACGGACGTTTCACTGAGTCTCATCATCATACTGTGCTTGAAGTCCTCTGTAAATGTCAACTGGTATTACGCCTTCATTCATGAGAAATGTCATTACAGGTCCTGGTTTGACATGCAGTCAGGAAGCACTGTTTGGATCACGTCAATGACATAGAAACATAAAATGAGCTTCAATTTAAACAAGCACAGTATAATTCATACCTGCATACTGAACTGCTATAATATATAATATATGTTAATATAATAATATATGATATAGCAATACTGAACTGCTGTTTCATAATTCATGCAAATTACTCAAAAGATATCATGACGATTAGTAGTTCCATACCAGTTTTATTCAAACATTCAGATGAGTCTTGTGATGAGCTTTTAGAAACCATGTCCAAACTTGATCCCTCATCAAATCGGCTTTCTGCTTTGGCCTGAAGTGAAACTAGAGAAAGGGGGAGAAATGTTTAATCGGTGACCCGAAACCCATCCTATAATAAAACCAATAGCATTGTTTAAATAATGTTTTTATGGAATGACTGATAGATCTACAAGTGTGCTGTATTTCACATTACTGATGCTTAGGTACCAGTGGAAAATGTCCACTGTGAATGTATTTAGTTCTTAATCATAGAGTGTACTGTATATGAACTGTTTTGCACTGACACACCTTGACAAGAAGGACACTTATGTTAGAATGTGTCATGGCAAATTGTGTAATTTTACATTGTTTATATACCTTTACTTGGCAATTACCTCATTGTTCCTCCTTAATTCTTTATTTAGTTCAAGTATCTACTTGATATTCAATAGATGTATGTTCATTTTGTTAGGCCAGACTGATGTGACAACTCCCAGTTTCATATTTTCTCCCTCTTATCTCATATTTATTCATGTCTGGGAAAGGCCACCAAGAATCTTATTCTCTTTTTTTTTTTTTTTCCTCTTTTTGGAGAACGTTTGGTTTGTTCCTCTTTTACTAACCAGACTATTGACCACTGCTAGTGAGGACTTAATTTTCCTTCGGAGACGAAATTTTGAAAAATCCTCCTCAAGATGCGCAAGTAATCTACTCTTATTATTCTTATCATATCTGACTTGTCTTTAACCGTCCATAATATACCTCTGAAGGTATAGAAATTATTTACCCATTAGTATTTGAATATTTGTTTTGATTATTTGTTTTAATTATACTTTTTTAAAAATTATATTATACATAATCATCAGAAAAATAATATAATTGAATGATTCTGATCTTATATATCAGACAGTGATTAATGTGCTTAATTATTGGACACATTTATTATAGGTTAAAATTAGGGCAATTTTCCGGTTTTTCCTCTGAGCCTATGTGCCTATGAAAGTTTAATTCTTTCTTTTTCTTTTTCCAATATGATAAATATATCTGTGTGATGTGTGTTGATCCCTTTGTTTAATTACCTTGTCAGCTCTTAAAAGCGGACGTCTAGCTCTGCACTCTGCACTATTTTTTCATTTAATTAAAGTTCCTCAATTTTTTACACTCTGTGTACGAGTCGTTCTTGGGTTGTACTTCTCATACTTTTTTTTGCTTGATTAACGTTAGATATGAGTATACAGCTATAAAATAAGATGAAAAGGAGTGAGTATTATTAGTATATTGGTTTACTCATTATTTTAATTAATATTATTATTTTACTTATTGCTTTGTTTGCTATCCCGGTCTTCTGCCTGCATGTTCCTCACTTCCCCAATTTGTTGTGCAGGCGCCTTTTCTTCTATTGTAACGAGCGGATCAAGGCCTCTTCAACAGAGGCCTTCTGGGTATTTGGTACCACACACTTGAATACAATTGAAGTTCAATATAATTTTCCACAAATGCTGTCCATAGATTTCAGTTCAGGATTCAATACAATCATCCTCCAACACCTAATCCGGAAGCTGAGCCTGCTGGGGCCTGAACACCTCCCTCTGTAACTGGATCTTGGACTTTCTGCCCGGGTGATCTCAGTCAGTGTACCTCCAGCACCACCACACTGAGCGCTGGGGCCTCCCAGGGCTGTGTGCTCAGTCCTCTACTGTTCACACTGCTAACTCATGATTGTGTAGCGACACACAGCGCCAATCATATCAAGTTTGCTGATGTCACGACCGTGGTAGGTCTCATCAACAAGAACGACGAGTCAGCATACAGAGAGGAAGTGCAGAGGCTAACGGACTGGTGTAAAGACAACAACCTGTCTCTGAACATCGATAAGACAAAAGAGATGGTTGTTGACTTCAGGAGGACATGGCGCGATCACTCTCCACTCAAAATCCGACAGCTCCTCTGTGGAGACTGTCAAGAGCACAAAATTCCTGAGTGTCCACCTGGAGGAGAACCTTACTGTACCTGGTCCCTCAACACCAGCTCTCTGCACAAGAAAGCCCAACAACGTCTTTTCTTCCTGAGAAGGCTGAGGAAGGTCCAGCATCCACCACCAATCCTAACCACCTTCTATAGAGGAACTATTGAGAGCATCCTGAGCAGCTGCACCACTGTCTGGTTTGGGAATTGTGCCACATTGGACCAGAAGACCATACAGTGGATAGTGAGGACAGCTGAGAAGATCATCGGGGTTGTTTTCTCTCTTTTGTATAGAAATGGATCGTTGTAGGCTAACTTAAATTAAAAAAATAAATCTGTCATATCTGAGCTGGTCAGCTAATTAGATCTCTTAGGTAGCTAGCTGGTTCCGGTAAAGTTGTGTTGTTAATTTATGTTGTTGCATGTATGTAGCACCTTGGTCCTGGAGAAACGTTGTTTCGTTTCACTGTGTACTGAACTGTATATGGCTGGAATGATGATAAAAGACTTGACCTGACTATAATTTATATTCTAATGTTACTTGCATTTGATTAAAATCCCTCAAATATACCGTACACATTGTCCTGTGTGAACTCCGACATTTCCTGTGGTAAGAATTAAACTACATCAACACCAGTTAGCCGTATAGCTAAAGTGATGCATAGCAAACAGCTAGCATTTAATACCTAGAGCTAGAACACACAAACCAGCCCCAAATTTAGCATAATTTTATGGTTTAATATAATTTTAACTGATGAACTCTGCTTACAGGTGTCATAAATGAGATATATAGCTACAAAGAACATTTTTTTAATCAAGCTGCAAATAAATGTTTGTGTGTTGTAAAGCTAGACATTTTAACATGAGCCTCTATGGGGATTGACAAACTTTTGGAGCCAATGCCCCTAGTGGTCATTTGAAGAGCTGCACATTTTGACACTCATTTCTCAGGATTGGATGCTGCTTCTTGGTCCTGGTGTCCATGTCCTGCACATTTTTGTGTTTTCGGCACTCACAGGACCCCTGATTTAACGGTGTAGCTTAATAAAGCAGGTAATAAAGCAGGAAAACATTAAAATGTGCACTGCGTTTTTCAGAACCACCGCTCTACTCATGGACTGATCGTCACAGAATCGACTTGGCAATGTCTCTAACTGAAATTACTTTTCAAGAACGTAGACGTTTGTAATGTTATTGACGTTTAAATACTTACCTATGTTCACGATAGGCTCTAGATCTTTTGGTTCATCCACATGCATCACCTCTTCCGTTTCACCCACACCCGTTGCTAATCCATCAGAGCTGACGTCCTGCATGCTCTCCACTTCAAGCATAACTGTCCCAACAAAACCATCCTCTTCTTTTACCTGTGTGACCTTAAGATCCTCATATTGCCCAGCACTTTCATGCTCCATTTCTTCTGTTATGTTGTTCATTTCCTCCAGTGATTCCTTCACCACCAGATGCTCCACCATGTCCATATTTTCATCATCTACCTCTTTTTCTTCAATCTTCATGTTGTCTTTTATATTGCCATATAGCGTTCTATCTTCTTCCAGCTCCACTTGAATGTGCTCATCCTCAGCGCCCTCCTCATTCACATCTCCATCAGGGTCTAGCTGGAGGCTTAGATCAGACGTTACCTGTTGCACCTTCTCCAGTTTCTCCTCAGCAACCTCCTCATGCTCATTCCATTCTTGTCCACAGTTTTCATGCACTGATGCCATATCCTCTTCTTTTAACTCATTTTCAGGCTTTTCTTCTTCACCTTCTTCATGGGTAATCTGATGGTCTTTCTTATCAGTCTCTATTACTTTGCCATCCTCCTGTCTTTCATGCATTTGTTGCTCATAGTCCTCCTCTTCCCGGAGATCGGACAAGTCCAGACTGGAAGAACTTTGTGTATTTTGCGTCTCGTTTAGTTGATCTACAGAACCTACACTAGCAGATTCCTCTTCAACAAGCAAACTAGCATCCATCTGTGTATTGATCTCTTCTTATATATCGCAGAGGTCTGAAAGACAATGAAATAAAAAATATTTATGCGTATCAGCATTCTAGTATTTCATGATATCCAGGAATCTGGTTGGCAAACATGGCTGCTTGTTTATTTAGAATTGGGGGAAAATAAATCTATCCGGTGATATATCATGATTCTTTTGTGTAAAATATTGCCGTTAATTGCCAAATTATTTGCCAAGTTTGTTTAGAATTGTAATGGACTCTAGGAAAAATTGTATTAAATAAGGATATTTATTTTGATCGTGATACTCACAGAATCGCAACACAAATCGAATCAGGATCTAGATATCAGGATATCGTATTGGGTAACCCCTGGTGACTAAGGTGGTTACCAGGAGGGCTCTGGTTCGAGCGCCACCACTGTCAGTCTGCCACTGTTTGACCCTTGAGCAAGTCCTTCACCCTAAGTGCTGAGATACAATCAGTGTCAAACTGGCAACCCAAACCTATAAGTAGCTGTCACAGAAATGACAGATAGTGTATACCTCCAGGGTATATAGGAAGCATCCGTCGCCTGGTGGCACGTTGACGGACACGATCCTTAGCATCCTTTTTTTTTTTTTTTTTTTCACTATACTTGGTGATGATTAAAATCAAACAAGTGGTTATGGCTTCGACATGCACTGTTTCGCCAACATTGTGCCAGTTTTGGCCAAACAGCATGCTTCATAGGAACACTGTAAATGTTTAGGCAATGGTGGGTCACTTTTTTTTTTTACATTTGAAAAAAGGAACACTTTCCATAACAACTCCACTCAAGTTGATCCAACTTTAGCCCGACACTTTCCACAACAACAATGCAAATTATGTGGACACACTGGCAAAGCCACACTGTTGATCATCATATCAATGATGGATCGATGTAGATTTAATGGTCGCTGAATGCCTGTTGACTCTGGCAACCCAATGCTGACCCAAAGAGCTAAAAAAAAAAAATGCATTAGGGTGACATCAGCAAAGTAGTTTTAAGAGTGGATGTAAATCTATGAACCTCACACAAAGGGATGCTATTACAGTATATCGGCACCCGGTGCTTGGTTAACAGGATAGCTGATGTTGGCACAATGATTGATGGTGGGGTGGATTTTAAAGGGGGGCACAAACTATTTTGAAGAGCTGACACTGGATCAGATATTAATGGGCAAGTCTCAAATCACTCAATGCACAATAAATATAATATTACTCATGATCAGCTTTGTTCTAACAGGGATTTAGTGCAAGAGTTGATCTAGACAAATAAACACAATGTAACAATGTATAAACACAATGTAGTCATCTAACAACAGACTCGAGGATCACATCAGACATCCTGCGTGCTATTTAGTGCACTTTGTTCCCAAACAGAGCCTGATTCTCGGTCCGACGCTAAAAACAACATGATAAACAGTAGAATTTCCAGACATCTGTGCAGATGGGCGAAACCAGCCCCGGTGCAAGTGTGTGTGTGTTAAAGATACTCACCTCGGCCAGCTCGCAGTCATAAGCGCGCACGCGCGTGCGTCTGTGTATGCGCGTGTACACGCTTTCCACAATAATCTGCACGGTGTGGGCGAAGATATGAGTAAACACACTGGCGATTATGGACTAAAGCGTGGTGAACTCCCGCTAAATTACTTCCGCACGGTGTTGTTGTTGCAGGACAGGTCTTCGAGTATGACACGGCGCCCTCTGGTGGTCAATATGGCGATTCCGCCAGAGACGAAGAACAAGCTGTAGATTAGGAAAGGTTTATCTCTCTCTCTCTCTCTCTCTATTTCCCCACGCACACCTTCATTAGTGATGTCAAGTTTGAATCACTTTAGTGACTCGGTTCTTTTAATCTATTTTCGAGTCATTTATTTCATTTGATCAGACATGAAATAAAACGTTACATTTCCAATAAAAATTAAAAAAAACACGTCTACACACAAATATTTTGTCTATAGTTCCAATAATGAAAATATTACAATGCAGTTAAGGCCATATTATTATAAACAGAATGAGCAGCTCACCAACATATCTTCTAGTCTGAGTCATTCGTTTTTAATCAACAGTAGTGATGGGTCGTTCATGAACGATTCGTTCTTTTTGAACGAGTCTTTAACTTGACTTATAAGAAGGAGTGGTCTCGCGGAGTGATTCGTTTATGTTCTACGGGCCGCGCATGCGCAAATCACCACACCCTCCATCAGGTATGTACAGGAAACAGAAATGAACGGTTCTCAATGGCTCTTTTAGTCTGAGTTGTTCGTTCTTTTGTCACGTGACTCCCATAGACGCTATGCAGTGCAATATTAGCAATGGGAAGTTTGAACGGGAACTGAAGAAGAACGTGACTCAGTAGTCTCGGAGAGTGACTCGTTCATTTTCTACTGGGCGCGCATGCGCAAATCATCGCAAAACCTCCGTGGACTATGTACAGGAAACAGAATTGAACGGTTCTCAACGAATCTTCCAAGTCCCGAGTCGTTCGTTCTTTTGTCACGTGACTCCCTTAGACGCTATGACGTGTAATAGATTCAAAACGAGCGACTCGGACTAGAAGATATGATGGCGAGTTGCTCATTCTGTTTATCATAATATGTCCGTAGCTGCATTGTAATATTTTTCATTACTGGAACTATAGCCAAAATGGGTGTATGTAGACAAGTTGGGGGGTCTGTTTATTGAAAATGTAACATTTTATTTTAATTCTGGTCAAAAGAACGAAATGAACTAAATGACTCAAAAAAAGATTTGTTCATTTGATGAACGAGTTTCAAAGAACCGAGTCACTAAAATGATTAAAACTTTCCATCACTAATATTGCACTGCATAGCGTCTATGGGAGTCACGTGACAAAAGAACAAATGACTCAGACTAGAAGAGTCATTGAAAACCGTTTATTTCTGTTTCCTGCACATGCCCTATGGAGGGCATCTCCAATATTCATGTTGGAACTGGTGTGGGGTTGTTTTTCAGTCATTGGGCTCGATCCCTTACTTCCAGTGAAAGGAGCTCTTAATGAATACCAATACCAAGACATTTTTGAGGGACCCCACACCCTGAGGTGCAAGGCCACAGTGCTAACCACTACGGCACCATGCCACCCATTTTACAACACTTTCTCAAAGAACACCAGAGGTTCAGTTTAAATTGTATAGCACTTTACACAATGAACGTTGTCACAGAAGCTAAATAAAAGAATGATTGAAATTTATACATTTAGAGCTTCATTGATTTATCACCAATGTGCAAGCTGGTGGTGAAACCTTCAGAGCAACCAGTCTCAAAAGGGAACAACTCATTTGGATTAGACCAGATATCTCATCTATAACTGACTTTCGGTGACTGATTGGTCACATTCCCATTTTTTTTTTCTTGTGTAAAAAATGTCCCTAAAAATCACTAAAAGGTTCGCTAAAATTTAAGAGAATCTCAAAGATTTCAGAGCTTGATTTTGGGGTTTTATTTTATCACTACAAACCTTTTTAGACACATTCTCAAGATCATATGCTCTTTAATAACCACCAAAGAATGCTTCTAGGTGCTATTTTTGTAAGCAAACAGTAAGGTTCTGTGAACGCTCAAGTAATAATTGTTACATCAAGTTAGTGAAGTCATCTAAAGCTTGCCTTTTTTTTACTGGATTTTCTACATCCAGTCTAAAATAATGTCCTAAAATTAAACTAATAATAACACCAGTAAATGTAATTAATGCATAATGTAATTAAGATGTAGTCATTGTTTTAAAGAGAAATCCACTTAATTGTACGTTATATGGTGTAGAGTTAAACAAAATGTACAGAAATTTTAGTTACAAATTAAAAAAAAATGCTTTTAGTGGACATAGATAGGCAGGAACTTAGATATTGATAATTTATATGAAGAGAATGCATATGCAGAGACGGTCGTTTATTGTCCTATTATAATCCAATTATATAATTGTAAAATGTCACAAAAAAAAAGGAAAGGTAGGTATTAAGTTATTTTATATTTATGTATGTTACAGAAAACCCAGTGTAAATTATAAATAAACTATAAGTAAATAATTTTTATTTCAGAGTTGCATACAAAGCTCCGTCATCTTCAGTGTAAATGTATATTTCTGGTGTTCTAATTTATGATTATAAAATACATGGATATATATATACATATACAATTATACAACAGTTAGTTCCAACCATGCAAGCTGACTGAACAAGAGGCATTCCATGAGGAGTGTTAACAGATGGTATCAGCACCAGGAGGTTTAACTATATGCTTCCCAGGCGTCCTGATAACTCACTCGCAGCATGGGAGAAAATTGGCCGGAATAGACCACAGTACTGAGAAGAGAGCAGCTGCCTGCCAAAACTCACATTGAAAACCAGTCATGAAAGCACTTTCAGTCGGAAAAAACAGCTGATAATGTTGTCATCTCTAACACCACTTTGTCTACTTAATAATAATTTCTTTTAAGTCATTCTGAATTGAGCCTGAATCGTTGTGGCGTAACAAAACTAGCTAGCTTTTGTAAGTCACTCTGGATGAGAGCGTCTGCTAAACACCTAAATGTAAATGCAACTAGCTTCTAAAACATGGCTGTATCCCAAATCCGTCTCTAAACCCTAAATCTAGTGTGCGGAACAAGTGATTGCACACGCTAGTGCACTAGCTTTCCATTTAACACCATTTGGGATTTAACCAAGGAAGCTGGAAATTAAGGAAGATAATATTCTAAAGTCAAATAAGTGAAAGATGTTACCAATGTAACTGGATCAAAATGCATTTAAAAATCATGTTTTGCGTTACAAACAGTTAACAAGCATGCACTTTAATCAATCATCAGACAGCTTTGTAGTTTTACATTTGATGTAACGGGTTCACTCTTTTTGCACAGGTGGCACCACAGACACACAACACGATGCAATGTCTTACGGGGGGAAAAAAGGTCATTTTATTTAGATAAAACAGGGAAGGAGAAGGGTTAAGGGAGGGAGGATGGGAAAGAAGTTTTTCAAAGTAACTTGAAAGTACTGTAATTATTAATCTGTTTACATGTAATAATCAGTAATGTAATTTGATTTTAAAGTAGTACATTTTTTTTCAGTAACTTCACCAAACACTGTAGAGAAAACAGCGTTGCCGATATTCAGCACAACAGCATGACCTTGTGCACGTATATCACAATTTGACAATCTTACAATTCTCATTCATATACATATGATAAGATAACACGGCTAAATTCACATGGGAAAATGGTGAACTCATTAAATAGGTGTCTTTGTTTCTCCGGCTGTTTGCTTAAAGGCCGCATTTATGATCCACCTCATCCATGAAACCCTCATCTACGGACTCACTGTCCTTGTCGTCTTCCACTTTAGTTCCCTCTGTTGGTAAGAACACATGTAGCTGCTTCTGGCCCTTGGTGGATAAAGCCCTGCCAAAACATGGTACCCCCTTAATGGATAAATTCTCCTGGCATCCAGGTGATTGTTGGTCTTTCGAAAAAGGTTGGAGGACACACTGGCTGATGTTGAGGCTCCGAGCTGGTCTAGCGACATGACTGAGCCTGGGAAGAGGTCGTAGGGGAAGAGAAAAATGTGTATATACAGGTCTGCAGGTCCCTAGAGGTCGGTCTGTGCTTTCACAAGGAGATGAGGTTTGACTTTGTAAAGAAGTGGAGAACTGGTGGGAAAATGCATCATGTAGTGGCTTCTGGTATGGGATGAACAAAGCCGGTTCAGTGATGCTGCTCATTTAAATAAGGAAGGAAAACAGATTTAAGTATAATTACTTGATCAAGTAATTGCTTTACATTGAATTTGACCCATCTTTCAAGTGAACTATAACATATTACAACTTCAACATGTACAACTTAACATTTATAGTAATTATTATTAAACATACTGTATTAATACTTAATTCCTGCAATAAATTCATCCATAGCTTAAATTAATATGGAAATCATTTGTACGTCCTGCAAATCGTTGTTTAAAAAAACTATTTTTCTAGGTATCAAGCTTACCCTGGCATCCTTTGATGAGCCATGCTGGTGAGTGATGGAAGTCTTGTAGATGGACATTCCCATACTCTCGGCCCAATGCAAGGTGTTGCAGGAATCACAGAGCTGGAGAGCAGGTAGATCCGCGTCAAGACACGACCCTTGTGTATATTTTGCTGCTGTCTACGCTCTGCAGTATTCCTGCTTACATCAAGATTAGACTTGGTACCACTCATACCTGCAGACCGATCTCTGACAAAATGAATGGGAACAAGCATCTGGGGGTGCCTGTGTCGAAACAAGCTCATGAATGATAAATGGACATTAAAGATGCAAAGAGCCGTCCCATTGACCACATGCTACCCAATTCTTTTTCTACTTTTCCTCTCCCACGAGTCTGTTTACCTTCACTCAGGCGCAGTTAAATAGTTTAACGAGGGTCAAGAGCTAAACTTAAATATACTCAGTGATTTGCTTAATAAGGAGAACATAACTATTGAAGCTATACATGTTTAGCTCATTTGGTCAAGAAACCTTGACAAACATCTAAAGGTTAAAGTGGAGCAGCCCTGCTCGAGGTCTTCATATGGGGTTGCTCCCATTTCCAAAATAGTAACAGAAGATGAATTGGAGAAATTGCAAAATGTCTCAGTATCAGTGATTAACAGAAAGCAATTACTTAAAATGAGTTATTAAATAGTCAACTGTGGCATGTATTGGCTTTCCATGCCAAAAATTGAGATTGTTACAACTAAACCCTAGTTGTACCTTTGTTGCTACAATAAAAAAAAATTTGTATTACTTACTCATACTTAAGCATTGAATCCTTCAGAATTGATATACCAATATTAATATAATATTAAGTTTTAATATTAAGTGTCCTTCTAATACTACTAAATATCATGTAACTAACAAGCTTGCAGTCACATTAAAATGAGTCATAAATGGAATTTATTCCATTACATTAACAATTACAATTAAAGTGATCCCTGAAAAAAAAAAAAAAGTAATAAAAAGGAGTTCTAACTTTAATCTCCACCTCAAGTCTTTCTATTCATTTATAACACTATATTCTGAGGAAACGTAAGCACCTCAATTTAATTGTTAAATTAAGTTCATAAAGTTTACATTTATCAAATTAAATACACTGCATGACAACACAAATGATTCACAAATACATTTTATTTATTGATTGTGTACAACGTTGTCCAGACAAAACAGAAATCCATTCACAGCTACTTCTGTTGCAGGCGATCGGCTTGCAGACGAAGGTCCTGAATCAGAGCCACTATTAACGACAAGCCAATAAGATGTGACCGCGATAAACCAGGTAATACATCCCTGAATTTAATCGTCTGAAGACAACACTCCAGCGATACATGATACAAAGGTCAGTCTCTGTACTGGAACTCGAGTTTTGCTTTTCAGATTATTTAACAGGAACACACGTGAAACCTAGGTGAACACTCCAGTGAAGTCAAGGATCTTCGCTCCAAACTTCAGAACCGCCAGGTGCGTAAAACACTCCAGCTGTAGATAAACAAAAACAATGTTAACTGCACCAGCTAACTCGAAGATCCATTTCAGTACTTCTGTATATCTGAAATTCTACTTACAAGCACTACTGCAATTTGAAGATGTACGGCCCGCTGCTCCGACTCCACAGCACGGTCCATAACACCGTTAATATGAACTGGATCATAGATTACACTTAAACGATGACCTAGAACAGGAAAAAATTTTTTTTAATACTTAGAGTATTTCGCACAGTGAGGTAAACAAATTATCACATGCCATTATTTATTATAGCCGTTTTAAAGAGTGTACAGTTACTAACCTTATTTCTGAAGGTGTGGAACTCAGCCTCCATCATTTGCCTGAGGCCCCTGCAGTGACACAGACAGTGAGTGAACCTGATCATGACTTAATTATGAAGCTAAACTTACACTAATTACTAGACTACATGAAAATGTGACTTCATGAACAGTTTAGCAAACATACAAAATACAACACAAGAAATCTTTTCTATTATAGAATGAAGGGATATGGCAGAGATTTTGTTTATTTCAAATTAAGAGACATATACACACGTGGACAAAACTGTTGGTACCCTTTGGTCAATGAAAGAAAAACTCAATGGTCACAAATAACTATCAACTTTAACTTTATTAACTTTAATCTGACAAAAGTAATAAAAAAAAAATTATATGAATGTTAACCATTGAAAGTCAGACATTGCTTTTCAACCATGCTTCAACAGAATTATTTTAAAAAATAAACTCATGGAACGGGCCTGGACAAAAATTATGGTACCCCTAGAAAATACTGAAAATGTGACCAAAGGGACATGTTAATTGAAGGTGTGTTCACTAATTAGCATCACAGGTGTCTACAATCTTGTAAACAGTCATTGGGCCTATATATAGGGCTCCAGGTAGTCACTGTGTTGTTTGGTGACATGGTATGTACCACACTCAACATGGACCAGAGGAAGCGAAGGAAAGAGTTGTCTCAGGATATTTGAAAGAAAATTGTAGACAAGCATGTTAAAGGTAAAGGCTATAAGACCATTTCCAAGCAGCTAGATGTTCCTGTGACTACAGTTGCACATATTATTCAGAAATTTAAGATCCATGGGACTGTAGCCAACCTCCCTGGACGTGGCCGCACGAGGACAATTCAAAGAGATGGATAATCCCAATGGTAACAAAAGAGCCCAGAAAGACTTCTAAAGAGATCCAAGGTGAACTTCATGCTCAAGGAACATCAGTGTCAGATCGCACCATCCGTCGTTGTTTCAGCCAAAGTGGACTACATGGGAGACGACCAAGGAGGACACCATTGTTGAAAACAAATCATAAAAAAGCCAGACTGGAATATGTCAAACTACATGTTGACAAGCCACAAAGCTTCTGGGAGAATGTCATATTGACAGATGAGACAAATCAAACTTTTTGCCAAGGCACATCAGCTCTATGTTCACAGACGGTAAAATGAAGCATATCAAGAAAAGAATACTGTCCCTACTGTGAAACATGGAGGAGGCTCTGTTATGTTTCAGGGCTGCTTTGCTGCATCTGGCACAGGGTGTCTTGAATCTGTGCAGGGTACAATGAAATCTCAAGACTATCAAGGGATTCTAGAGAGAAATGTGCTGGTCAGTGTCAGAAAGCTGGGTCTCAGTCGCAGGTCATGCAACAGGACAATGACCCAAAATACACCCGAGAATGGCTAAGAGGAAAACATTGGACTACAAGTGGCCTTCGATGAGCCCTGACCTCAATCCTATTGAGCATCTTTCGAAAGAGCTGAAACATGCTGTCTGGAAAAGGCACCCTTCAAACCAGAAACAACTGGAGCAGCTTGCTCATGAGGAGTGGGCCAAAATACCTGCAGAGAGGTGCAGAAGTCTCATTGGCAGTTACAGGAATCGTTTGATTGCAGTGATCGCCTCAAAAGGTTGTACAACAAACTATTAAGTTAGGGGTACCATCATTTTTGTCCAGGCCTGTTCCATGAGTTTATTTTTATTTTTTTATAATTCTGTTGAAGCATGGTTGAAAAGCAATGTCTGATTTTCCTTGGTTAACATTCATAGAATTCTTATTTATTATTACTTTTGTTATTTATGTGATCATTGTGAGTTTTTCTTTCATTGACTGAAGGGTACCAACAATTGTGTCCACGTGTGTATACTATATTAAAGGCTGCTTTTTTTTTCTCTTTCTTCAACTGAGCTTTATTTCCAAAATACAATATGATGCATTACAATACCATTAGGCAGCTAAAGCATCACTAGGTGAGGTCACTTGTGTAAGCACTGACAATGACATTTTTTTTTTGTGCACAGACACTCCAAATAAACAAACTATTTAATACTACAAACTAAAATACAGAACTACTATAAAAGTCAAATATTCTTTCAATTTTTGTCTCTCTCTATTGAACAAATAACTTAATGCTACTTCAAAACAGCCTTTTAAAAAAGTTTAGTGAATGTTGATGTACATCAACAAAATAATTATCCTAATAAATTTTAATTTAGGCAAAAGGTGTTTTTAAATTAAAGTCAAGTCAATGGCTGGCTTATTCATACAGTGCTTTTATAGTATGATCGACAGCCAAACTTTTCGTTTCTTAACAGATACAAGAAGATAATTAGTTTTTAAATTAATGACTGACCTGTATCTGGAACCAAGAGTAGACGAGTAAAAGAAAAAAAATGAAAGGGAAAAAATAGGAGGACTTTTGCTGTTTCTCAAGTTTTTCACACTCAAATGCCTGATACCAGTACAGACAAAACCCAGTTTTTATAAAATTATTACTGGTTTACCAGATCAATCCACTTATACTATTATCATTTACCTAAGGCTGTGAATTATCTGTACTATTATGATGAATTAATGCTTATTAAAATGCCCAGATGTTAAGGGCAAACTAAAAGAAAAAAAAAGAAAAAAGAATAAAATTACACTGCCTGGCAAAAGAAAGTCACTGCATTAAACTACTCAAATTTTACTCATTTAAATTATTTTTAAATAACTGGAATGGGGTTTAGAATTGTGGAAGGCAGAGGATTAGGGGGAAAAAAAAAATATATATATATTTTTTAAATATAGCTGTTTTTTTTTTTTTAAACAAAGTAACCATCTACACAATCCAAGAACTCAGAACAGGAACTAAACAGGTGTCCGGCCATAAGAAAACCTCTGGTAATGAGACTAATTAAGGAAAAATAAGTTTGAAATTTATGAGGATTTAATGATTCCCTAAAGATTTGGAAGAATAAAAATAAATAAAAATTGTGGTACAATTTGAAATCATGTGGTCTGATGAGTTCAAATTCACCCTATTCCTTCATTTGGTCAGGTCTAGGCTCAGCAATGTTATGTAAATCAGCTGATGACCTGAATGACCAAGTTATCAAATATATTGGCACAGGTATATTCTGTGAGCATGAGAAATCTTTCACTTTCCCCCTCCCCTAACAGACTTTTTTTGGGTCAGGCAGCATATAATCATGACTATCTACAACAATTTTATATTTAATTGAATCTACCCTTTGTACCACCCTAGTATATAGACATGCAAAATCTTAAGCCTAGCTGTATGTAACGAATCAACCCATCAAGCCCAAAATTTACTTCATTCTGCACAGACCAAACATTTAAGTCAGAGTTTGAAGCACTGATGTGTGAATTTTATGCTTGGTGTATAGTCCATTGTTAACCACAAGAGTTATCAAAACAGACATCACCTTTTTACACAGTGCTGGAAGTTCAGGTCCTGACGAGTGAGGTTATACTCTGCCTTTCCACCGGCAGCCATTAAGCAAACAGGGCAGTTTTGGCATCACACTCCCTGATTGGTAAAGCAAAGGCAACTACAGCCAGGGGCAGTAGGGGAGAAATATGTATATATGGATCACAGTGCAGATAAACAATTACACACAATCCCTGTACAACCAATTGGCCATACACCGAGAACCTTGTCTCCACGATGGATGCAGAGGCACACTTATGTACAGAAAAATGCCGAGACAATAGTTTAGGACACTGTTGTGGGTTAATACAATGTGAGATCTTGCACAAGACAGATCATGGTGGACCGAGAATCAGCGGCCAAGCAGGAAAAGAAACTCAGTGATGCAAGTCAAGTGGTGTTGGAACTGCAACCGTGTCAAGTATTTGTGGAATAGTTCAAACATTTTTTTTTTTTTTAATCAAAACCCAGTGCTCTCAAAGCATGTTTATCTAATAAAATAGAAACTCTTAAGAATCCCAAAATAAAGAAATGAATAAAAATTGCCAACTTGCAAAGCATTTCTTTTTGCTAGATTAACAGCTGTATTTGCTTTTTATACGCATGTGTCACAATCAATTACAGCGTTTTTATAAAACATGCAACCTTTTGTAGAATATTATGATTTTTAATTACTTCAACATGTACAACCCCTGATTCTATACCTCAAAGAAACCTTCCTTTATTTCAGGCAAATGCAGGTGCAGCAAGAGGTCAAGAAATGCTGATGCAATGTGCCGCTATGATTCTTCTTCGGTAGACTATACGCGACTTTAGATTTTTTTTTTCCCCTCGCTGAAAAACTCATCACTACGTATGGACGACACATAACTGTTAAACAGCAAAGCACATAATCCGCGCATCCAAGGTAAAGAACACTGAAAAGAATTTCCACAGCACATCCACTTCTAACAATATCGATCCCCATAATACACTGGTTTTCTAAACTGTCAAAATTTAGCAGCAAGGAGAAAATAATGAAACAAAAGTCCAATGTGATGGACAAGTATGTCTGACACGGTTCACTTCTTAAGGAATCTTGTCCTTTTTCCCCTTTAAGTGATTTGTCTTTTGTGGCTCCTGTATCACTGAAACGTTATTATTCTTGTGTCAATCTGCCAGAACTACACAATTTTCATGGTGGAAAAAGTTCAAAATTAAATGAGGGTAATGAAAATGTATTTATAGTTTAGGTTTCATAACGTAAGAAAAAAAAATGTATCTATTGAGATTCACATCTTCAGTATTATCATCAGATACCAAGGTACCCTAAGCTTAGAAGAAATTCAGTGAGATGTTAAAATGTGAAGTGATGCACTATCAGGCCACAGTACACGTTGAGACACTGAAATGAGCCCAAATACTGGATTTTCTCCAAACCCACCCTTACCCATGACCAAAAAATTGCAATGGTACAATCAGTGTAGTAAGTGCAACAAACAAAAACTGTGCCCCAAACCACCAACCCCAACCCAACCCCGTCATCTACTTATTCTTGGATTGTAGTGATTTTACAAGAAACAACTATGCAACTGCTAAGTTGTACAGGAGTCCATCACTGTCCGAAAAGCCATCTAAACTCAGTTCAGAGAGAGCAGATAAACAAAATTGTTAACCATATTGAGTCCACAAGGAAAAAAATAAAATCTGCACTGTGAATCCATTTTGAGAAGTGTGATGCCAAAACCCCAATAAATTCAACATGCGAGGTGAATCAGTTTTTTGTTTTTTATCTTCAATGAACAAAAGACATAACCACTTACCTTTTCGGAAGATACGCAAGCAAACCTCTCGATGCAAACAAGTCCAGGCTCAACTGTCCACTGATCTGAAGGACTACTCATCTTGTCTCATTGTAAACTGCTGGAGTGTCAACTGTGGCGCAGGGCAAGCTGGACACTGGCTGCTACTGCTTAGCTACAGCACCACCATCCATGCCATACATGGTACACACACACAGACAAGCTCTCCTTACAGAGAACTGGAAATGGCAAGCGTGGAACGCTGACAGAGTTGGCTTTTTAATGGCGTTACTGGTGTAGAATCTCAATATGTTTTCATCCTGTTTGTACAGCTTTAAATACATTCAAATAGGACTGCATCACTGTTAAAAGAATTTGCTTTTTTTTTGTTTTCTGCAGGATTAAAGAGCAATCCCAGTTAGTTACACTAAGAAAGTAAAGCCATGACATTCAATGGATTACGGTCCATTAGTAGTACATTTCATCTTGGACATGCGTCAAAGTCCATCAAATGAACGGATGTATGTAAAAGTAAACATCACGGTTTGTAAAGGTTCATCAGTCTGACTGAGGACCATCAAATTACTATAGGCACACGTTCATTATACACAAACAAACCGACAAATAGTTTGCCATTATGTTTGGTTGAGGACTTTACACAGGCTTTAAAAATGTCAGCCCTTGGAATGAAAGGATTTAAACTACGTGTGACCAAAAATAAATCCTTCACCTCCGACCTGCGATTAATCAACACGAAATGCCTTCTATGATTGAAATCCTTGCTGAGCTGTTACTTCAACATGTTCAATGGCTTGTGGAAGTGTAACCAGAAAAACACGCCACTGGAACTGCTCTTTAAAGTGTAAATCTATCAACTTATTTTCTACCTTCAAGCTGTTTAATAACCATTAAAACTGAGTCCCTGTTCAATGACCCTTGTGCCTTTGTGTAAAAGCTCATTGAGAAGAGCGTCAGGCTTGAATTTACAACGCTCTTGCGCTATAAATCGCTCTAAAGTCGTTCCGCGTTGGGTTTCAAACCAATGAACGAAGTGCTGGGGCATCAAAAGTGCCAACTACACTCCACTTAAAGTAAAGAACTTCTAAAACTCTGAGGTAATAATCTGAGGTTATTGGTGCTACCTACAAATCTGCCATCTGGTTGCAGTCCTGGTGCCTACGTGATCAAAAACCGTGCAACACATTTTCCGGAGTGTCTGTTCGAGTCTGATCACTTAAACGGTTATTGTAACAATTCTACATTAGTTTTTATTATCCTTTAAGAAGCAATAATTAACTAACTGTATTAGACAAACTTAATGTACATGTTCCATACTTACAATTTAATGTTAACCTAAATGTTAGCACCAAATGTTGAACCGCTTGTGTGGCCAATAAATATATTTTTAAAAATTGTCAGATTTTTACAAGGAGAAAAAAATAAATACAAACCTCTAATGCACTAAAGTGTCATAGATGAATCTTGTCACAAATGCAACTAATCTAAATGTTTATAGTTCACCAAATCATATATCTGGTATGAGCTGCTTCCACTTTACTGCAGTCCTGGAAACAAAAATGACATTTACTGATGCAGAAAACTTCAGTAATATCTTAAGCACCATTTCAGTTCTAATTTGGTGTATTATGGGACTAATGTAGTATAGCATCAGTAAAAACTGGTATGATCAGGGCTCCTATATTTCTGATTGTACTTTAATGTTTTGCACCTTTACAAATTTAGACAGTTTTTAAGCAGAGCCAAAAATAACTGTTAAAGCAATGATCTGTTAAATGAAGGTTTAGTGTTCAGTTATATTAAATCAATTTATCCATTCGGAAAAGTTAAACTTGTGGATCCAATGCTCTAGAGCATTTAGTAAAACCACATGTGCAATCAGAATATATAAAACTCAAAGCTAAAAGCCATAATCTGTTGATTGCCTTGGACTAATGGTGATGAGCAAAATGGTTCTTCACTGAACAAAACTTCCATGTTACGAGGATACATGAAGACATGTTTGAAAGGAGGCAAACATCGGAGTTTGTGCTTACACTAATGTATTAATGTGGGTGTCATTTGTGTAGTGCCAGACCTGTCATTTGCAACAGAACATCCACGTGTTTCCGCCACGATCCTGAAAACGCTGAGTAAATATACAAGACATTCAGAGCTTGAGTGCTAAATGAAAAGCCTGCAAAATGTCTGCTCGGCTTTAGTGAACACTTAGACGTTTTAAGTCTACCAACTCTGCTTACAATCTGGAGCGTCACAGAAGGCGTAAATCCATATGCTAAAAATTCCATTACCAAGAATGGACAGACCACTAGCCTGGGACAAGCGGATTACACATCCAGGCTAATCATTACTATGAAAATTTGCCATAGATGCAACGAAAGACTAACAGCAATCACTAGAGATTTTCTTTTGCTCAAAATTTGTCTGTTATGCATGTTCAACTCATACTTTTTACTGGGCATGACATGCTTTAACCTTCTAAACTAGAACATGCAACTTGTCTAGCATAAAATGTTTAAATCCTAATGCTTGGCTTCATTACACATTCCTATGCTATGGTCATTTCATAGAAAATCTTCATACTGACTACACAGCGAGTTGGTCAAGTCATTAAGAAGCTTTTGTTATTTATACATTTTATTAAAACAGTATTAAACTCTCATTTGCATACATTAATTTATAATGACAATGGAAACATTTTTAGAAATTTTAAGAAAATATTAAAAAGCAAAAGCGCTCTATATGCAATCTCATATTTAGATGATATTTAGAGGTTTACCTAGAATGTTCCAGACAGACCTCAGTTCCATCTCGTCTTTTTTTTCTTGTGATCTCTGGAGAACTCTAACAAAGTCCATTCAGAAAGGTCCACACCACAACAGTGCATGTCAGACCAGACCAAAAAAAATAAAATAAATAATAATGTGTTGAAGTCCAAGGAACTCCACAGACCTTCTCAAACAAACTGCCAAGAGAGATCTAGGTATGGATATAGACATTTCTACAGAAATCAAATGTCCTCCCGAGTACAGTGGACATGTGAAATGCTGGGCTACAAAGGCCTTGGTCAAAAAAATTACCAGGAACTCGTTGGCTATTCTAATACAGCTGCAGAGGTGCATCGAAAATACAGTACAATCATTCCCTTTAGGGGAGCGCGGATTACACATCCAGGCTAATCATTACTATGAAAATTTGCCATAGATGCAACGAAAGACTAACAGCAATTACTAGAGATTTTCTTTTGCTCAAAATTTGTCTGTTATGCATGTTCAACTCATACTTTTTACTGGGCATGACATGCTTTAACCTTCTAAACTAGAACATGCATAGTCAGAAGCCATTCCTGAGTAAAAAAAAAAGCCTAAGGCATGAGAAAAAGGATTCTCTCTAGTCCTGTAAGGTCTGATGAAAGAAAAAATAACTGCGAAAAAGCCAGCACCCCTTCTAGTAAAAAAGGTATTGCTTTGGCTGATGCAACCTCGATGGTGAAGCACAGTAGTGGTAGTATCACGCTTTGGGGATACTTCTCCGCAACTGGAACTGGAAAAAGTCATTCTTCTTCAGCTTGTAGCAAGCATGTGACTGACGACTTGGGAGGAAGCAATTTGCACAGAACCCACTGCAGTATTTTTTTTTTTTTTACTTCTAAATATCCATTTCTTGATCAACAGACTTGCATGGTTTACTTTTCATGAGCTAATAGTGAGGTGGAACCTGTTAACCTTAACTCGACAGATACTCAATTTATTCATTACTTTGTTCCTTTTATCTTAGCAGTGGAATAAATATTTTAATATATTTTGGCATTAAATACTTCCTCCATGAAAATAACTGACAACTAAAAAAACAAATAATTTTAACACTTATTTGGCTTAACCTTTTATACACCATCTCTAAACTTGCTTAAATTTCTCCATTTTGAATGTAAGGAGTTATTAAAAGCATTAACCCTGTACACACATTTTGATTTGCTGTGTGTTGGCTTCATTACTTTTCATTTATAAATTTTGTAAATTCATAAAAACTTAAATTACACACCGTATTGAGTTCAAGAACACTTTGTTTGCTTTCAGTGCCTATCTACCATTTGTTTGAGAAGAATCATGTGCCATTTCTTCCAGCAGTCATGCTAATGTTTTAACTCACTCAAGAAGCGTGTAGAGACAGCATAAATATCCAAGTCCACAACATTTATGCCGTGTACAGAGCGCTCACTGAACACATTACTACAAAACCATAGGGTTTGTAGGCCGTTAGCGTTATCGGAAATGGTGACATTGGACACGGGCAAAACACAGGTCATTACACACACTCAAGTTAATCTAATCATTTTCACTTTTTTTTTAATCCCATGACTGTTCCACAACTTTAGTATATTTCTCAAATTCCATTACTTTTTCATATCTGTACAAACCCTGATCAAAGAAAAGGAATTAGGGAACTTCAAGGTCAAGAGTACACGGTTCATTCGGTCTCCACCCCTAAACGGAGTACAAAAGCAATGGGGGCTGAAATCAATTAAAAAGGCCTTGAGTGTCTCAAACTTTGAAGACTAAAACAAGTATTTAAGTGAGCAAAACATTTATATGACTGAGGATGGGTTCTCTGGCGAGTCTGGTTCCTCTCAAGGTTTCTTCCCATCATCTCAGTTTTTCCTTGCCATCATCGCCCTTGGCTTGCTCATCAGGGATAAGCTAATCATTTTGATTCATACACATTCACACTTCATATAAATTTCCATAATTTCCCTTGATTGTGTAAAGCTGCTTTTTATTGGTTAATTAAATTTAAGTACAAACTGAAATAAACAATTGTGTAATCACACCACACTGGACTCATTATGCCCTGACGGCAGGTCAGTGGGTGAATTGCTTTAGCTTTAGAACTTCAGCTGAGGGAACATGTGTAATTTGGTAAATATACCACAAATTCTTTAAAAGCAGTCGAGGTTCAGAGGATAAGGCTTACAGACATTAAACTAAAATTAAACTGAAAAAAAAAAAAATAAAAAAAGACAAATACTTCAAAACTTTCCATAACTTTTGCAAGAAATACAAACTTTGGATCTTCCGGAAAGTACTTACAAATTACTTGTCAAGAGTATGGTTGCTTCTTTTGAATTTATCTTCGGCTGGTGCAATACAGCCACCTACTGACTGGAATGTGAAGATTGGCAAATGGAAAAACAGACTTGCATCGTATGAGACGCATTTAAACATTTAACACATTGATGTTTAAAAATAGTTTAAGCAGTCTTTAATACTCAAACCTGTAAGAAACAGCGCTAACAAACATTGACTCTACTGAAACAGTCAACCTTACTGCAGTGACCAGTTTCGGCTGCCAAGTTCCTTTAAGCCAAGCTGATGCTGTGAGGAGATTTTGGTCTCTTAAACATAGTGGAACGTCTTATCACGTGGATGTAGACGTTACTGAGATTCAGAGTCAAACCCTGGAGTTGGTTTAAGAGCTGACGAACATTGGAACCTGGAATGCCACATGCTGATCCACCAACTTTATGCAGGAAGCACTCTGAGAATTAAGAAGAACAGTTGTGTGGCCAGAAAGGGGGGGGGGATGCTTCATTCTGCAAGAGAGGATAAAAGGTTCGACTTTGGAGCAATGGAAAAAGGTCATGTGATCCGAGAGTCCAGATTGACTATTCCAACACTATGGGTGCGACAGGGTAAGAAAGGGACCCGTCATGCATGGTGCCCACCGTACAAGCCTCTAGAGGCAGTGTTGTGATCTGGGGTCGCTTTGATTGGTCGGGTCTAATCTCAGCAACATTTGTGGCAATAAAACGAAAATTGTGAAAGAATGGTTCTTCATTCTTTGAAGATGAACGAATCCCCACTGAGTGATTCAACTCTCCCATTATATAAACAAGTTCTGTCAAAAATATAGCAACTCCAGTTTGAAACATGTGATGTTGCACATAGAATGTCAAAAAAAAAAAAAGCCAAGAAAAATGTGAAAGCAATCAAAGCTAAAGGCAGTCCAATAGGGTATTGATTTATTTTTTTCTTGCATAGAGAAGTACGAGGCAGCCACCTCCATCAAACTCCATTCTTCCTCTGGCTCTTGAGCTCTGGAGGGTTTCTTCATTGAGAACATTTCCTAACAGGAGTTGCGATTTCTGTTATGTGCGCGCAATTGCACTTCATGCCATTGTCACTGTGGTGGCGCTGTATTGTAACCAGCACAGCATTGTGCACTGACAAAAACAATCAAAGTAGAGATTCTTAAAAGCAGCAAAACCTTCAGACTTCTCAATCATTTAATTGTGGGCTTTTATATTCAAGGCTTTCAAACAAATTGAAGCGAAGATTGGTTCAAAGAGTGCGTTTTTGTTCAACCTGAGGGAGCTCATTCAGGAAAGACAGGTTGGAATTAACAACTATACATTTTGCTGTTATACGTGTTACTATTTGACATGCATTATCCATTAGTATTATGGTTTTGGTGGCTCAGTGGTAGGTTTCTCGCCTACCATGTGGATGGCCCGGGTACGAACTCCTACCCAATGCCAGACCCCAGCCACAGTGCCGGTCCCAAGCCCGGATAAAATGGGAGGGTCATATCAGGAAAGCCACCGGGCGAGAAACCTGTGCCAAGTTGTTGTGCGGATCGGATGGTCCGCTGTGGCGACCCCTCAACGGTAGCAGCCAAAAGACTATTACTACTACTACTATTTACAACTTACTACAATAGTACATGCTATTATATTCATAAGCTAAGAGTAATCTATGCTTTACTGCTGCACAATACTATACGTTATTGTCATTCTACATCTTAATTTAGACTTTTTTCCTTTTGCATTGTATTGTAAAAAAATATGCTTCATAACGGTCATTATCTTAAAGTATAAAATGCTAAAAATAAATGTTATTTGTAAAAGGTGTTTACTTAAGGCGGGATTGTACCACCGCTGCCTCATTGTGAGCCAGCAAAAACCCTGTCCTTTTGATATTACAGCTAGTAGAAAGCAAAAATTACGAAGATGTAAATTTAACTCTAATTTGCACTAAAACCCTCAATCATGGACGACATACATGGATAAAAGCCATCAAATTTGGGTGCACACAACTTTGGACAACCACCTGTTAAAGAAAAGAAAAAATGTACAAAAAGGACCAACAATACACAATGGCAAAAGACATTTTATGGATGTATTTAGCTCCAACCATACAAGAAATCCACCCTATGGTCATAATTATATAAAAACTGCACTAATACATACATAGGCTGATTAGTCAAATTCTAGTTAGTCTGAGAACTTCCATTAACATGCAGTAAAGGTAAAAATAGAAAAAAAGAAATCAGTCCTCAAATGCAAGCCAAGAATATATTAAAACAAATTCACCTACAATCCTACAGTAATTGGAGGGCTGATTACTCCATAGTTTTTGCAATATTGGCAGCATTCTATACTAAAAAGTCCTACTAACTATTCCAAGATATTGGATTAATATTCCTACAAATTTACCTATGTTTTGAGCAATAAAGTTATGGTTGCAGGGCATGCTTCAAACCCATATAGTGAAATGTTAGGTTCTTGTACAATTTTGCAACCTTTATTCTTTATTAATATGCCTTAAATTTTCTGAAAGTTTCTTGTGCAAGTAATTACATTTATGTTTCCTTGACATCGTTAGCCAGGAGACATCAATAGATCTTATCTAAATGATGTGTATAAAGTAAATTAAGAAGCATTTACTGATCATGAAAAAACAAAACGAAAAAAGAAAAAAAAAAACCTAAATTTACCCAAGGCAAATTCTGGTTTTATAAAGCTTGGCTCCCTCCCCCACCCCAACCATTTACACAATTGTGCACTGAATTTAACGCATGCCAGGCCACTTAAAGTTCTTTGAGCCTCCGTTTCAAAATTCACAATCCCAAACCAGGCATATTGGCATGCACTTCAGAGGTGGACAAATCATTGGCCCAATCCATTTTATCATCATTATTTACTTTTATTCAAAACTGTCTGGCAGACAAATAGGTTCCCCAACCATAAAAAGGGAACAAATAACATCTTTAGTGTAAGACAAGTCTGCATTCGTGCATGTTGTTTATATTGTTCCAAAGTGGTCCATTACCGACCAACAACATAACTACAGCACACTCATTCCAAACCAGACCATAATAATCTGGCTGATTTGCTGACTCATGTTCAGGGTTTATCCTGCAAATTTAAGTGAAAGGTGGAAATCAATAATCAGACTAGAGGCAATTCATTGTAGCAGATTAGCCTACCTGCATTAGCTAGGTTCAAATATGTTCATGTTTTCTGAGGACGGACCACCACTGCTTACACACAACTTTGGCCAACAACCTTTCTTTGCAGGTTCACATGCACGTTGCTAAATACAGCATGCGCCAAAATATACAGTACTGAACTGAAAAAGACCAACAATATTAACATCTGAATTTATTTCTCCTGAAATAAACACACTATTAGCATTTTGATTCCCCACAGCGTGTGTAATGCAAGTGTGTGAACTAGATTCTTAACCCGTATTCCTGGAACAAAGGTCGCCGTAGACCCCTACAAATACAGACTATTTGCACGTGTAATGCAGGCATGGTTTTTGGCTTCACAGTTGAATAATCCCCTTTATCATCCCACACAAGTAAGCATCAGGTGGTGTAAGATCGGTGGAATTTCATGACCGCTTCCGCCTGAGCGGAAATAACTATGAATGCACTTTCTCCCATATGAGAGATTCATTTCCAACAACTGCACAACACAACTTCCTTTTCATTACTGAGTGCAAGCTCGTCTGGATCTTTGCCCCATTGACAGACAAATGCAAGATACGCAAGTTTCAGTACCATATATTTTGTCGCATATCGTACTTTACTCACCAGCCTTATTTACTTGGGTTTTCGGACAACTCAAGGATGGGGCTGTATTTTCCACAATTCAGAGCTTTTAGTTGGCATTTGAGCTAATGCATTTATGATTTGTCCACCCCTGTGTTTATTAATCCATGTGGGCCATAGTCCTAGATAGTTTAAGTTAACTGAATTCAAACTGAACAAGAAACAAACCCCAGATATTTGATGAATCGGAGATTTCAAGGGTGCTGAGTGATGATTTTTTTTTTTCGTGACAAACGGTGCCAAAACGTTAAATTGGGGTTTGAACAATCAAATGTACTCTTTATTGCAAATCACATGGATTATCTCAATTTTGAATGGCACAAAAACAACCATAGAAACAGCAGAACAACTTACAGGAGTGACCAGCATAACAAGTAACATTTGTTTGATTATATACGTAGAAAAAGGAGAATACAACAGTGCCGAGCAAGAGGACACTTGCTGAGCAGAGTTCACTACAGTGATCTAATTTGAACACACAAGTTACTTTAAAAAAAATTGCCACAAAAAAAAAAAGGATCTTTAAGCTAAAATTCCAATGGAATATCTGAAACTTAAATACATTAATTAATTAATGACCCCAGACTCACTGGGAATCCAGAAACAAGCTCTGCTTTATAAAAAGTGCCAGATCAGAAGCGTGGCTTCTTGGCAGGTCCTTCGAATTCCTCACGGACTCTGCCGAATCCTGAATTGCCAGGACCCATACCCCTCGGACCTGCAGGGCCGCCTTGAGGGAAACGCTCATTGTGCTAGAGTGATAAAGTTTTCGTACGAGGTATTTGCCGGAGGAATAGTTGTTTTGATTGCATCCATTGTAGGGATAAAAGGGTAACATTTCAAGTTCCATGAGTTCATATTTTGAGCCAAAGGTTATTACAGTGGGATCCAAGGTACACATTCGATGAAACCGTTCCAACACGCAGATCCACGGGTGCCACAGGTAACATAGGAAAAGGAAAAGAGGGTAATGTATTTGTTAGCAAGATCCTACCATAACAGAACTCAGTGGTGGAATATCACCTACCATTTGAACTAGTCAGTAAAATTGTCATTAAGTAAATGCAAGACTGGTTCCTTTGAAAAATTTTTATAGTTTCAGCTTGAGTCAAGTACATCAAATGTTAAGAAGGAAAATCTGTAGGTCATCTTATATTATATATAAATATGTTAAAAAGTAAGTTTATGCCTATAGTTACTTTTAAAATATTTTAAAGATGCTCTTTTAAAATATGCGCGGCACCATCAATTTATTACCTTTATTTTATTTCAGATTGCAAGTGTAAAGTAAAGGTATTACAAAAGCCACTGTAGCATTACATGGCTCAAGTGGTGATTTAAACTTTAGTGCCTCAATAAAATAGGCCAAATATTTTAATCCCACTTCCGTGTTAACATTCGCTTACTATACAAACTGAGAAAGATGGTTTGAAATAAATCTCTTGCATTAATTTCCTTAAAAGTAACTGAGTAAAGTGGGTTTGGAATTAAACATTATAGCTATCCATTTAAATAAATTGAAGCAAAATTCAGATGAATTTAAAATTCCAGAAACTGTATAATTTGCCATAGTGCAATGTGTTATTTGTGACCAAGCAAGTTTCCAACAGGAAAACATACAAATACACTGGTAAAGATCAAGTTAATGTAATGATTCACAAAAGAAAGAAACCAGAGACAGTATTAAACTAAAGCAGTTAAGTGCTTTGACAAGAACTTTAAGCACTTTTAGTGCTTGCTGATTATATCCACAGGAGTAGCCATGAGGATCAGTTACACAAACAAAATCTTGTAATGAAGCAGACTAGAAACAGCATCATGTTTACAACAGACCAGAAAACCTGTATACCAAACAAGCCAAAAACTTATTTTGAAATATAAAGAGGACTCCAGAATGCTTTTATGGAAACTAAATAATAACTGCCAAAACATTATTAATGAGGACTTGAAGCCATTCTGTTAAAAAGAATGCTAAAAGTCTTCCATTAGATTCCAATCTAAGTAATGTCACAAAGACTTAAGGTCAATCTGTAGATTACTGCTAAACTGAAGAAACACCTATAAATGAGCAGGTTTCTTCCATTATCTGCCACAAAAATAAATCAATAGATCAGGTGTAAGAGACAAACAAATAAATAAACTGCAGGTGTTCTTGTCCACGGTTAGTTCCCATTTACATGACCATTAGGATTTCGTTTCTATTTTTTCTTTCCTTTTTGCAAGTGTAAGTGTACACGTTAAGCATGTCTCAAATGGTAATTGGATGCAGTCTTGAGCCCATTATGTAATAGTTAGTACTAATGCATCGAATCACAGAAAATCAGCAACAATTATCAGTTCCAACTGCAGGCTTGTAAATATGACCGTGCCAAATCTAGCTACAAACACTACGCTTTGCTCAGAACCGCGTTGGGAGCGCTTGGTCACTGTTTTACATGCAGCAAAATACACTGCAATAACTGCAACACAGTCCACCTGATGATAACCAGCAAAAAAAAAAAAACCCACTAGGTTTATGAGTCATGAAATTCAGCACATAAAACAGCAAGGACGACTTCACCACACCAGTAAAGCAAAATTTGCACAATTAAGGTTCATTAATAATGCAAGTATTGTACACGGTTTTAGGTGAAAATTAGTCAGAGAATGAAATCATTTGAAACTAATTGGTTTCCACATACACACAGCGTTTCTTCATCGAGCAATGCGGCTCAAACTACTCGTATCTCCATTCAGACCTTTCTCTTACAACTTGATACACAATATGGGGTTTACTGCACAAGTAACAAAATACTACTTAAAATCAATTATTCTAGCAAAATGTCTGCAAACTAGTAATGTATACAAAAACTTTGTGCCCAACTCTTCATAAATTCCTAACTACGCATATGTTAACTGAAAAAAATTGCAGCCTTGAATAATTGCATAGATCCAACACTACATGGAACAAATGCATGTAAATTTAACGGCTGCTCACAGCAGCATGGGCAAACACGTTTGGTTTTACTGAATCTTAAAGATGTAATCGACTTATATTTGATCACAATAAAAGAAGAAATCATTTTAACTGCTGAGTGATTAAACTGCTTCAGCTAAATTGTTTCGTATAACATTACAAATTTCTTTGACAAGATTACTGATGGTATTTTAATATATACACATTTTCCAAGATGACTTTGAGAGAGAAACGTGTCCAAGTACACAAATATTATGAGCTCTAATCACTTAAAAACAATGAAAACAAACAGTAACGGAGTCTTCATCGAAGAAACAACAGGTTTTGGAGATGAAACATTCATTTAAGTAGAGTTCATACAGGACAGCAGGCTGAAAGACGACAATCATGTGGTCTCTGTTTAACTTTGCATAATACTTGGACATGCATCCGGTTTTGTGAAACGTTTCAGGTCAGTTTTATTTTTAATACGAATTCTGCATCTTGATTACTTTGTAGCTTTATGTTTGCAAAAAGCACCCATATTATTCAACGTACATGTGAAAACCTTGGGAGGATCAAATACTTACATTAATAAAAATCTATAAGCCGAATACATCTTTACTTGTATTTCTGCACAACGTGTTCGAGCATTAGATCTGGCTTCAATGTTTTTATTTTAAAGTTAATAGGTTGCCATTTGGGATTTGCCCCTTAATTTTTTATTTTTTTAAAAAAGCCCTATTTTACTTAAATAGCCAAAGCAAGATAAAAGAAAATGAAAACAAAAATGAGAACATTTGGCACAGTCAAAGCAAAGTAAATGACAGTAGTGATGGAGTAATCCAGTGGAATGAGCTGCACTGCCCGATGAAAGAGCTAGTGTGTGAAGACTGCAGGATCGCTGCAATAGGCAAATGACGGTGTGAATTCAAACTGAGCAGAGAGGGGGGAAAAATGCATCTGAACTATTGCCACCATAACCAGAACAAACTACAATAAATGCATCATCACAATCACGGTTGGGACGAAGGAATCAATCTGCATGTTTCTCACCAGGAATTCCTTGGAAATGTAGGCTTTAGTGTCCCCCCCCCCCTTTTTTTACAAATTCAGGGGCACATTCTCCACAGGTCTTCAAAGAGGACATGCTGACTAGCAGCCAACCAAGCCAATATACTGCTTGTCCATCCACCATCAGCTCATCCAGTAGCTCAGCATTTCCGTTTATTTAATTTATTGATTAGAAAATGTGGGAAAAGTACTTGCTTTTAACTCTGTCTGCACTAAAACCCTTCATATGTTCCGACTGTACAAGTGCCAGTAGAGTTACACAAGGCTGTGGAGTCATGACAAACCTGCCTACATCTAAATTGGCTCAAAAGTTAAAATATGTCATTAGTCCAGAAGTGGTACAACGAGAGGAGTGCAGGTGCATTTGTATTACAAAAAGTTGCTCATGGATTCAACCCAAAACACGCCTGTCCATCACACGGACAGGACTTACAAGCAAATGCAGTATGCAACCCAAAATACGTTTTTTTTGGGGGGGGGCTTTAGTACAGACAGACATTCCAAGCAGCTAAAATAAAATAGTGGGGGAAAGCTGAGCCTGGTTGCTGAGAATCTTCTTTAGTAAAACGCTCATTCATCAGAAACCAAAATCATCAGGTGACTGAACAAATCAGCTAAAACTGCAACCATTCCACCTATAAAGTTTTTTAAAGTCTCTCATACATACTACCATTCACACACTTTCACCACAGGATACATTACCATTTCGTTGGGCACCATGCCCCCTGCCACTGGTCCACCGAGTCCCTGATGAGCATCAAAGCCCATTCTGGCCAATGGGAACTTCTGGTTGTTAGCACCAAAAGGCATGTCTATTAAAAAAAAAAAAAAATAAATATATATATTTATATATATATATATATATATATATAAATATATATATATATATTATATAAATACACACAGCAATTTGAGCTTAGCGAGTCCTAGATTCTCTGGAAGTCTTCACACTATTTATCTTAATTATCCCAAACATGACCATCAAAACAGTAAAAATATATTCACCTGCCAATCCGAGACCTCCAGAAGCCATCCTCATCTCCCTATCCCTCTGTTAATGTACAAAACATGGATTAATGATTTTTGTAAATCAATGACAACATATCTTAGAAACTCAGATTAAAAAAAGCAAAAAATAAACAAAAGCTGCGGATGCCACAATTAATCCAACATTCATACAGATGGATAACAAGTAATGCAAAATTAATGAAGAAATACAAAATGCAAGTACATTGTCCATGAAACCACTCATTCTGTAGGACTCCTCACGCTTGCGCCTCATCTGTTCTTCCATTTCTCGCTGTCGCATCATGTCCTCTTCTCGTCTGCGCCGCTCCTCCTCTTGCCTGCCAAACAGAATGCTGCATGAATTAAATCCATGGTGCTTGCTTGATGTGCAACAATTAATCGCCTTTAACGGCAAAAATTAATCAAACTAGTTTGAACTGCGAACACGTAGGTGTTCGGCTTACTGGCAAACACGATCATGGGCAAAAATCTTAAGTGTGGAAACATTTCACTTTCAACTCGAGCAAAATGGGCACAAAAATAAGAGAAAGTCTGGCCACTTTGTGATTTGGCTGTTTATCTTAATTGTTAGTTAATACATGTAAAAAATGATAAAGTTAAAGCTGATGTCCTTAAAAAAAATTTTTTTAAGCCACTGAATAAATGTACCATTTGATTAATTGTTTTAATTATCAAAATAGTCTTTAGAACTGCTGACTATGGCACATGAAACATTTAAAATTATTGTTACCAACAGCAGAAATGCAGAACAGCAACATTTTATTTCTTTAACAAGAAATAAAGCTAGGTGTGATGTCCAAGAACTTAACATTAACAACATCACCCAAAGATAAGTATTATGGCGAGTTTGGTTAAAACATTTAAATGATAAATTACAAGAAATACTGTCCTGAATACATACACACACTTACTTTGGTCTTATAAAGTCTCTTAAACGTGAAAATATAAAATTAAAATATCCGCACCTAATCTGCATCTCTTTGCGTTTTTGCATTTCCTGATTATGCATCTCCTCCATGCGTCGCAGTTCCTCTTGTCTCCTGAGAAGGTCTGAACGAGAGGAAGAAGGGAAAAAGAATTTGCAACTTGCATCCAAAGAGTCAAGTCAAACAAATACACAACACACTGAAACATTTTAGAGACTTGCCTTCACGAAGCAAGTTGGCTTGGTGCTCATGGTAGGCATCTTCCATATCTGCCTCCAGCTTCTCCCGAGCCTCACGGATATTTTTCTCCACTTGTTGCCTCTGCTGTTTCTCCATTTCATCCAGAGACTTCCAGCGCTGTGAGTATTCAAACTCAAAAGTGCCTGGTCTAGCAAAACGTGGAGGGTTCTCTCTTTCCCTGGATAAAAAAAAAAAAAAACATTAAAAAGAAAGTCTACATTCTGCAGTAACTGTTTAACAACCTTGACTTTAATTTCACTTCACTTTAACTTCCACAACTGGAACTGAATAAAAATTTTGTTAACCCTGGGACTCACTTCTGATAACTTGGGTTCTTCTGGGCAAGTTTCTCTGGCAGACCGTCCTCATCATCAAACTGATCCATCAGCTCAACAACAACTGGACGAGGTGACCTGGTGGATGGAAACAAACAAAATAAACAAGATAATTGAAAGAAAAAAAAGTGTTATCAAGGCCATTATTGCTCCCATGTAGCTAAGCACACTTCTGCACGGTCCCTCCCATTCAGTGTCCTTCATGTGCGTCAGTGTGAGCGCACGTTAAGCCAGGGGGCATTCCACAATGCAAATTAATTAATAATAGTTTCGGACAAAAGCCGACTCTGACACAGGGTTGCAACCTGGGTTGTGGAAATAATCCCAGCCTTTTCAGGCAACACTGTCAATTAAGCCTGGGATTTTGCATTATATAAGTGACAGCAATGTTTCACATGTAAATCAGTGCACCAACTCTACTTGTATCTGACTAATTGCTTAATAGGATCGCATTGCGTTCATGTAAGAAATCTTACGATGTGAGTAGGAAGACTCCATCTTTGCACCGATCAAGAGCTTTTCGAGCTGCAGGCTTGGTAGCAAACTCGACAATGCCTTTTCCAACAGAGCGTCCCCGGTCATCAACGACCACCACTGCCCTTTCGACGACTCCAAACTGTGAAAAAGCCTCCTCGAGAAGCTCGTTGGAGACATACGGGGACAGATTGCGGACTGATAATGCAGCTGAATGGGTGGCGAAGCGAACCCTGAGGGGTCTGCCTTTCATTGGTTTATCGTCCAGTTCGGCCTTTGCAATCTCTGCTAAAGCACGCGACTCCTGAAATCAAAAAGAAACGTGTTTTAGACTTCAACTTTGAGCTTCGGATTGCAAGCTTAAAGAAAAAAAGTAAATAAATAAATTTAAGAGTCTTACCAGCCTTATGAAGCCAAAACCTTTGCCTTGGTTAATGAAGATTTCGCTTGGCTCTCCATATTTAGAAAATAATCTTCTGAACTCGTCTTCGGTAATGTCGTTGGGCAGGTTGCCGATGAACAGTCGGCATCTCTGAGTGTATGTTTTCTCCCCAGGTTTGCGTAGCATTGAGAGTGCGGCCCTTAATCCCTAAAAGGTAGTTACACGATTATGTTACAATATTTCCAAGATTTGTCACGAAGATTCAAAGCAAAAAGACAATAAGAATAATTTTTCTTAAGAAATCTGCAAATTTCATGCATAAATTTGAGAGTACAGCTGGCAGTAACATAACCAGGTCAGAAGATAAGTATTTTTGATTTGGTCAATTTCACAGTCTGCAAAGGATTTTTCTTGTTTACTTCCTCGGTTAGCAAAATGCCACTAAAAGGAAATTTAAACCGAAACCAATCAGTTAACTACCATCTCAGTTTTTAGACAGAGTGACAAAAATAATGATTTGCTTACATCCTCGACTAAAACCATCCTTGCTATCTTTCTTGGGACCCATGGTGCTACGACTTAAATACCTCTTGAACAAAACGCAAATAAAATAAAAGAAAAAATAATTCATATTTGATGAATTTTTTTTATTTTTAGGGCAAAAAAAAAAGGAGGACAACTCTATGCCAAGGTTTCTCTGTGTGTATAAACAAACATTCCCCCCCAAAACTGCTTGTTACATTTACAACTTACTTAGTTTCCACCTTACAGTAATCTTGAATATTAACAATGTAAACAATGTAAAATGTAAACATTTACTGGTCAATAATACTCAAATGCCCATCCTGGATGAATTCTCAAATCAGGAGGTGTCGATTGATCTTCTGTAACATTAGCTTATTGTGGGACCAGTTGCGTTTTAAGAAGAAAAAAAACATGGTTTAAAATGTATGACCATCCCTCAGACCCACAGTTTTGATGTAAAAAAAATCATTAAAATACCACTAAATAATGAACAACGTGTAAACAAGTTGATAAAAGTGAATTTGTTTTTGCTTACGTCACTCCATCAAGCCCATTGTTAGCCAGTTAGCTAACCCATACACCACGAGCGCTAGCTAGCATCGGCTAACTTAGAAAAACGCACACAACATTATTGCGAAGCGCATCCATTAAAAAAAAAACAATTAAACCAACGCCAACGTCATTACAACATCTCACCTCCATTTTTGTTAGTCAAATACAGTTACTCGTTTGCTAGCTGGTTGTTTGGCGTCGTTAGTTAGTTCGGTTAACGTCTCAACAAAATGGCGGCGAGTAAACAGGGCCAAATCCCAAATGGCTTCCTTCTGTCCCTCAGCCTCGCAGGTCACTTACTACTGAGGGAAAGTGAGATTTATCTAGAAGGAGCTTATAACCACGTCGTTCTCCTTAGTTACACATCTACCCATTTCAATCCTTTAGAAACGCAGAGGTGTAAGAAATTGCATATTAAAAGACGTGTGGGTCATCACGAGGACATTTTAAAATACAAGGTTTGACTCAAAGAATTAAACGTTCGCTAAATACACTACAGAAAGAGAGAGAGCGCGCGAAAAGAGTCGACAATATTTCAATGGAAACGGTTACCAGGCTCAATCAAATAACTGGACAACTCGTCCAGGAAGAATTATCTAGATGTTTTAAAAAATAATTTTAGTCGCAACTGATATTTAGTTAGCTATTTTTAAGTTCGTATAGCTAGTGTTTTAGCCAACATAGTATATTGTCCATTTTAAGTAAAACATCTTCCATTTCCTAACCTGCTTTTCAGCGGAATCTGGTCCACCCGAAGGCTGGCCTCCAATCTCAGGTGGCTTCTGGTTGTAATTCGCACTGCCTGGCGACTTCTGCTGATTTTTCCGGGGTTGGTTCTGTGGTGGTGTTGACTCTGGTTTGGGATTAACATTTTTCGGTGGCGGTGACTGTACCTGTGGTGGTGGTGGTGGTGGTTGTGGTGGAGTAGCTTGTACGTCTTGTTTTTGTTGCTGCTGGGGCTGTGCCTTGTTCTGTGCATCAGGCTGCTGCGGTTGCTGTTGCTGAGGAGGGGGAGACTTCATCTCAGGCTTCGGGGGAACATTAGACCCCTCCGGTTTCTGCGGAGTCCCCTGGTTCGCTTGATTTCCTTGATTGGGTTTATTAAAAGCAACTCCACCACCAGGCTGAGGGCCGCGGTTCTGAAACGGGTGCTGTGGACTATTTCGAAAATTTGGGTTTCCCATTCCGCCCCGCATTCCTCCTGCTCCGCCGCCGCCTCCTCGGCCTCGCTGCTGAAATCCACCACCGCGATTCCTGAAACGGTCACGAGACATAGCTAACTAGCAAATAACTCGTTTTTTTATGTGAAAAATCGTTTAACGCTACTACAGAGAGCGAAATTCTGTTCGCCGCTTAAATAACCTTCGACAAAACAGACTACGCTTCTTGTTCTTCTCGGTTGAATCGACTTGATTAAAATGGCTGCCGAGGGCGCACAACAAAAGGCTTCAAATACACTACACGGCTCGACAGTTACGCGTTTCTGTGACGACACTTCCGGTCGATAGACTCGCGGACGCCCCCTAAAGTCTTGAAATGAATTTATGCTGGAAGGGCCAGAAAGAGCTTTATTGCCAAGAACCTTTTGGTGTTTTTGGTGACAGAAGCTCCCAGAGATGATAGTGTGGTTAAGGTTCTGTAGGTTGCATCACCACCACCTAGAGATCTCCGGGTTAATGTTCCTTTAAAACCTCCTGATTACCGTCAGTTACAATTTGTCCTCTCTAGAGGACGTTTGTAAACTTGAATATCTTCCATATGCTACTTAATTAACACCTCTTGTGCTTTAAAGAGGACATTCAGGACTTTTAAATGATACCAGATTTATATGGGTGGGGCTTTGGGAACTTCCTCTTCCTCCCTTAAGAAAATGGCATCTATCACCACCAGGGCATTTTATGGAAAGAAGAAAAGTAAGTGCTTAATCTTGTTTGGTGATCAATCACATGAATCTCTAAAGAGAGTATTTTGCTGCAAATTGTTGGTGAAAACTCGGATACTGAGTTGTCAGATGAGGAAGATGAAAATGCAGAGTTTCAGGCAGTGTCAGAAAGCCCAGATGATGAAGTTCAGGCAGGGCAAACAGAGACAGAAGAATCGACGAAAGAACAACGATTCACATCTGGAAGGTGTTTGTCTTGGCCACACCAAATGGCGTGGTCTTAGATTTTGTACCAAGGCAAGACCACTTTCCCAATCACAGCAGGACAGGGCTGTGATGAAGAACAGAATTCCAAAGGAGTGCAACATTTATAGGGGATCAGGCAAGAAAGGAAGAGGGACATCTGAGATGGTGGTCAGATGAAGCCCTCCTGAACTTGCAATCATTAAGTGGTTTGACAATAACCCAGTGGTCATGGCATCCTCTGCCTATTGCATTGAGCCTCAAGACACACGCAATAGATGATCTAAGAAGGACAAAAGGTATGTTCAGGTGTCAAGACCACTGGTAGTGCCTGAGTACAAAAGCAACATGTGTGGGGTAGACATGGCTGACCAAATGCTAAGTTTCTACAGAATGGTCACTCGCACATGGGAGTGGACGTGTAATTTTGCATTTTTTTGATTTGGCAATCACCAATGCATGACTTCAGTACATGAATGATTGACAGCTTCAAGGGAAGAAACCACTGAAGTTTCTTGAATTCAAATTGCTCTTTGGTGAGCAGATGATTACCCATGGTCAAGCTGGAATCTCTAGTGAGAATGAAGATGACTACACTCCCCCATGTCAAAAGTGGAAACCTCAGCCGAATCCATCCGAGAAACACCATGGAGCCATCCATTTTCCAGAAATGGTGGATGAAGCACATGCATCCAGGTGTCGCAGATCTGGATGCAACAGAAAAACATACGTGATGTGCACTAAGTGTAAGATCTTTCTCTGTGTTCCAAAGAAGGGGAATTGCTTCTTGAAATATCATTCCCCATAAACAAGAAATACATAAAAGTTCCAAAATACAAACACCACACTAACAATGATGTGTTAGTTCCAGTCAAAGTTCATACTGATTCTTGATAAAATAAAATAAAAAACTTGACAGTATGCTCATTGCCTTTCAAACAACTGGAAAAATGAAAGTAATTTGAAAATGTATATATTTTTTTCCTGGTAGTCGTTGTTGTTGTTTAAAAACACTTAAGAGCAAGTGTTTAAAAGACTCTTAACAGCTTTTTACTCTCCCTAGTTCTTGGAGCTGTGCCACCATATCTATCCTCTCCAGCATATATTTCCTTCAGGATGGCAGAACATGCTTGAAATTTCTCGCAGAGGGTGTTTACCTACTATACGTAGAGTGCTATTAAGATTGTTACATCCGATTCACAGTCTGCTAATTAATACACTTAGATTTTCTATTCTATTTTTTTAAACATTTGTGTGTTTTATTGCACATTTAATTTATTTGGTTAATGTAAAACTCGACTAATGGGTAGATTGATAACCTTAAATCAAAATGTCAAAGTGCTACCAATGATGAAGCAATAGGGATTATCTATATATACTGTATATATGTATGTGTGTGTGTGTGTGTGTGTGTGTGTTTGTTTGCACAGGTAGTTCTGTCACAGGCATATCACCATTTCTCAATCAAGGTAGCAGTGGCAAAAACAGGTATGTCAGGCTGAGCTCATAACTACTGAATTTTTTGGGGGGGGCCAGGCAGTGTACATACATGTCAAGTAATAGCCAAAATTTTTTTATTGTTCTTCTTGGATAAGGGTGCCTGCTAAATCCCATAAATGTAGATCGCTAGTTGTGTATTGCCAAACCCTAGTAGTAGACAGCACTCGTATTAGACAGCACTGCTTATCATGATTAGACTTTGATCTAGAAATAATAATTTAAAAAATCTTGTGAATAAGATGTAGAGTTTGTTTACACACTTCAACTATTTTTCAAGGGTTCTTTGGGTAGTCAAGGACTCTTAGCTGCCTGCAGTAATTTTGCCTGTAATTCTTTCTAAGCAGGAAATGCCCTCTTGTTGAATGCCATTCTCTCAGAACCTTTAAATGTCCTCTCAGAAGGAACCTGACAATGTTCCTCTACTTTTCTTATTAAGATGGAATAATGTTTTGTTAGTTGGTTCCATGGTGTGTTGGCTCGCACTCTTGACCCTGAATCCAGCAATCCCAGTTCAAATCTTGGTGGGACCTGCAAATCTGTGTTGAAACACTCAAGCTCATTGGATTAACCATGGCTTTGTGTACAACTTATTGGGGTTAAGGCATTGGACTTCTTCTCAGAAGGTCCCAAGTTCAAACCCCAGCACCACCATGATGCTAGTTGAAATCTTGAGCAAGGCCTTGAATCCTAAACTGCCCAGATGTATAATGAGATAAAAATGCAAACTGCTTTGGATAAGGGTGTCTGCTAAATGCTATAAATGTTTTATTTTTCATACTAAGGATTTCAAACATTAGGGATTGGTGGCTCAGTGGTAGGTTTCGCACTTGCCATGTGGAAGGCCCGGGTTTGATTCCGGCCCAAACCCCAGGCATACGGCATAAAACCTGTGCCAAGTTGTTGTGCAGATCGGATGGTCCGCTGTTGTGACCCCTTGCTGATGGAGCAACCAAAAGACCAACAACTAAGGATTTCATACTTTCATTTTGTTTTTTATTCATGTAATTGCTGATCTCTATTAAGTTATTTCCATGCCAGAACTAACATTTTCCCCTGCTTTTTATTGCTTATTGTGCACTGGATCAAAGGTTATACATCTCTTAATTTTGTAATGGTTCGCTTTTGTACATAAGACAGGCAATCATTAGTGTTGGTTTGGATTTCATCTACAGGACACCTTTTGTTTTTGCAGTATTCTCTGTTACCCCCGCAGGTCATGTTTTTCTTTTCATAGAAATGATGGAAAATGACTGGTTCTTTTCACTACTTGACTCAAATTCAAGGTTAAATTCAAGGTCAATTTCAGCTCCACTAGATTCAATCTCTCTCACTGGCTCGCTGTACACAGTCAGGCCCAGTTTAGTCTCTATGAGGTTTCATTCCTAAGTTTAACCAGATAGAAGTGAGAACATGTCAGAAAACTGTATTGGCCATAACTGTACCCGATTTTTTTTCTTAAAAAGTACATTTTCAGATTTGAGTGTGAAAGACAAAGGGTCAGCTTTGATGTTGTCGTAGAAAAAGTTTGCACTTTTAAGATCACCATTTATTACTTCAAGAACAATGTGTACAGTATCTACATGACAAAAGTCTTGGACATTTTTAAGACATTACAATTGACACAATGGAGGCATGAGTTTGCTTATTTAGGCAGGAATTCTTTAGAATAATGCCCTTTAAAAATGCTTAGAGTACTGTTGCATGTGTGATGCTAATAAGCCGAGCCTGTAAGATCAAACAGCCTGCCTTTTCCGTAGAGAACACACACACACACACACGCGCACACACGCATGCACACACACTATTATTCCTATTAACTAATGTTGAACAATGTATGGAAAACACATCAGTTTAATCAGATTTGATAAGTTGTTTCTGCTTAATGCTCCTTGAATATTTTCACTCGAATTCTCGAGGGGATAAATGCACATATTTGTTGTTGCTTCAGAGCAAAAACATTTTAATTTCAAAGTGGGATTAATCATTTCAAACACTTTGTACATCCAAAATTAAATAATCAGTTTTCTCATTAGTTACATTCCAAGTGTAAATATTAATAAGCTCCAGTGTTGCAATTTCCTCTTGCAGATGAATCATGGATCAAAATGAAAGCAGCAGAGACGAGTTTTAGACAAATTTGTTGTTTTGCACCACATGAAAGACATGGTGCAACGGTGCTGCCTGGTCAATAAACTATTATTCCATCAGACCACAGTAAGCTTTGACAATGTGCTCATTTACTGTGGCTTTGTTTTGGAAACTTATGCAACATCACGACATTTATTTCCATCCAAATTGCATAACCTGCATGACCTGGAGAGGTCAACCATTTCATAAAGTCTTTCAGCTGGGTTAAGGGCATGGCCCTAAGTTATGTCCTAAGCATGTCCGGGGCTAAACTAAAACAGGAGGCCGATTATTGTAGGTCGATCGCAAAAACGTAAAATTATGATATACAGTACTCCTCCTAGAGAATTTATACAACTGCCACCAAACCGGGACGATGTGATCTAAAGACATTGAGGATGCAAAATTGCAGAGGGATTTTTGATATCTCGAGCGGGTCAGCCTTGATCATGTCTTAAACATACACCGAACGAAAAATGATTAATAACTTTGTGTGGCAATTGAGTGACATTATGTTCAGTGACACGTTCAGTGACATCACATTGAGTGACATCATCATAGTGTGATGCTTTTCTTTCAGCATCTGCAGTCTATTGAACGCACACAAACATCACAGATGTTAACACTCACACACTCGCACACATATACAGTACACACACATACTAACACACACATCACTAATGTTAATACACACACACCATACACACAAACAAGCACAAACACAAGCACATTTACTTGTCACACAGACTGACACATCCGCACGTCACACACCACTCTCACACACACTAACTCTCACACATTAACGCGCACACACACACACACTCATGCATCACACACATGCACCCATAAATACACCCATATTACTAATGTTTACAGTCACAAACACACACACACAAACACACACACACAAACACACACACTCAACAAATATTTAGTGCCCAAACTGACATTAGCCCTGTATAGTGTGTGATGTGTGCAGGATGTGCAGTGCCACCGGCGATGGCACAGGGTGCTTGGGCCCGTCATCGTTGCTTGCAACTATATTTTCATTAGTTGTTTTCTTTAGTTGATGCAGGTAATAATATGACCCTCCTGAAATGGCCTGCAGTAGCACTTTTCCATGACCTTTCCATGAACTGTTCACCCCTGATATCTTTATATTAAAATTAATTAAATGAGGTTGATTAAATTAAAGAAAAGGGAACAAATGTTTTAAAGTGACATGCTGCAAAGTGCTTAAAGATACAATTTAAAAACTGGTTGTTTATGTAACAGCCTCAGCAGCAACCTCATTTCCACTCTCATTTGTTCTAACCATTCAGCATTGAGCATCATCAGTATACTAATCATCTATCAGCATCTGCACCAGTTTAAATGTTAGATGGTTTTTTAAATTATGTTTTTTTTATTTTTTATCATTGAACGTCACAGTGTGGAAAATATTCTCCTGAAACTGGTCAGAATTGGTCTGAAAACGAGTACCAAAAAGGCCTTCAGGAATCCTGGAGAACTATTTCTCAAGACTACATTACAAATACAATAAAGTTCGGCTTTCACTCCACAAGTCGGCGTGCCAATCCATTGCATATACACACTCACACACTCATTCACACACTATCTGCAATTTGGGAATGCCAATTACTCCATGACCTGATTCCGGGAATCGCACCCGAAGAAAGCGCAAGGTGCACCCGTTACGGTTAATAGAATTGTTGACAGATTAAACTTATTCACCACTGCAGTAATTATTCAGTGCTCTTCTTTGCTAATCTTTGCTTATTTAATTCTAAATGGCATTGGCAAGGTGTGCACTCCTTATCTAAAGCTTGATGTGGAGTGTTGGCATTAGCACTTTCAGTGATTCTGGGGTTCCACCAATGCTACTTGACTTTGTCTCCCAGGCAGCAAAGACACCAACAAACACTACCAAAAGTAGGACTAGGAGGGACAAAGACAGCAGGGAAACTTGGTAAAACGTCCATGGAGACTCCTCAGGAATGGCCGAATTATATAGGCTCTGATGACCTCTCAAATTTACTCTTCATACTATGTGTCCAATGCTGTTGCACTCCTCTTTGAGATCCTACTGTAGTTACTGAGTTAGCCAGTGGATGAGAGGGATACTTACTCAATTATGAAGCAGCATGGCTTTGGGGCTCCTGGATCAGCTGTCAGGAAGAACCACCACTCATCTGGGATACAAGCAATTCATAATGTCGTAAATAGACTGGCCAGGAGAAGCATGTGGCAGAAGCAGAGCTCATCTCGATGATGCTTTAGATGATTTGCATAGCCAACAAGTTACACTGCTTGAGCCGAGATATCAAAGGTTTGGCATCATACTTGGTGATACCAGAAACTTGGATTATACCAATGTACAGATTTCTTTCATCAGCTCCACCTCTGAAATTGTAACATGGATCTACAATGTCTTCTTTGCTGTCTGAGTTGCTGCTCTGGTGGAGCAGGAATGGGAAGCTGTGGGCAGGGAGGTACCAGCACAAGGGATGAAATGTCAATAGGTACTCACTAAATTCATAGGATAAAAAAACCTGCAAAAGAATACAGTAAAGTTTTAGAAAACATAAACATATTTCACACATGACTTATGCGCCTGAGGTTCTTACAACATCTTTTAAATAATGTATTGTTTTCAATAAACTGAAACCAACTGTTCAAGTTATCTTTTTAACCACTGCTTGCAGATGAAATCAAGTGACCACAGCTTGTTTTCCTCCCCCACAGGCATGCCGAAATACGCCTTGAAGGCCTTGCACGTCTTAGCCGAAGGAGTACTTTTTCACTCCCGTCCTGATAAATTCACTGCAGAAATAGCAAAATGTGTCAGCTGAATGCTTACAGCCTCTTGATACCATCTAAGAAAAATGCTGAAATGTTTCAATTTAGACAGCCGGAACTAAATTAAACTACCGGGTGGTAAATACTACCGTTTATATTTCTGGACTTTTTTCTAAATAAGATTTTTAAATCAACGTTTATGTGATGAAAAGATCAATAAAATAGTCAAATTTCTAATTACCAACGTCCTGCTGACAAAAGCAATGTTTCATGGGAATAATTTCCATTTTATGTACATTTACAGTATAAGCAGTTAGGAAATAACACTTACTACACAGGAAAACATGTTTACACAGTCTAATCAATGATGAGAATGAGTGAATGTAAAATGGAGTTATTGGTACAAAGTGGATTATTTCCGGTAGCAGCACACACTACAAAGTGTTTACATATATACATACATATATTGTATATAAAATAGATAAAATGTGAACATTCTTTTTACATGTTCATTAGGTCCATCCATAAAAATCTAACTGCATAAAAAAAGTGCAAATAGTTTGGATAAAAATGGAATTGTGTCAGTTAGACCTACTGTTCCGTTAGTACATGATCTAGTACTCTTCTGCCTTCGTTCTATTTTTGTTACTCCACAGCAGTGTGATCCTCAACCCTGGTCCTGGAAGACCCCTTGCTCCGCAGTTTTTCGGTATATCTTCATTCTGATGCACCATCCTTTGAAGGATGCTGTTGAAGGCCGATTACATCATAGTGTCATGACAAAGGATCTTCCATTTCGAAGGCTCCTTTAAATGCGGCCGGCACCTTCTTTCAGCTGACATCAAAGTGTGCAGCAGTGTATACATTACAGACCAACCCATCCCAAGATTCTTTGTGAGACGATGGAGAATGGAGGACAATACTATCCTATACAGGGTCACAGGAGACCTGAAACCTTCCATGGAGACTTGGGGCATGAGACGGGGTACATCCTGGACAAGGTGCTAATCCACTGCAGGACACGCGCACAAGAAACAATTTGGGAATGCCAATTAAACCTAAAGTGCATGTCTTTGGTCTGTGGGAGGAAACCGGAGAAGCCGGAGGAAACCCACCAAGCATGGGGAGAACATGCACCTCCATGCACTAGGGCGACTGTGCTAATCATAACACCCTTTCACCATCCAAATTAAATATATAATATGTAGTATATAAAGTATATGTACAGGGTGGGCCATTTACAGTATATGGATACACCTTAATAAAATGGGAATGGTTGGTGATATTAACATCCTGTTTGTGGCACATTAGTATATGTGAGGTGGCAAACTTTTCAAGATGGGTGGTGACCATGGTGGCCATTTGGAAGTCGGCCATCTTGGATCCAACTTTTGTTTTAGATAAAAGTCTAAGGGGGTCAGATCGGGAGACCTTGGGGGCCATTCAATTGGCCCACAACGACCAATCCACTTTTCAGGAAACTGTTCATCTAGGAATGCTCGGACCTGACACCCATAATGTGGTGGTGCACCTTGCTGGAAAAACTCAGGGAACGTGCCAGCTTCAGTGCATAAAGAGGGAAACACATCATCATGTAGCAATTTCAAATATCCAGTGGCCTTGAGGTTTCCATTGATGAAGAATGGCCCCACTATCTTTGTACCCCATATACCACACCATATCATCACTTTTTTGTTCCAACAGTCTTGGAGGGATCTATCCAATGTGGGTTAGTGTCAGACCAGTTGAATGGCCCCCAAGGTCTCCCGATCTGACCCCCTTAGACTTTTATATTTGGGGTCATCTGAAGGCAATTGTCTATGGTGTGAAGATACGAGATGTGCAGCACCAGAAACTACGGATACTGGAAGCCTGTGCTGGCATTTCTCCTGCGGTGTTGCTATCAGTGTGTGAAGAGTGGGAGAAGAGGGTTGCATTGACAATCCATCACAATGGGCAGCACCAAAGTGGTCAGAACCTTGTAAATAACTCATGAAAGAATAAAGTTATGTTAAGAGCAACCATTGTTTTTCTTGTAAAATTCTCAATAAGTTTGATGTGTCACATGACCCTCTTCCTATTTAAAAAAACAAAAGTTGGATCCAAGATGGCCGACTTCCAAATGGCCACCATGGTCACCACCCATCTTGAAAAGTTTGCCCCCTCACATACACACGTGGACAAAATTGTTGGTACCCTTCGGTCAATGAAAGAAAAACTCACAATGGTCACATAAATAACTTTAATCTGACAAAAATAATAATTTTTTAAAAATTATATGAATGTTAACCAATGAAAGTCAGACATTGCTTTTCAACCATGATTCAACACAATTATTTAAAAACATAAACTCATGGAACAGGCCTGGACAAAAATGATGGTACCCCTAGAAAATACTGAAAATAATATGACCAAAGGGACATGTTAATTCAAGGTGTGTCCACTAATTAGCATCACAGGTGTCTACAATCTTGTAATCAGTCAGTGGGCCTATATATAGGGCTCCAGGTAGTCACTGTGTTGTTTGGTGACATGGTATGTACCACACTCAACATGGACCAGAGGAAGCGAAGGAAAGAGTTGTCTCAGGAGATTCGAAAGAAAATTATAGACAAGCATGTTAAAGGTAAAGGCTATAAGACCATTTCCAAGCAGCTAGATGTTCCTGTGACTACAGTTGCACATATTATTCAGAAATTTAAGATCCATGGGACTGTAGCCAACCTCCCTGGACGTGGCCAAGGGAGGAAAATTCATGACAAATCAAAGAGATGGATAATCCCAATGGTAACAAAAGAGCCCAGAAAGACTTCTAAAGAGATCCAAGGTGAACTTCATGCTCAAGGAACATCAGCGTCAGATCACACCATCCGTCGTTGTTTGAGCCAAAGTGGACTACATGGGAGACGACCAAGGAGGACACCATTGTTGAAAACAAATCATAAAAAAGCCAGACTGGAATATGTCAAACTACATGTTGACAAGCCACAAAGCTTCTGGGAGAATGTCCTATGGACAGATGAGACAAAAATGAAACTTTTTGCCAAGGCACATCAGCTCTATGTTCACAGATGCAAAAATGAAGCATATCAAGAAAAGAACACTGTCCCTACTATGAAACATGGTGGAGGCTCTGTTATGTTCTGGGGCTGCTTTGCTGCATCTGGCACAGGGTGTCTTGAATCTGTGCAGGGTACAATGAAATCTCAAGACTATCAAGGGATTCTAGAGAGAAATGTGCTGGCCAGTGTCAGAAAGCTGGGTCTCAGTCGCGGGTCATGGGTCTTGCAACAGGACAATGACCCAAAACACACAGCTAAAAACACCCAAGAATGGCTAAGAGGAAAACATTGGACTATTCTAAAGTGGCCTTCTATGAGCCCTGACCTCAATCCTATTGAGCATCTTTCGAAGGAGCTGAAACATGCTGTCTGGAAAAGGCACCCTTCAAACCGGAAACAACTGGAGCAGCTTGCTCATGAGGAGTGGGCCAAAATACCTGCAGAGAGGTGCAGAAGTCTCATTGACAGTTACAGGAATCATTTGATTGCAGTGATTGCCTCAAAAGGTTGTGCAACAAACTATTAAGTTAGGGGTACCATCATTTTTGTCCAGGCCTGTTCCATGAGTTCATTTTTTTTTTATAATTCCGTTGAAGCATGGTTGACATTCATAGAATTCTTATTTATTATTACTTTTGTCAGATTAAAGTTATTTCTCTCACCATTGTGAGTTTTTCTTTCATTGACCGAAGGGTACCAACAATTTTGTTCACGTGTGTATACTAATGTGCCACAAACAGGACAATATCACCAACCATTCCTATTTTATTAAGGTGTATCCATATAAATGGCCCACCCTGTAGTATGAAATCTGCTCACTGAGACGTGGTTAAGTGTTCTTGTTTGATGTTAACCAACTCCAGCATATACTGACATGGTAAGAGTAGAAACAGCTAGTGACACAATTAGTAAAACCTAAGACGGTTTCATTTTACTTTGGCCTTTGCGGTCTACAACGAGGCTGTAGAGTGCATCTTTCAAACAATGCAGAATTGAGACTTTTGACCTGATTTAAATAGTCAGCTGATTAACAGCCTCTTCAGAATATAAGTGGGTGTAGAAGAGCTTGAAACCAATATAGTAGAGATTTTAACAAATGCCATAACCTCAGTGCCAACAGTCAAAATGTCTACTGTAATTGATAATAATCACTTATTTGCCAAATTCACACTTTTGGACTACATACACTATATGGACAACAGTTTCCAAATACATATAACTTCAATTTGGATTTCGTCCCGCTTTGGTTCTGCAGCTAAAACAGCTTCCATTCTTCTTGAAAGGTTGTCCACAAGATTTTGTTTCTGGGGGAATTCGTGCCCATTCATTCTGTAGAGCATTTATGAGATCAGGCACTGATGTCGGACGAGAACGCTCTGCTCACAGTCTCCGTTCCAGTTCATCCCAAAGGTGTTCGTTGGGGTTGAGGTCAGGGCCAGTCAAGTTCTTCCACACCAAACCCATCAAAACATGTCTTTATCGTTCTTGCAGTCATGTCGGAATAGAGAAGGGTCTTCCTCAAACTGTTGCTACAAATTCGGAAGCATACTCTAGCATGGGCCTGATTGCAATCCCTGAATTCTATAAGTAACATTATTGGCCAAACTTGTGGAATTCTCTTATAGCAAGATTGATTCGTTCAACTTAAATAAATATCTTTCAATTTTAAATACAGCATAAATATGCAAATAATTATTTACTCCTGGCATATCGGACCCCTACAATGCTCTTGCTGTGCTGATTAAAACCGTTAATGATGTGGAAAGTGTGCCGGACCTGCAATACCCAGATGAGCTCTGAGTAATCCTTTGTTGTCAAAAGTGGCCTCATCAAAGGTCATCACCTGGATATAATGCTCATCTTATATCTTCACATATAATGGGCATATTAACATTTATACGTTAAATTACAACATTAGAATTACAGTTCTAATGAAGAGAAAGGATAAAGAGAGGATATAGAAGGTCGCCTTCTAATCTGATATGGGATTATTGATTAGCCGTGTATTATGATGATGCGAAACGTCTACAAATTGGTCTGGACATGAGAAGACGGAATAACTTGAAATGGCTTTTTTTTTTTTTTTTAAACTCACCTTTCACTTTTCAGTGCTATTATTTCACTACGCACATTCTTGGCTCTGCATTGCTCTCTCTCTCTCCTCTTTATCTTTTCCCTTGCTTACTGACACACAGAACACTCATTAGACAAATCCCACACAGGTGTGCATCCTTACCACTTACCTTCCCCTTGTGTCTGGAACACTATTAAAGCTATTAAAAGTCAAATGTGATCTATTACAACGGTCCCAACCACGGAGACTTAATACGACAAACTTAATCATGTTGCTTATAATATGCATAATATATAAGAATAAGAGACATTAATAAAATTTTTAGGGCGCTGTTTCTTACCGTCTATCCAAATTAGAAATGAAAGCATGTCTTTACTTTATGTGAAGAGATCACTATAATGGTGCCTCAGCTTTGTGTTTTTTCACTGGATTTGCCGTGATTAATCTAATTACAAATCCTTCTTCTTTTTGTCAGTAGACATTTCTACAGTATGCTTTGACCGTATAAATCTAGCCCGTTGGAGCCAACTATGAAAGCTTGCCTGCCAAACTGGAGCCCTTAAAAAAATGACGTAACGTTACAACAACAAAAACAGATGCTTGTACGCATTGCAGAGCAGTTCAGGGCTTAATCCTAAGAGCGAGCGTCCCTGGGTTAGTTATGAATACAGAGAGAAACCCAGCTGCTCTGGGCAGTGAGCTGATTTTACCACACGATGGCTCTGTTGAATCATCACAGTGGCACAGATAAACGTCATAACATTTTCACATGGTTGATATTATTATGGCTTTTAATTGTTCTGCCTTTCCATTCATATTCAACACGTCACCACAGGCACATATTTTGGGGAGGGGGGGCGGACCGTCTCACAAATAAAGTCAAAGAGCTTGGTTGTACTTATGCGCTTCAAGAATTTTTCAAGGGTTCTTCGGATAGTGAAGATCAGGCGAGTGATATTTAATACCCAGAAAGCATGTGCTGTTTTGCTTTATAAATCCTGGTATATTCTGTGTAGACATATTGAAGGAAACAGGTTTTAATATCTGTTTTAATAAATTATGGAATAACACCCCAAAAAACATGGAAATGAGGTCTACTGAGGTTTGCGGCATCAATCAGTTGAGCGATTCAATGATGAGGCTTGTGTTATAGAATCAGAAAGATTGATGTCGATTATGCTTATAGTCACAGTGCTTACACAATTCCCATGATAAAATTCTAATCCTCCGACTCGTAAATAGATTCGGTCACAAATGTCGAGGTGGTTTGCTTTTCGTAGCTTGTCATCTGTGAACGGGTGGGGACCTCGGCACAGCCAGTCAGTCTGGCACTTTACTGTTAGTTGAATCCTGAGGAGAGATTAACCTTTAAGCATTTGATTTATGGACCTACGGGAGAAAGATTTAGTGATACGCTCAATACAAGAGCCAGGAAAAAAATATTTTAGGATGCTCAAATCCGTCTTGCATTTAACGTTTGAACAATAAGAGCATTGAAGATCGTGTGCATCAGGGGACTGCTTTAGACTAAAAAAGAAATAATGAGTCATTCCTGTTCGGCACATTGTTGACTTCAAGTCCCAAAGTCTCCTGGATGACGAGGACCATTCATGTCAGATATAGTAATATTAAGATGCAGCCATACTGTTCGGTACTTGTGTAAGGCAAACAATACAAATTGATTTTAAAGTTTAGAAGTTACGTAACCACTGTTATCAGATTTTTAGAGTGTGGTCTTTTTTAGAACCCACCTTTAAAAAGGTTATCAAAGGAAATGTGGTGATAAAGGAGAGCCCACACACTGTCACACTTTTTGGGAATCTTTCCCAGGACATCCTGATTTGTTTGTTTATTTTTAGTGAATATGCTGCTCCTTTCATCATGAAATAACTTTTTTTTTTTTTTTAAGGTTTCCCAGATTTTTCTACCTAATTTAAGCATTTCCAATTCCCACCCGTCACTAGGGGGCGCCCACATTAAGGCTACTACTACTACTACTACACTAAGACTATCACCTGTTTCCTACGAACCACGTGGCGCCAGCCAATCAAACTGCTCGCTCACGCACCATTCGAGGAGGCGTAACACACTCGGAGGACAGCGTTATCCACTCCTTCCTTTCACAGATGCCCATGATTGGCTGTAGATCCGTGACTGATGTGAATCCCCTCGGCCAATCGGCCCTCGGCTGCAAGAGGCCACAGCATAAATGTACAAATTTATGTATAAAAGTATAAATACAGGCTAAATAAACAAACTAAGAGCAGTTCACCACACATCGACACACACATACCTAAAGGCAAATTAATTGCCATGATAATTTGTTTGGAACAACAGATAAAGCCATATTAACTTAGAGCTGGAAATAAGTGATAGGGTTAAATAAGTGAATCTTACCTCGACTGAAAATTTAATTCATTCTGTAATATTTTTAAATCATATTCAGTAAAAAAAAAAGATATAGGAAATTCTAAATTAATCTAAATTATTTTTTATTTTCCTAATGCAGTTGAACAGAAGAGAAGATATAAAGCATACAGTATTAATGTTCAATGCCCAATCCTAGCTATACGAATATACATGCCCTGGCAAAAGAAAAAAAGAAAAAAAAAGTGCCATGTGGATATACATTAGTAAATACTTAAGAGACTTTAATTAGATAATTACAGCAGTGATTAACATGTTTCAGCTGTCAACAGTTCTTTTAACCCTATCTATCTGATGCAGTAAGTAAGCTTCTCATTTCTTAAACAACCATATGTATAAGATATGTGCAAAAGAGATGTTATTCTGTTTCAAGAGGAACAAATTAAGCACCATGCAAAGGAAATAGCACTATTAAAATGTAACAAGCAATTACAGCTTTGCTTAATAATAAAAGTGACAAGAACAATGTGACAAGAACTCATGAATGAAAATAAACAGCTGTGTATCCATGAGAGAACCACTTGGTAGTGAGACTAATTTAAAAAAAAAAGGCTTAAATTTGCCAAGGAGCATAAAGCATAAAGAAGAAGGTTGTATTGTTTGATTAGTCCAGATTGATCCTATTCCAGAATGATGCTTAAAGCTGACCAGGCAATGTCACGGAAAAATACTCTGGCTCAGTGGTTGAGGTGTTGGAAGGTACCAGGTTCAAACCCCAGCATCACCAAGTTGCCCCTGCTTGGCCCTTGAGCAAGGCCCTAAACCCTCAACTGCTCAGATTAAAAATGAGATGAAAAAAAAAAAAAAAAAGTAAGTCGCTCTGTAGAAGGGCAAATGCCAAATGCTGTAATTCTAAATGTGTAGTTTATTCAATGCTAAAGGTGGTCCAACAAAATAGTAATGTTTTTTGGCCAGGCAGTGAAGCATCCATTGAAGAGTACTGTAGATACCGCCTAAATCCTCCACCAATACACAGATTGTTTAACTAACTCTAAGCCTTTGGATGAGCTACATGATTTCACAACCCATAAAGATTCTGGAAAGACTGTCTTCTGCATATTATTTTGCCAACTCTGAAAAAGTGGATTGTACACTTAACAACAAGTGAGGGATCATAAACTACACACACTTTGTCACTCCAGTTGAGGTCAATTGAACACCAAACTCCCACACAACTCTCACTTGAGTAAGGGTAAACATTTAAGAAGTAGAAAATGGACGAGTATTCAGGACAGTAAGAAGTAAGAACATCTGGGTCATGCCAATAAAATAGAAAGTGAGCACTTACCTGTTTTTTCTTCTTCTTCATTGTCTTTCGGCTGTTCCCTTTCAGGGGTCAACACAGCGAATCATCTGCCTCCATCTCACCCTATCCTCTGCACCCTCTTCTCTCAAACCAACTAACTTCATGTCCCCTCTCACTGCATCCATATATCTCTTCTTTGGTCTTCTTCTAGACCTCCTTCCTGGCAGTTCCTACCTCAGCATCTTTCTACCGATATATTCACAATCTCTCCTCTGAACATGTCCAAACCACCTCAATCTGGCCTCGCTGACTTTAAAAAACATCCAAAACATCTAACATGGGTTGTCCCTCTGATGGACTCATTCCTGATCCTATCCATCCTTGTCACTCAAAAAGAGAACCTCAACATCTTCATCTCTGCTACCTCCAACTCCTGTCTTTTCTAGATGCTACTGTAGAGCATCACTGGTCTCAGCACTGTTTTGTCTTTCTTTTCATTCTCGCTGATACTCTTTTATTACACGACACACCTGACACTTTTCTCCACCCATTCCAATCTGCCTGCACATGCTTCTTCACCTCCTTTCCACACTCTCTGTTGCTCTAGACCGTTGACCCTCAACACTAAGTACTTAATGTCCTGCACCTTCTTTACCTCTGCTCCCTATAGCCTCACCATTCCACTTGGGTCCTTCTCATTCACACACATGTATTCTGTCTTGCTACGGCTAACCTTCATTCCTCTGCTTTCCGGAGCGCCTCTCCACCTCTCTAGGTTTTCCTCTATCTGTTCCCTTCTCTCACTACAAAGCACAATCTCATCTGCAAACATCATAGTCCATGGAGACTCCTTTGTAACCTCATCTGTCATCCTGTCCATCACCAGAGCAAACAAGAAGGGGCTCAGAGCCAATCCTTGATGCATACCCACCTCCACTTTGAACTCTTCTGTCACACCTACAGCACATCTCACCACTGTCTTACAGCTCTCATACATGTCCTGCATCACTCTAACATACTTCTCTGCCACTCCAGACTTCCTCATACATTACCACAGTTCCTCTCTCGTCACCCTGTCATACACTTATCTGTTTTTTTCCATTTTTAATTTGGACACTTTTTTGCATTCCAGTTTTTGGTAACAAATAGTGAAAGAACAAGAACTGTTCTTTTTTCATATTTGTTTTTATATTAAAAAAAACCAACAAAACAAATTGTATATGAATTTGCTTGTTATCCATTTTTTATTTGAATACATAATTGTTATAATATTTTTCATTTTGGTTTTGGGAAAAATATAAAAAAACAAGTGGTTTTCTTGCTTTTTGATTTTTGGTTTAATATTGAAAAATCATAAACAAATGATACAAGGGTATTGGACTCCTTATTGGATCCTATACAAAATCCTGTATAAAGTTATGGATTGTATCCCCAGCTTAACATGAAGAAATGTTTTTGCTTAATGTAGGCAGATTCATGATGCAGTGCATGTGAGCGAGTATTTTAATATACAGTATAAAATATATAACATTATATATATATATATATATATATATATATATATATATATATATATATATATATATATATATGCATTTGAGTTGGCAGTTAAAGTAAATGTTGCATAGTTTCCTAAGTAATTCGGATATTTTTTATTTACAGAGATATTAACATTCATTTTTATGATGAAGAAAAGGGAACCTGATTTTCACTAAGGTCTCACCTTTTAATATCCAGTAAAAGAATAATAAATGTAATAAATGTAATAAATGACAAAATATTCAAACATAAAAAACTGCTTGTATTTCCTTCAATATAACACTACAAATCAAGGTAAGCCATCACTGTCTTAGTGAATGAGATTCATAAGCATTTTCCAAACTTCTTCAAACTCCGAACTTTTCACTTCACTGGTATAAAAAAAGAAATGTAAAAAAAAAAAAAAACCCAAAACAGGAAAACAAATGAGCAAGGGTTAACAAATGTCAATATTCTAAAGAGTTCAATATTCTAAAATTTGAAAAATGTCATCTTTTCTCAGGATCGCAGCTGCCACCGTCACCCTGCGCTGATAAACAGAACAAGTGTGAATCAGGTACAGTTAAAGCAAACAGAAGTGTGATCTTACTAAAAGTTACACAGTAATCTAAATATCAAACGAAAAATTTGGTAGATAAAAATATTGAATAAATGTCTGTTAAACTCAGCAAAAGGGAATGTTCTTGTATAATCCAAAATGTGTGAGAGCAAATGGTATGATTGTCCAAAGTGTTAAAAGTTCCTCAAGCCTACCAATATGAATGTGTACAGTCTGGCCAAAAAGAGAAACAAACCAATAAAACAACAAACAAACAAACACCATTTAGATTTATGTAAGATATAAAATTATTATGAAAAAAAAAATATCATTCTATCAAGCAGTTATTCATTTATCGTTTTGTTCATTCATCTTCACTAACTACTTTATCCTATTCAGAGTTGTGTAGAATGAGTAGTTCATCCTAGGAACATTCAGCAAAAGGTGGGAATACACCCTGGAAGGAACCCCAGTCTATCATGGCACAGAACACCACCCACACCCACACCCACACATATACACACTTAATGCAATGTAAATAGTATGTAAGTCTCATTGAACTAATTATTTTTAGTTAAGCTAAATAAGTTTACATTAGGCATTAAACTATCATTCTGCTATTTGACAAATTATTTTAATACTGATAAAACATTCATTACAATTTTTATACTAAATTGGTTTATATTGTTAAGTATTAGCTAATAGTAAATCTTTTATGAAATTACATTTACACTATACACACACAATTTACATTAATGAAGTCATCTAACCTATGAAATAAATGGGCAACTAACTAATAATATATAATAATACTCATCATCATCATCATCATCATCATCATATTTTAGAGTTTCCAAAGTAGCCACCATTTATATACTGTTGGCAGCCAAAAAGTCTTGAACAGATACGGGAACTCCTTCAAGACTCCTTTGAAAAATCTAAAAAGTAAAATGGTTTGTTTCGTTTGCATTTTTGTTTTTAACACAATTCCATTTGTTATTTCATAGTTTTGATGCATCCAGTTGTTCTCTGGGGTAAAACACTGTAAAGATAAAGAAATAGAAATAGCCTGGGATGAGTGAGTATGTCTAACCATTTGAGCGTTACTTTGACTGATGTATTATTATTGTAAAATGTTTCAAGAAATTTATATTCTATCTGGGTGAGTAAATACAACAGGTACACCAATTCCCAAAGCAGTAAATGCTACAGTATTTGCTGGCGATTTAGACATTTTATCACATTGTTATCGAGCACAACGCTTGAATAACGCTGTGTCTCTTTGATAATTGCTTCTAATGAATTCTTTAATTCATTCTTTAACCCATAACCCGACCCATGTATTACTTTATTTACAGCTACAAGGCTAACTAGCTTCTAACTAGCTAAAGCTAACTAGCATCTGAATCTCAATCAAAGGTACAAGAGATTGTACACCCTACATAGCGCGCTAGTGTTCCATTCAGTGCTAACCCTGGAAACCAGAAGTTAGCGTAGCTGATATTCTAAAGCAAAATAAGTGGAAATATATAAGATTTAAAGGACCACCATCTCCTCATCTTTTGGCTGTATTGTAACTACCAGTAAAAATTTGAAAGTACTTTCACGCCTGTTACTTACACTAACTGTCAGTCACTAACCGTTGGACGCCAGCTCTGCCAGTCGCGTTTAATTAGTTCTGCCGGGAACGAAAGGTATGTGTTGGCGGGGCCAACATGTGTGTTGGTTAAATAACAAACAAATCTTAATCTGTTTCAAAATACTTGGGGTTGTGGTGTTGTGCTGAACATCGGCACAGTTCGGATACCTTCGGCACTCTGTCTTCATCACAACAGCACTCCCTCTCATGTAATATTGCTTAATTAACACAACAACCAAGTAAATATTAAGACCAAAACATGTCCACATCAATCAAAACCTCAGGATATATAAGATAAGTCCCAAAGGTGTTTTGCGTACTAAAATAGATGAGCTCAGCAGAGATGAAGAAAAACAAACAGGAGTAATGAAATACCGGGTAGATTTGATTGACCATGTTGTTGCAACAGCTTGCTTCAATTAATCAGATAACTACTTCCAATGTTTTCCCTAGGATAAAGGATAGCTCTGATAGTGAAAACAGTAAAAAGTGTCTATCCTACACTGTATCACCATGTTTGTGTTGGACATTTATTGCAGCAAAAACAAACATTATACTTTAGAACACAAAAAAAATACTCAATATATTCAAGATTATGTGACTTTCTCCTATATCAAAAGGTTAGCGTTAATATCCTAATCCAGCCCTGAAAAATATTGGAAGTCCAGTAATTGGCCTGAACTCTCCTTACGTTTGTTGGCACGGCAGTGTGTGGATAAAATGCTTTTCACCAAGGAAGAAGGGTGAGATGGAAATAGCTGTAAAAGTGTTGTGCAAATTGTACTAACACATTCCCAGAAGAACAGTGGATTCCAGTTAGGTTGTTAAAAAAAAAAGAAGACCTTTTGTGATCTCTTTTCTTCATGGACACCTCAGAATGAGCATGAAGCAACCTGCACCTTTCTGGAGCCCACCAGAGAATGGCTGCACTTATCACCTCCTCGTTGCTGTGCTACTTAATAAACACATCATCTATGGTTTAAACCTATGATTCTGTGTATGTGTGTGTAACATTTACAGTATTTTATCTAGACTTCCGCATGTTTTTGCAGTTTCTACTTGTGATGTTGTGTATGAAGGTAAGAGTGTGTATGACTATGCTATATTCATGGTATCTTCTCATCATCGTTATCATCATCATCATCATCATCATCATCAGAGACATGGACTAGAGTTTTCTTGAACTGAGCAGGTGGAAACCAGACTACCATCCATCAAAGCCTGACTTATATGGGACGTAGAAAATTGTCAAAAGTGAATGGTCATTAAATATGTCAGGAATGGTCATAGCAGGGCCAATCTTTAAGAAAAGTTAAGGTGGGGACTTATTAGACCTTCCCTTTCCGAGTCACTAATTATTGACATGAATTTGAATTCCAAGGTTTGGGGCATTAGTGTGGGAAATACTGTATGTGTAGCTGGATCCTCAGAAGTGAGGCACAATGTGAAATGTATGCGGCTTGGCTATGGAGATGATGCCGGGGCATTCAATGTCATATCTGTGTAGAGACCCGGAGATCCGTGTGTATGATACAACCTGGCAGAGGTTGCGAGACACACACACACACACACACACACACTATGACAAAACTACTGTAGCAGACAATCATCTGGAACATGGGTACAGATTTAAATTTAAGGTCTGGTCAACAAAATCTTATTCCAGTAGAGGTCCGAATTTCATGTTTGTGTTAAGCTTCAGATCTCTGTATATGCAGTCTATAAAAATAATCAATTTACGTAGAATTATTGTCAACTTTCAGTAACAATATTAAACATGTGAACAGTTGATGCTTTTGTATATTTCCTTGTATTATATCTTTAAATCAGTCTTCATTTGCACACTTCTGGGCTGTACAGTAGATGAAATATGAAAGGACTCTGGTTGCTCTGTCATACCGGGCTCTCAGTTTGAGTATTTTACACCCCCTCACCTCGGACTTGTGTCGATATGTTTGCTTTAACAACCCGTGTTTTGTCTCATCGTGGCTCTGCACATTACTGCTTTGTATTACCGCCATGGTTTCAGAACATATGAACATATAGAATTAACATATGTTGTCCATATCTGTCCATTTATCCTTGAAGATTTGGTTTTCGTAGTCTCCTTACCTTTTCTTGGAGTAAGCCATGCTCCGTCGCACTTTTGGTTCCACAGACACTCCCCGTACACTGTAAACTATTACGTTGATTGGCTGTGTTGAGTGACACATACAGCTCAGCCCCCCTCGAGAAAAAAAATGCTAGATTACGGGTATATTATTTCTACTCATTTATCAGAAGCATAAGGGTCTAAATAGAACTGTCGGATCCGTTTAGTGTTGCCTGGTCTTGAATGTATTTGTCTACCATAACATGCAAATTTCCCTACACCGGAATTTGGTGCAAGTCCGATCCTGTGCTAGTATGACAATGCACCATGTACTGTATGCTCATGCTCATTTTTTTAAAAGCATTTTTTAAATTTAGTAATCCACTTAGTAATTGACACTGCAGCTTCAGAGACTGTGTACCGTTCTGTGCTGCTGGTTCCCAGATCATCATTCCTTTAAAAGCCTTGGGTTGGGGAAGCTACAAAGCCTACGAATGCTGTGACCATCCATTTCTTGCTATATGAACTGAGTATTCTCTCCAGCTTTTCGGATTCTTGGGTGTACTGTTGGTGGATGTAAAGTGTTTTTAGGCATCTTTTGCATTACTATGTTTTTAAGAATATTTAATATTTAATCATATTTATTGATCAATGGATCAATTTAGATGGACATACCTTTTGAAATATGATTTTGGAAATACGATGAACTAAATTTTATTTCATTTCAACCAGCTATACAAACATAACATAAAAATAGCACAGCTAGATATGATCACATGTTTCCATGACAAAAAAAACAACAAAACTGCTGAGTTTAACATTTTTGCCATAGTAGTAAAATTTACACATTTTAAAAGTAGTAATGACTTTGATTCTAGATTTGGTTTATGCCCATGTTATGTTCAAATGACGCTTTACCAGCAATCATTCATTGAATATGGTGGTTGCTAACAGTCTGGTGCATCCTGCCATTATTCCAGTCCAGGGACTGGATTTGTCTTTAAATCTTTCACTGGAAAAAAAAAAAGTGGCATATTTAGACCATGTAGGACTCGATTTGCCTCCTTCTTTCTCTTTGAATCTTTTGAGTGACCATTTATTTTCTTTGTGCAAATGAACACATTTAAAATGGTCCTTATTGATATATCATTTTAATTTTCTATTCATCTTGCATCTTATTAAATCTGAGATTCTCTGCTTTATGTAATCTAAGCCGATGTTATTATTCCCATACTCATACTTGTTCTTTGTTCACTTGTCTCGTTCATGAGACTTTTGCTCCCTTGGTGCTTACTAGACCTGTCCCACTCTTTTTTCTTTTTGTTTTTTTTTTACTCCAAAACCTTTCGTCCTGTAGTTATAAATTAGGTTATACTCCCCCCAGCCCCAAGTTTCTTAGCAACTGATTACTGAGCACAGCTGATTGTTTTATGCTCTACATAAAATGGTATTTGTGTTGCTGATGTTCAGCGGTTTTTGGGGTCTCTTCTGCCTATAAGCTTCATGATGCTATTAAATTTGTAAAACAGTAATTTTCATTCTAGGATGATACTCTATGATGATATTTGGCAATATAGCATATAAGTTATGAGCCAGTTTCTATTTATTGAAGCTTGTGAGATGCACTGTAGTATCTGTAGCAGAACATTCACACCAAGCATGTTGGAGTGATTGCGTAGTCCTGAATGTATAATTATTTAGTCATTTTCGCCTAATGAGTGACTAATAGTGTGGTCCTCTTTATGACCGGTCTAATAAACACAGGTTTGGTTTATGAAAAGGAGTAGGAAAAGGAGGAGGAAGATGGTATTCAAGCTGCCTCATAGCCAAAGGATGTTTTAATTGGTACCCTAGGGATAGGCACTCCACATTTGCAAATTTTCCCCTTTGTACCAGAGATGAGGTGCCCACCGGGAATGAGAAATGCTTGTGCTTACAAAAATAAATAAATATAAAAAGGGTCAGCAAAACTGAATAAATGTTTGTATTTGTTCAGTATGATGTACAGAACAGTATATTCACCCGCAGTGCCTCTTTGAGACTCTGACACAAATTATTTTGAATCCTCACAAAACGGAGAATTATTTAGAAAAAAAAAAAAAAAAAAAAAAACCTATTTACACCATGTATCAGCACCATGAGATTTTGGTTGCATGTAACAGCAGGTTCTATGAGCCACTACTTCATCTATTAAAAATACAGTGCAATGCCCACTAGGTCTCTTTCAGGCACTACTGTGGACTAAAAGAAGTATTTTTATTCTTTCACTTGATTGCGTGGCATACTGTATGTGTAAGCAGCAAGTCTGATAAGTGTGAGTAGCTTTATTGACTTTCATACAAAGATAATTGTAATGTAATTATAACCTTCCCTTACATTACATTATATTACCCCGCTTCATGCCCTAAATCCTCTGGGATATGCTCCAGGCCCTCCATCACCCTGGATACAGGATAAAGCTGTATAGATGATAAGTAAAAATGTTTTCATGTATAGTTATAGTTATATAGTTCTGATTTAGGAAAATAGTCATGTTGTAGACTTCCTTATAGAAACTTTACACAACTAGAAAAGGTACCTTTATTTAGGGATTTTCATGGATTTTACCCCTTTTTGCCGGAAACCACTTAAACATTTGGTGAAGATGCATGACAAAACTCAACTATAAAGACCAGACCTACTATGTTTAGTAGTGAAATAAGAGCATTTCCATGAAATCACAGGGTTGGGAGCAAACTGCTGTGCGGCCATAAGAAAACCACTCGTTAGTGAGACTAATCAGAAAAAAAAGTCTTCAGTTTGGCAGAATGAAGATTGGACATTGAGCTTGTTTCCCTGTGATGGAACAGGAGTGATGAGAGACAATCACACCCAAAGTGCATTCCTTCTGTCCAGTCTGCGCTGTAATTTCATTTTCGAAACCCTGTTTCACTAAGACAGGTTGTTGGAAATGGAAGCAGGGTTTTCTGTGCTTTTGTAGCGATCGCAGTATATTCTACTTTGATTTCAATCCAGAGCGTGCTTGGAGCAGGTGAATCACCTGTTGCAATAAATGCAGCTTTCGTTTTCTTGGCTGTCTCCGAGTCTCCTCTGCTGTCTCATCATTGGGTATTTTCTCTTTTCCAAAGGAGCCCTCCAGAGGCGTGTGATTTTTTTTTCTCTCTTACTTTTACATTTACATATCCAGATTGACTTACAAAAGTGCTTTGAAGTTTCCGTCGTTCAATAGATCGTTACACTGTTTACTAGGTTACTAGCTACTGCATAAGTATCATCAGTCAAGTTTTTGCTAGGGTTAACTTGTAACTTTGGCTTAATTTTACCGACCATCAAAACCGATATTTTCCACCGAGGTTCAGATGGATCTGAATGGGAGATGATCTGATTATTTTTCGAAATAAAACACTTTGCAGACTCTGACAGTCAATAAAATGGAAATAAAGTGTAAAAATATGGGCAGCCAAATCATCCATGTCTTGGTACTGGTCAGCGGCTCGATGGTTGAGGACCACTGCTTTGGAGTAATGAAAAAAAATCCTGTGGTCTGATGAATTTAGGTTGACCCTGTTTCAGAGCGATGGGCACGTCAGGGTAAGAAGGGAAGAGTTGCGATGCACCCATCATGCATAGGGGCCACTGTACAAGCCCCTGGAGGCAGTGTTATCATGTCAGTGTTAAAAAGTCAGCTGACGACCGGAATGTATTGAATGACCAGGTTATCGCCTCCATGCAGTTTTTCTCCCCTGATGATACCTGGCTCAAAGTATGAAAGAGGATCATAAGGAATAATTTTGCCATCCATCCATCCTACAGCCTTCATGTAAAACCTTTAGTCTTTTTCCCAGAATGCCAATGACCCTGAAGAAGCAGTTACATGTACATCTACACAAACCTCTCATAAAAAAAAAACAACAACACAATTTACAACTGCCTTTATATGATGATTTGCAAAACTTAATGATGTTTATTAAAGACTTGCCTTCAGACTGATTTTAATAACAGGATCTCAGAAACATTTGATGACATGATAATCAGTTAACCAGAAGAAGGGAATGCAATCTAGTCTAATTTTTCCAATGCAATTAAACTTTTCTGCCATCAGGACCTCGGGAATTGGTTATATAATTTGACAGGCGTGCTATGGTGTTTGTTAAAGTTTAACTGTATGTGAGTGTAGGAGTTAAACAAAATCTTATTGAAAGTTGGGATGTTATATGATATCAGTAGCAATGTATGTTTATAATGATCAAGCAGCACAGTTATTTTTAAATCATTTTATAAACCAGGAAACAAAAAGAGAAATGGATGCGCCATGTCAGAGCAGCTGATGCACTGGTGTAAAAGTGCAAAGCTTTGCAGGGTGGCTTAAACGTGCCATGCATCTACATCAGGTTTAAAATGGCTTTCCTTAAACCCAGGACACTTGATTTATGTTAATTGTGGTTTAGGTTGTTTAATAGAGTTGTACCGAACATTATTGGAAATGTATTATCTCCCTTTTGCCTCCCGAGCTTCATATCTGACCGTCTGCTCCTGTCTGAAATGAGATTAAAAACTGCCTGCTCCTCTCGCATACCAACACCATGCTGCTCTTTGCATCCAATTACTGTCAGATGCATTTTTTTTTTCTTTTTTCACATTTCCTCACTTACTTTCTGTGGACAGCAGGCATAACAAATACCCTAATAATAATTTCAGTATTGGAAGTGCTTTAAACAGATACATTTACATGTTTGTGGGATACCTTTTGCCCCATCACAACCACGCCCACATGCCCTTTGGCACATATCACCCTTTTTTTTTTAGCTGGCTAGACCCACTGGGCGACTCATTTGGAATTCTAGTTTTGTTTTAGAAATTTTTGACAACTATTTCTTATTCTGGGACCTTCTTAGGTCATCTTGTATGTGCAGCATGTTCAAGATTATTTTCCATCAGTCTTTTCTTCTCCGCTTCCTTCTTATTTTTCTTCTTTTTTTTTTTTACATTTTCAATAATGCATTAGACAGGGGACTGTGAGGACCATTCCGAAGTCTTCAGGTTGCATTTAATAAAACAGCTCATTGTGTGTTTTTTTTGGTACCAGTCTGCTAAACTGTTTCTGTTGCAAAATTGGACATTTTAACATGGGGTGGGGTTGCATGTTATACTGCGTTGGACCCATTTGTCAGAACCGGAGACTGGCACTTGTCCTTGCAAAGCATCCCGGTAATTCTGTTTGAGAGACGTCCTAGTCTTCCAGACCATGCCTAGACTTCCATAGTTCCACATAACTGCCATTTTAAATGACGTTTGGATTGTCACCATTTTGATCTGGTTTATATCCTTTTTCAACTTTGTAGGCATCAATTACTGTCATTTTCAAATCCCCAGTCAATTACTTCCTGTACTTCTGTCATGCTGAGCCACATTCCCACTATCTCTGCAAAAATTTGGTTGAACGCAGTAAGCGCTTGTATGCAGTAGAAACTGGTAAGGACGTAATGCTGTCTCCCTTGGGGCAGAGCTGTCACACTTTTCTTGGACATGTTCAAAAACAGCCTGGTGAGGATGTGTCAAAGCAAGACACAGGAAGTAAATAATAAGGATGTATTAACTATGGCACTGACCAGATAACGGCATCACTAGCACCTCTTAGGATCATTAAGGTACTAAAAGTATAGTGCAGATAGGAAAGTTCTGACTGAGTTGTTATTGGAATGTCACCGCATTGTTGCTTCACCAATTGAGTTCTCACAACACCTTCAGGCTCGTGCTATGACCATGGTACAGTAGGTCCATACTACATTGTAGAAAATCCGTATTAAGTTCATATTATGTTCTTCTAGGGCTTACCATGTTTACGGCATGCTTGCAGAAGGTTATCAGCACGTCTATGCCACTTTCAGAGAATATAGTATAACTACTGAATCCAATTCCGTACACAAAGCAAAGCACTGCATGAGTCACGGTATTTATTCCAACTTACTGGACACAATGCCAACATACAGTAGTAAGCGTGTACTACAGTTCATCAAATGAAATGGTACCATGGATTAACAGAAAATATTGAAATCAAATTGTATTCTACAAATATGCTTACCTTAAAAATAAACAAATACCTTCGAAAACTAGTGATAAATGCTTTGATTCTTTCTAGGAATTGTGTTTTTACCATTAATAAACGGGTTTACTTGGATTTGGACAGGGTTCAGTTGTTTGGTGCTCATCTGTGTCCAAGTGGATTATTCACACATGTCAAAGTAGACTGAAATGTGCAGCAAACAAGGAAGGTGTGAATGTGTCTAAAAGAAAATCACACACTGCATAGCTGTCACTGATGATGTGCTTTAATAGAGCTTTGATGGTGCATCCCAAACTTCTCATGGTAGTTCACAGACTTTCACATTAAATTAAAAGTTCCTTCTGGGCAGCATGGTGGTGTAGTGGTTAGCACTGTCGCCTTGCACCTCCAGGGTCTGTGTTCGATTCCCGTCTCTGTGTGCATGGAGTTTGCATGTTCTCCCCGTGCTTGGTGGGTTTCCTCCGGGTTCTCTGGTTTCCTCCCACAGTCCAAAGACATGTAGATTAGGTTAATTGGTGTTCCCAAATTGCCCGTAGTGTGTGAAAGAGTGTGTGTATGTGTGTGTGCCCAGCGATGGATTGGCACCCTGTCCAGGGTGTACCCTGCCTTGTGCTCCAAGTCTCCTGGGATAGGCTCCAAGCCCCCGTGACCATGAATACAGGATAAAGCGTTATAGATGATGAGTGAGTGAGTAAAGTTCCTTCTTAAGAGTTTCTTCCAGTGTAATTGTATGTAAGGGTGCTGACACTACTGAAAGATATCTGATCTTTGAGAAAAAGTGTGTACATATTCCAGGAGAACGTTGCACCATACAAAAGAGGAAGAAAAAAGAGACATTTAAAACTTTAAACGATTAATTTTGTTGCCAATGCTTCTTATCCAATAAATAAGAGTGCCTAATGCTTAAAGACGAAAAATGAGACTTTTCTATGGGAGTGTTTTGCTCCTTTTTATTTGTCTTTAATTAGTTTATAATGAACAAAAAAAACATACTTTGATTCCACGATTTGATTCTGGGAATATATGCTATCAGGGAAGACAAATGCCCTATACTGGTCATTCTGAACATGCAGGTCATCATGTTTTATTGTCACATAACGTTGCTGAGTCTAGATCATAACGCTACCTCCGAAGGCTTGTACAGTGATTATATTGTACATATTGTGTGTTTGCATTTAGAATCATGTGCCTTCTGTCATAATAAAATCAAATCGACATAATAAAATTCTCAAACATTATCCTCAGTTTAGGGTGAAGATATGTATTTTGGGCCTAATGTAAAAATATATACGCTCTCTCTCTCTCTCGCTTTATTTCTCTTGCACACACGCAAACAAATAGCACGTCACTGGAAGGAAAGGGAAAGGAGAACCAAAAAAATGCACTTCTGCACTGTGGACTTTCAGTAGTGCTGCTGATAAGACACAGTAATAACTACCGAGCAGAGTGAATGCCTGTGCTGGGAGATGATGATTATTATTACAAGGTATTAGAATTTACTGTATAGTAAGTACTATCCAGAGAATCCCCTGGCCAGCAAATCCATTAGGAAGTGTTAAAGAAGGGGGGAAAAAAAGCCCGTTGATTACTTTGATTTACAGTCTCTGTTATTTCTGGACGAAACCCCCCAGAGATCGATCTGGAATGTAAGGTAGTAGAACAATAATTTAATTATATATCTGTGGTTCTATGGCTTGAGTGGTGTAGTGGGAGCGAGTCATGCCACTAAGGTTAAAAATGGTTAGAGGACAAGCATGATGTAGAGTCAGGCTTTTATGCCTTTACACTGAAGTGTGGATATATTAGGGATTGGATAGTCAAGTTGCCACTATTTGCCAACAATTCCTAGAGAAATTATAAAGTACACAGTGCACTGCTTTTCCTGGGCAAGAAAGGTGAAAGCGGCTCATTCGTACAAACCCCACATGGTTCCCAAGATACTGTACAGGCATTTAGACAGGCTGTGAGTCCAGGGAGTTGGTCTAATTAGAGGGGGTGTGGCTCACCCCAGTCGCCATAACAACAGGCCTCACTGCACGGCTCTCTCCCACCGGGGAGTCGGCCCTCTGGTTCTCAGCCGGATATCTCAGAAATCATTCGTTCTAAAGAACTGCTTTCTGGATTGTTTGTGTGAAGAGACCTGGCTGAACATTTTGATATAAGATATAGATACGGAGTTAGTTTTTGTTGATTCACAGTGTAAAACCTCATTCGTTTTCAAAGGAGTGAGTTTAGGATCGGTTTGAAGTGGTTTACTATTTTTGATCAACACTATTTATTTATTTATTTTTCAAACGAATCGCGATTTTTCCCACTGATCATCTATGACTGATCATCATAACAGGAAAACAGCGCATTTTCTATCAAGGTCAGCTTTTTTTGGTGTTTTTCTGGTAATGTGTGCAAAATTAAGGGCGATAGGACCAAACGGAGATGAAACGGTTTAGACGGGAAAACTGTCCTTCTGATTCTTTAGAAAGGAATATTCCAGATAAAATCATTATATTATGTATTAAAGGGGTTGCAGGCCCTGCATAATAGCAAATAATGTTTAATGTAAAAAAAAAAAAAAACAACAGGAATCTGATAGTAACCCATACCAAATAACATGACACACAGGGCTTAAATATGAAGCTTTCTCCCTAATTTAGTTTCTTTAGTTTCCAATTTTTTTCCAAATTGGCAGGAGCAGACTTACCAAGATAAAAAAAAAAAAAACTCCCATTTTCAAAGTTGCTAATTGTTTGTCTGACGCATAGAAATAGTACTAAAATCTTGGGGGAAAAAAGTCATATAATGAAATGTAGATAATAATATTTTGCTGAAGGAATTATAATGATTGGATGATTTAGTTCTTGGGTTACTGAGATACGATTGGTCATTTGATCCCAATTAAGAATATAAACTCTTTGGATGCTTTTGTGCCTTCTGCTTTTAAATGGGTTACAGATTGCTGTTAGATGCTTTGGCCATATGGGCTTACTCAAAGAGTGAGTTTTTAGAGATGTATGCTGAGCCATTTCAGATTGCCATGAGCACTCTGAAACACATACAGTAATTACAAAAAAAAAGTTATAATACAAACTATTATAATAAAAACTCAACTTTATTAAACTCGAACATACCTGATGGAGGTTATGCCCTCACTCTGTGTGCCATCAAACCACTTTTTTTTATTTCTTTAACTGTGTGTCCCTCAGCTTAAATGGCATTCACAGTATAAATTGCCATTCCTACGTTTTTGATTTACCAGTAACGCCGGGACATGTGGTTTGTAAGATCAAACGTTTACTTTGTTTATTTCAAAGTAATTTGATTACACCACTGCTGTAGTTCTTTTTCTTACTATTACTTTTCTTCAGAGCCATCTCTCCAATTCCTACACCCCGATTTGCACAATATGCACCTGCCCATATTTGGTGTTTTTGGGCCAGTCCCTATTCCAACGTTATGCTAATCCAATGTCACTCCAATTGTAAGGGAAAAATGATATACAAGTATATACTAAATTATACTGTGCTCTACTGCATTGAATCACTTCAAACCAGATTTAGTCATGCACTTCAATCTCCTGAATTTTTATTTGTTTAAAGATGTCTTGAATTACGACACTGTCTCTTGTTCCATTTAATCTTATTTTAATCACTTATTACTCATCTGTAAGGGAAAATTGCTGACATCCATGATCTCTTGGTTATTCGTGATATTTTCTGTTGGATGGGGCACTCTGTCCTCATGTGATAAGGATATTTGCTGTGTGCGAGGACGAAAACGGCGTCAAGAAGTCAAGAGCATGCGCACTCTGTTCCCATTTCTCCGGCTTTCTTTAGTTTTTCTTCGGCCTTCTCAGTTTTTTATTTTGGTAAACTGCATAGCAAACTCTCATAATATTTACTCATTTCTGTCCTTGATAAGTCTCCTATCCTGTGCTTTGCCCGCACAGGAGGGTGTGTAACTACTATATATGTGTGTGTTTATCGAATAAAATTTAGACTGGTAAAAGAGCAATCATCTGTGTTCTGGCTGTTCTTTGACCCGTTCTCCTGAGCTCAGAGGTGTGTTGCAGACGGACTGGCTTGCAGAGAGAAACGAATAAAGAAAACCCCCCAACACCAATTTAAGACTAAGTGGGATACATTATTCAGCTCACCTGGGTAAGAGCAATTTGGCGCACTTAGGAATGTTTGGTGCATGTGGCATTGACTTCTCTTATTTTTTTCTCTTAACATAAAAAAACACCAAATTAACAAGAAATTAAAGAGGCCCACTGCTCCTAATAATTTTTAAAATCTCTTACTTTGCCTTTTCTGATCTGGAGGATCTAAAAAAAAAGACTACTTAAGGAAGCTTTAGAAGCTCCTCTATAACTTGATTTTCTCTGCATACTGTTTCTAGATTGCAATTGTCAATTTTAATTGCCTTAACAATAGTTAGTTAGAAACAGCCATGTTAAAAGCACCAACATATAATTAATACATTGTTAGCCTTTAGTTTAGCTTTCGAAGGTAAGCTATAATAAGAGGTAATTGTTTCCTGTGTGCCAGGAGAAGGCAAAGGAGACAGTGTATATATAAACAGTATATACATATACCTAGGTTTTAAATGTCGTATGCCATTTTGGCTTGTGTAAACTTAAAAAAAAAATTAGTAATAACTACGCAGTTTTATTATTCATATATTAACTAATATTAAATGATTAATTTACGATGTAATAGTTCAAATGTCTTGGAAATTCTTTCTTTCTTTCTTACATGTGGTTAGATGGGAAACATTACTTAAAATATTCTATGTAGTAGTAATAATAATAATGATAATTATTATTATTCAATATTTTAGATTCCAGGATTTGTATATATTTCATATTTTGTATATTTCAACATGAAATACAGCTCAGTAGTACATCTCCAAAATGGCTGAAATTAATGTGTGTTTTGCTTGCTAGCTGAGGTGCTAGCTGGCTAGTTCCATTGTTTCCAATACAGAAAGGATTCAAATTCAAATTTTATTTGTCACATACACAGTCATACACAGTACGATATGCAGTGAAATGCTTATGGAAATTAAGTTAAAAGACGAAAACAAAGTAAAGTAGGTCGGAGCAGTCGTGACGGCAGCCGACCTCACCGGCGCCATCTTGGACTCAGGATTCATGCTATGGAGTCCGTAAAAACACAATTACAGAATCATGAATGACTGTATGGCAGTAAATGTAACATATTTATTGTAAAACCCTTTTAATTTTGTTCATGTTGTTAATTTCTGACAGATTTTACAATAAGAAAAACTGTATTTACAGTATATTTACATTTTATAGCATGCTATATAGCAGGCAGGTAGCATAGTGTAATTATGTTGTAGTCTCCTCTTCTGTAAAGTTTTTACATTTTTATATTTCCATACAAAATATATTCAATTCTTTAGTTCTATTTTAATACACATCATAATTTAGGACATTATAAATTGCATTCTAATTTACAGCAGTGTTTCTTAATTCTGCTCCTGGCAGCCCACAGCACTATAGTAAACTCATCAACTAATGGTCATACTCCACATAAGCTGGGTCAGGTGTGTGGAGGCAGTAAATACTGTATGTTAAAATGCTGCAGTGCTGTGTGTCACCAGGGGAAAGTTTAAGAAATGCTGATCTACATAACTGCTTCTTAACAGGAGAACACAAAATCTCACTTTCAACAACAACAATAAATGTGTATGATATGCGTAAAAGGTAATTATAACTGTGAAATTTTTTTTTAGGCCAGCACAGGAGCAACACAACAAAAATTCCACTGCGCTCCCGTCAGCGATGTGGAAATGTTTCATCGAGAGATCAATTTTCATCACCTTCAAATCATACAAAGATGTATTAAAGAGGGAAAGTCGATGACAAGAAGGAGGAATTGGTTAAAATTTAAACAAAACATAAAAAACAACACTAATCACTAATATTAATTAATTATTTAATGGGTTTATACAAAATGCAACCCCCTCTATCTCTCTTACACAGACAAACACTCAATAATAAATCATTTATTTATAGAATTACATCAATGAATGTTATAAAATTATTCATGAGTTCTAGATTGATAAACTGTGTGCTTTGGGCTATTACCCATTGCTGCTGAATGAAGATGCAAAGCACAAATACTTTCCAGACACATACAATGATCAGCCATACCATTAATACCGCTGACAGCTGAAGTGAATAACATTGATTATCTCACTACAGTGGCACCTGGTAAGGGATTTGATAGATTAGGCTGGAAAGTCAACAAACACTTCTTGAAGTTGATGTGTGGGAAGCAGTAAAAACAATCATGCACGAGAATCTGAGTGATATTGACAAGGGTCGAATTGTGATGGATAGATGACCGGGTCAGACCAACTCCAAAAATGGCAGGACTTGTGGACTGTTCACAGGATGCAGTGTCTAGTACCTACCAAATGGTCCAAAATGGTCCAAGGAAGGCCAGGGTGCACCAGCCTCACTGATGTGCATGGGGGGTCAAAGGGGCCTATCCGTTCTGCACATGGCTGAAAATGTTAATTCTGGCTATGATATAGTAAAGGTGTCCGAACAGCTTATGGGGCTGTTTAGGGGAAGACCAGTCAGATTTCACATGCTGACCCATATCTACCATTAAAAGCACCTACAACGGGCATGTGAGAGTCTGAACTGAACCATGGAGCAGTGGTATAGAGATGGCACCAGGATGCACTATGGGAAGCTGGGGGAGGCAGTGTGATGCTCTGGACATGTTCTGCCAGGAAACCTTTTGTCCTGGCATTGATATAGCATTCAAGAATATGTGGCATGTGCTGGAAAAAACAAGTACCATCAATGACTACTCCACCTTGAAACTTACAGCATTTAAAGCATCATGTCTAACTGCCAATTGCCACAAGCAACCTTTCAGAGATCATGGTGAGTCCGTGCCTGTTAGTTCTGGTAGCCCAAAACATCCAACCAGTAACAAGCCATGACCCAGGATTAGCCAGCAGTGAGGTAGAGCCCAGTATTAGTCCTTTAGCCAGTAGTGAGGCACATGCCAGTATCAATTCTTCAGCTAGTAGTGAGGTACATGCCAGTATCAATTCTTCAGCCAGTATCAATTCTTCAGCCAATACTGAGGCACACGCCAGCATCAGTCCTTCATCCAGCAGTGAGGTTCATCCCAGCATCAGTCCCTCAGCCAGTAATGGAGGTACCTGCCACCAGCGTTGTCGTAAAGTGTGGTTAAGAAAGAACGATTCCAACTTTGTCAGGTTCCAGAACGGGCCCAGAATCTCTAGTGGCACCCCTGCAGGCCAGCACCAGTTCTCCAACATTCAGTAATAGGACCCAGAATCAGCCCTCCAACCTAAAGAAGTGTGCCAGCATCATGATTTTTTGAAACTCTGTGAACATTTTAGAACAGTAAAATGTACAGTATATCCTATATGTTAATTTGCCTGACTTTAATCTTTCAGAGCAGTGCACTAAGTACTTCATGGTAATGCAGATTTATTCCCATATTAGAATGTGATGAAAAGGCAGGAGAGGGATTTAGTAATTACACTGTAATCTGTATGTCCTTGGACAAAGTGACCATTTTTGTTGTTTCAGTCCATTATTTCAGTTCATTGGATATATCTGAAATAGCACGATTAACACATATAGGTTCTGTTTATATTAATGTAAGCCAATTAGGAATCCCAATCCCGCTTCCAAATCTAGAATTTATATTTACCAAAAAGGTTTTTTAAAAGGCTAAAGACATTCAAACATAATTTTACACAATTCAACACAAGTTCACAAATTCACAAATTGTGATTTCAAAAGAAAACAAGATGGCTAAGTGACTTATTTTTGCTTTTATTTGTTTTTTTTTATTATCAAATCAGTATTTGGTGCCATTGTCCTTTAATCAGTTAACTTGAATTAATCTCTTTAGAGGAACCCTTCCACAAGCTTACAGTATTTTGTCACACATTCCATTATAACGCCAGAAATGGCATAACACAGGTTTGTGGGCCTCCAAAACATTTATCATTGCAGTCTACAAATTATTTATTCATGGCATTGTGATGGCCACTTCAATACTTTCACTTTGTTGTCTTTAATCTATTATGTATCAAGTTTAGAGGTATGCTTGGAATATTTGTTTTGCTGGAAGACTCAATTGCAACCAAGTTTTACCTTTTTGCCTAAGGTCTTAGGGCTGCTTCACTAATTCTAGAAAATCCTACTTTCCTAGTATGCTACTTATTATGCTTACCCTCATAACATGATGCAGCCACCAAATGCTTTACATTCATATTGTGCACATTACTTTTTTATCCTCCATAAATAGCATTGATTATGGCCAAAGTGTTCAATTTTGCTTCATCTAACCATCGAACATTTGAAAAGGCTATGCAAACTTTGCAGACCATTTTCTATCAACCCAGGAATAGGGGAAATTCCCTTGCATGATAAACTGATGATGAAAAAATGTAGGACTGTCTTAATGGTAGACGCAGTGGCGGCTGGTGCAAAAAAAAATCTTGGGGAAGGGGGGGGGGTATGGGCGCAAAAAAACTAAAATTAAACTTTAAAATGGCCTGTAAATAGGCATTTATCACGTGATTTAAGCATCATTATTACTAGTATAAAATAGCGGCATGACTCACATCTCACATCGCATCCAGTCAGCAGCTCCGCTTGCCATAGAAAGTGCTGGAAGGCTCGTTGAGAATGGTCCAATCACATGAGCCCAAATATTTAAAAACAATATTGATTCGCTAAGAACAAAAGTGGGCGGGTTTCCCAACTGTTTCCTTTCTCCTAATGAGAAATCAGACTTGTGGAGGTCTAGACATTTTTTGGAGGCTTGAATGTTGCATAGTTTTGAGTGTTTAATCAACAATTAATCAGCATTTCTAATTATAAGAACTGGCCAATTTGATGTGAATAAAAAAGACATAAGTGACTTGCTGAAAGAAATGCTTTGTAAAATGAGGTATCCTCAACTGTAGATGGTTGAGCATCATTAGAATAAATAATTTGTTGACGTCTATACCTCTTTATCCTATATACATGATCATAGGGGGCCTAAAGCCTACCCCATGGTGCCAATCCACAAACGTACACATACTCACACGCGTATTCACACATTACGGGCAATTTGGGAACGCCTATTAGCCTAATCTGCATGTTTTGGAACTGAGGAAAGAAACCCACAAACTCACAGGGAGAACATGCAAACTCCATGCACGCCGGAATCAAATACAGATTCTGGAAGTGCAATGCAATAATGTTAAACACTAAGCTTTTGTGCCGTCTGTGGTTGAACATGCCTTGGTTTCTTCGTGGAATTAGATGCCACTGTCGTGGTAAAAATCCACCAGCATAACCTTAGTTAAACACATTTTTGTTTAAATCCTGGAGATTCCTCTGATCAGTACTTGCAGATGATGGCATTATCCAGTCAACCACTATTAGTAGTAGTTCAGACTGTCCTCCAAGGTGCTCAGGAACTTTTACTCCTGCACCATAGAGAGCATCCTGATGGGAAACATCATGACCTGGTTCGGGAACAGCACCATGCAGGACAGACGAGCTCTACAGAGGGTGGTGCGATCAGCTGAGCGCATCATCCACGCTGAGCTCCCTGACCTGCACTCAATCTACAGCAAGCAGTGCTGGACCAAAGCCAGGAAGATAGTGAAGGACCTCAGCCACCGCAGCAATGAACCTGATGCGATCAGGAAAGTGCTTCCGCTCCCTGAAGGCCACCACAGAGGGACTGATACAGTCTCTTAATCAGTACACCACAGGACTAAACCATTTCTGCATTTTTGCATATTGCACAGTTATGGACACTTTATGGACATTACTCATCTATATACTCATGCACATTTGCACATACCTTGGGCATTCATAGACATTGTACATTTGCACATTCAAGCACACTTGCACTCACCCTGAACTTCACATCGTAGTCTATGGACATTTATGGATATTGTACTGTACATCTAAAAATTTGTATTTTAATTTATGGTCATTATGCTGACTGGTTTATTATTATTCCTTTGGTCATCCAAACATATAGGCCTGACTCATAGTGAAAAAGTTTAACTGCCTAGTTTAGATTAGATTATATTTGGATTAGATTCCACCTTTATCGTCACTGTGTAAAGTACATGTGCAGAGCTTAGTTACATACTGACTGCATTATATTCATATAACCAAACATCATCATTTTAACATAATATATAACTAATGAATACCTCAAACAATTAAAAAGGCATTGATAATATAATTTGTTGCATAAGATAAATGTTTTGCTCCTACAAGCATCAATGAAAGAGAAGTAGTTTTGTAATAGGTGCATATCCTAAAAGCCTTCTGTTTCGAGATGTTATAATATTAATAAAAGTCCTGACGCAGGGCTTTAGAGGGGGTCAACAAAATAGGAGTTTGTGAAAGTGCTTATGATATGCAGGGTTAGGGTTAGGGTTAGGGTTAGCCTAACCCTGCTACCTAAATGATAAATAATTTATTTAAATACCTAAATAAACCGCACAAAATGCAGAGGTATCAGGACCCTTAAATAAATACTCCCCCAGGTGAGGCGCTTTCAAGCTGATTTGCGGCGTTGCCTGGCAACCGCGTGTATAAACGGCCACGCCTTTGCCTGTTCAATACTCACGGTAACAGCCTGCGTTCTGATCAATGTAGGCACGGTTTTGCCTCTCGCGGGACCTTCACGAAGGGCCGTTACACCTTCGGATTCTCTGAGATTCTAAAGCTGGCCATAAAAAAAGAAAGAGAGAGAGCGAGAGAGAGAGAGAGAGAGAGATAAAAAAAAAACATCCTTAAAGTAAGAAAAATCGATCTTAGTGTTTTTAACAGTAGGATGCTGCATGTTTCTTCATAGACCATGCTGATTGTTTTCCAAACAGCATTGCTGTTAGTGATAATAAAATTGATTCTTTGGAGAAATGAAGGTTTAAATGTTTCTCAGCACTGGTCCTGGTGTATCCTTGTCCTGCATATATTAAATATGTAGTGCAGAGATGTTCAAGGACCAGAGATTGGAAACACTGCTCTTGATATTTTTTGTATTCCAAGTATGCATTTTGCATTTTAATTGGAAAAGCTACTTCATAGTTACTACAATGTTGAAACTCTGTTATTCCACTTTATACATACTTCTAAACTTTAAACTACAGGTATTGTATAAAGCTCATTCCACATGGTGACAGTTGTGATGGTGGCGACTTTTGTTATTTTTTTGCTGGTGTGCAGTTGACATAGCAGGGCTTTAATGAACTGACATCCCATGCAGGATGTAATCCCATCTTATGCCCATACTCATGATAAAAGCTCTGAATGTACCATCCCTGCCCCGGATGAAGCCATTCATGAGAAAAAAAAGAGAATATAAACCAGTGCCAAAGTGTTCTTGCTGATGGTCTGATCACATTATTATTGTCATTGCAATTAAACTGCGGTGAACTCACCATTAGTGTGATATGGCTACAAATGGCTCATTATAGGATCTCACTTACTAAGTCAGAGAAATTTTTTCGTCATTCCATCAGTAACCCCTACCCTATAAGTACATTATGTAGAGAGAAAATTACTGACTATAGTTCATATGTTGTTGCGCAATTTGCACAGTTTTGCATTCTACCTCATTTAACTCATCCAAGCTCATCATCTATTTTTGCAAAACCTTTAACAAGTTGAAATAATTAAAGGAAAAAAAAAAAAATCTCTGCAGAGCTTAGCCCAGCCAAGAACTGAATCTGGAACCTGTATTCTATTTCTGCGTCTTAAATATGAGATCACACACATGTAAAATCTAGTTTTCGTTCCTCATCAGAAAAAAAAACATATTCTATAACACCTCCATAATATTGCCATTTATTATTATTGCTATTCTGAGCATGATAGAGAGGGTGGAATGTTTAAGTGAATCTTTTCAGTTCCCCTATATGGCAATAAGGTACAGTGTAACATTAAACCTATATGGCAATAATGTTGTGTAGGTCCTCTTTGTGCCATCAAAACAACCCTGACTTGTCGAGACGTGGACTCCACACTTGTGAAGTTGTGCACTTTCATCTGAGACCAAGATGGAAGCAAGATGTAAACTTGTTTGTTCAGAACTTCACACACACACTTTTTTTTTTTTTTAAATCCAAATGAGATCCTGGGCATTTCAAGGTCTCGAATTCTTAGGCGTTGTCATGCTCCTCAAACCATTTTTGAAAAGAAAACATGATACATCAGACCAAGCCACCTTCTTCCATTGCTTCATTATTCAGTTCTGATGTTCACATGCGCATTGTAGGGATTTCATCAGTGGTTTCAACTGGGCTAGCATGGATACCCTGACTAGTCTGCAGCCATGCGGCTCCATTCACAGCAATCTGCAATGCTCTGCATGTTCTGACACCTTTCCAGTTTTTCAGTAATTTGTATTACACTAGCACTTCTAAGGGATTCGACCAGACATTCTTTCCTTGGTTGAGCTTTGGCCGCCCATGACCCTCTTGTTAGTTATTACCAGGAACACCCCAGAAGAACTGATGCTCTGACTCAGATCCTTACAGTTGTCTATTTGTCCTGCTTCCAACACCTCAAATTCGTGAACCTACTGTATAGTACTGTTCACTTACTGTACAGCCTAATACAATATATCCCACTCCTTGACAGGTGCTGCTGTAATGAGATAATCAATGATATTAACTTCACCTGCCAGTGATTTTAATGGTATAGCTGATTGGTATATGTTTTCGTTTAAAATATCATTCACAGTAATTAATTTTCATAATACTCAGATTCATCATGTCAACCATCCTGGAGGGCATTATATACGTATAGATCACATGCTGATCCTAGACATACAATAAGAGAGAGAGAGAGAGAGAGAGTGAGAGAGAGAGAAGGAGAGAGTAAAGCATGCTTCCTGGCTTTCTATTGATTAGGCTCATCTCTGTGAGGGCTGTCCTCGTTGACACTAAGTGTCCCTCTCATCCCTGTGGTAATCCAGCTTTTCCTTTCATCATTCCTGGCCTTTAGTGTACCTCATTACCTGCACAAAATGTCATCACTCAGACACACAGATGTCCAACCCACTGCACACATTTCCCTGTCACCAACACATCGGACACGCAGCTTTTAACTCTTTTTTTGCTCTCATAATTTAAAAATATTTTTATTATCTTGGAGGATAGTGGATATAAAGTTAAAAGCATTTAAATTATGCTTTGGTGGGAAATGACCGGTGAAGATGATACCATTTATTTCCATATTCATGTTATCGCGACTGCCAGCAATAACACAATTATTGAGGATGAACGACTGCCTAATTTATAGCCATTCAGAAAGAACAGGTTCTTAACTAATAAAAACCTCAAAAAGGAAATCAGTGTTAACTGCTTATCAACTGCTTGACCAGCATGAACGATCTAGAGCGATCTAAACGCAATCGGACACAGAATCTTCAAAATAATGAATTGTATAGCATCATATTTGTTTTGTCTTGCGCACAATAGAGACACAATAAAAATATGTTCACACTGATTTTAGTGGATATACGAATGTGGAAGATGTAGCAGAGATGTTTTGTGGGTAGCTGGTACAGATCGGTCCATCCAATATCCAAGCTGATGCTTTTAACCAAAGTGCCTTAGAATTGAGACGGGACTCACAATAGCAATATGCGCAGGTCGGCTTTTCAGGGGTCACCAGAGTAGCGGATGGAACCCAAAATGATAAAGCCACAGGAAAGCAAACAGGAATATAGAAGTGAAAAGATTTCACAGAGAACACATATGATCATCAGAACAAAACGGTCACACACAATAAAGATAAAATACAATTCATTAATTTTTTTCATCACTTTTGTATGTACACTGCTGTATAACAAAATGTTATTCTGATTGATACTTTGCACCAGTCAAGTGTGAACTCCTGCCTCTGGATGCACCATCCACCACTCTGATAAAAAAAGAAAGTCAGTAATGAATGAGTCGGCACTTTATTCTAGGGACCAGAATGCAGAAGGCAGTTTGATGTAGCCCTGGTGAATGTTGTTGTAAAAAAACACCCAGCCATTCACTCTGGTAGAGGCTGAAGAATTTACAGAATCTGTCATCAGGCTTTAAAGGTCATGGTGGAGGCCAAATATTAGAGGGCCATGGAGGCGACTAAGGCACTCGCCGTACGTTCTTGCATAGACAGGTCCACAGAGAGGTCCATAGAAAAAATTTCTATAAAGAACTCCCTATTGAATAATGGCAAAGTCAGGAGAAGGTCACATGCATTGTGATTGATACTGCCCTAAACATGATACCTTGCTCCTGAAAACTACAAGTTTAAATGCTATCTGTGTAGCTCACAGATGGAATTGAATCGTTAAAAAGCTTTTGAACAGACCCCAAGGATTAGAGAAATAAATACCAGGGCAACGATGCTGCTGGGACTTTGTAGAATAGTTCCACTATAAAAAAAATGTTTTCAAAAGCTCCAAAGCTTGGGCACACCTTTTAATTACATGCTCTTTACTGATTTTTCTTTCTTTCTACAATGTACAGTAAAACAATGCAGAAGGCATCCAAAATACGCAATAATCTCCTTCGAACAGTTGATATTTAGATGTATCTGCTACTTATGGTTTGTAAATCCTTCATAACAGGTCTAATCTGAGGTGATGTTGGAGATTTTAATTGGAGATTTTTGAGGCTGGTAACTCTAAATGAACTCTCTTCTGCAGCAGAGGTAAGTTTGAGTCTTGCTTTCCTGGGATGGTCTTCAGTTTCATCATGGTGCTTGATGGGTTTTGCAAATGTATTTGACAATATGGTTTTTGCAAGAACTTTGTCTTAAAATAACTTACTGTCAATGTTGTTATGTAATGACCTAAATGTGTTATTTCATAGTTTTGAAAAGAATGTAAAAAAAAAAAAAAAAAAATCCAAACTTGTGTCCAAACTTTTCACTGGTACTGTAGATCATCTATACGATTATCTTTCTTTCTATTATTTTGTCCTCTCGGGATTACAAGGTTCTATCTGACTTTTTTTTTTAATCCAAATTGAGTTTTTCACAGTTTCTCATTCAATGTACTTTTCATGTGATATGCAGAACTTAACTGCTCACAATACAGGTAGAACCATATAATTCCAAGGGAACACTTGGATTTTATTTGTTTAATTTAGTCAAGTCTTATTTGAGAATATACAGGACAGCTAAAACAAATGACTTCAAGAAGTGGACACACACACACTTTACCAGCATCCATCAAATGCTTCATCAGGAATTGTAGAAGCCAGTAGGGGCAGCCATAGCATCACCACAAAGTGATGTGCCTCCACTGAATGCTGATGAATACACCATTATAGGCGAGTGTCTTGGTGTGCTGTCCGACTTTAATGATGCCACAGTGGAGCATTCAGAAGAAGGAAAAAAGGCTTTCAAACTCCAAGGTCATATGACATCTTAAAAACCACTCTATCCAGAAAGAAACTGTGAGGAAAAGCATTGTAATGGCTGGCCAGCCAAGAAAAAAAATACTGACGAGACAGCTTGGAGAAATGCTGATTCCAACTTCTAACTTATAGTATTACTATGACAACCAAGATTTAATAAACCTGGATTATTCTTCGGCCAACTGGAAAATTACACAATAATGCAATTGACATCTTATGGTATAATTGTTATCAGAATGTCATTTCTCTCAAACACCATCATCATCATCATCATCATCATCATCATGAAAAGCAAACCTGTCATGGTTTGCCAATGCTTACTGTGTGCCAGGCCGTCTCGCCCAACATCAACAGCCAACTTCACCATTGCTATCGTGGCTGAATGGGCAAATCCTCACAGCCGCATTCCAAAATCTAGTGGAAGCTTTTCCCAGTAGAACTGAGATTATTATTAGAACAAACATCGGGCTATATCTGGAATATTTCTCTTTTGAAAACCAGAACAGAGTGTAAAAGCATTTAAATATATCTTTATGTATAAAGTTGTGTATGTATATATTTATGTATAGAGTTTGTTAAAATACATTTGGTGTTTACTGTGTCCATTCAAACTTGCAGAGCAAGACCTGTCTCTTGACATTGCTACTTAAGATGACATTTACATTATAACACTTCTTGGAAACTGGGTCTTTTCATGCTATAGTACAAAGAAATTGTATATTGTTATATATTATAATTAAAATTAATTATAATTATACTGTTATAAATGTAGTAGAATAAAGCGTGTTTTTTCCCCCCGCTGCTTAATACTTTGATATTACAAGTCCCCCTTTTTGATCCATGATATGAGCATCAAATCAAAATACATGATCTCTCAATACATGATACATGGTCATATGGATTATATGGTATTTTCTAACAAATTAGTATGTGAGTATTGTATAATTAAGTCATTTTTAGTTTCAGACTGTAACACAAAACATGGAAAAGTTCAAGGTGGGTGAATACTTATAAAAGACACTGTATACAATAGTTTGCTTGATGTTTCTTCCCGTCTTTCTAAGCTTCTTATCTTTTCTTCCTCCATTCCCCAGGGTGCCACAACTCATTCTCTAAGAGTTGCAAAAAGATCTGAGGTTGCAGAGATGCAGGGCACCTCTAGGCTGTTTGCCCAAAAGAGACTTCCATAGGGTTTTTCTCTTTGGGTTATTATGTAAGTAAAACCCCAATGGTGCATCATATTTGATTAAAGGAAACTGGGATGATGTTTCAGCATCCAAGAAAAATGAGCTTCGGTACATCCTGAACCTGTGAGCACAAGTCCAGGTGCAGGCAAGGGCACCATGACTGGATAATAGGTGCATCTACCTGCTTAAACCTGATATTTGAATAGGGATGTAAAGTCAAACAGTAAATAGAGCTGGCCAAGTCCCTGTTGCTCTAGAAATGTAAGTGGCAGTGAGAGTTGGGACTGGAGTGTTCAGAAACATCAAATCCCATTTGAATCCCCTCTCGTACATTCCCAGAAAGCAGGTTTTCACATTTCAAGCCAAATTTCCAGATGTGTTTTCTCTCTGGTTCAGAAGGAATTAGTTTTGTCACACAGTGATTTATATGACCCCATTCTATTTGGGGACAATCTGAAAGGGGCATTACAGTTCTAGGTGGACTGTCCCACATCGAACTCTGACAGCCTTCTAGATTGGGACGGTGCCCCCTTTGTACCCAAATTTGACCAAGGACTTTTGGCAGATTCTTCTTTCTAAGGTCTAAGGACGAACTGCTTACATTAATTTGTAGTCTGGGCTATTTAAAGAGAGATTGAATGTATATAGTTAGAGTATATGCTAACTGAATGCTCCAATGCAAATTTTCCACAACCGAGAAAAACCAATGAATTCAAATCTTGCTGAAGTGATAGCATGCTATAAATTACTACTGTGAATGAGCTTGTTGTCATTTTCAGGCATACCTGATGCTAGGGATTCGATCATATCTTTTGCAACTATTGGAATAGAGGGGAGCTGGTAATACTGTATCTTTTTAAGTAATTTATTCCCCCATGATACCATACTTTGTTGGGTGATCCTGGATGGAAAACCATCTAACCCACATGTGGCACATAACACATTTCCTGGACCAGCTGGAAAATTGTAGCTTGGTTAGTCAAATGTTTAACACCAACTCCAGTGTAACTAAACATCCACTAAAACCCTAGTTATCTAGGGCAGTTACTATCCCGGGGAGTAGAGAGATCTAATAGAGGTCACCGTTAAACTCCAGGAACTATCCCTTGTAGATAGGAGATACAATGACAGTAGAGGAGTACCTCACTCAGGCCTTAAATCTGTCATTAAACGGACCCTTAACCTAACCTATGATGAGCCACCATCCATCCTCTTCATCACAGGAAAAAAAAAGTCTTAAGATTACAGATACATTTTAATATCTCTTGCATTTGATCTCAACCACTCTACCTCGATTTGCCAGATCTACATTGAGCTAGGTTTGTGCAGGAGATATAACCTGCACAGATTCATGTGTCTACACCGTGCGGTAGAGATGAACACTTCAGAAGTGGGATTTAGGGCTGATCTGTTCCAATGGAAAATACGTCCTCATAAACACATTTGGCTGTCAGGTACTAAAGAGCGTCTCAGTCTAGAATCCATCAGGCAGGCTCAATGTCTTATTCTCCATCAAGTCATATGGGGTCTTTTTGTTGGTATCTTTATTTTTATAAATAAGGACAGCAACACAAAGGAAACTAGGGATCAGGCTGGACATTATGAAACATTACAGGTGTCATTGTCTTCTCATCACAGGGAAACGAACTCAGCTTTCCTACCGATTATGCACTTTATTATACTTTTTTAGGGGACATGATGGTTTGGCGTGGAAAACTGTATTACATAACACTGGTCCATGGTGCAAAAGAGTTTGGAGACCACTGCTCTAGTGCAACATAGCTGTAGTTGACACAAAATCAATCACAAGCCCAGGGGAAAACCCATGTCCCTAAAATCTCTAGCGGAAAGCTCATAACCTGGGCAGGAATCGCTTAATAACTCCTAACTCCAAATTATTAATATACATGCCAATATACAGTACAGTATATGAGGGGTTTGACTGCATAACATGATAAATGCAATTTTTAGAGTCATTTGACTTTGACCAGATTTGACTTTAACAAAATAATGTGAAATCTATTTTATATATATATAACTATAACTATAACTATAGAAAACTATTTTATATATATTATATAAAACTTATGTTTTTGACTACAGTGTGACAGTGAATAAGGGCAAGTAAATGATAATGCATCCTTAAAGTTCCAGACACATCACTGCCATGAATGAACTAAATGCTTTCATTGTACTATTGGAGAATGTTGAAGGCAAGAGAAAGAAATTGTAGTGAATTTCTATGATAACGCACTGGCATCAGGTACTAAAGTGGTAGAAGTGTTGTTAATGCATCGTGGATGACAATCCTGATGCTACTTTGTAAACTGAACTTTTTGTATTTTTTTTCTCTTCAACACTCTTCAATTTTTCTTTGCAAAATTATAACTTGCGCAACATAAATTTTATAGTAAATTTCATATTTACATTTGCACAAACACAATTGAATGCTGATTTATAATTTATGACAGCACTGTGGGAGGTGGATGTATGGAGTTTGGCAAAATCAAACAAATTTCACACCAAAACAATCTTGACATAATATTTTGTGAATAGAAAATACACATGAAATTTTCCCTTTGTAAAAAAAAAAACTTGCTTCTTTTGAAAAACAAACAAACAAACAAACAAACAAACAAACAACTTATTAAAAAGGAATCGAGGCCACGAGCCCACGAGAAGAATCTGTTAAGATAAGCATCTATCCTGGGCACACACTTCCTGTGGCAGACTAATGATCCAACAGTCACATTTGCCTGAAATATACACAGATCAGTCACGACATTACAACACAAAACATTATCCCCTACTGGGGCATCTCCGGGAGTGGCGTAATGTGCTGTAGTGTTTTGTACCAGGAGGTTAGCATGAGATCCTTTGTGTGCTGTGAGTTGCGGGCTGCGGGCCTCCTGGACTTGTTTGTCCAGTCCATCACATACTCGCCATTTTTCGAGGCCTGCTTGGAGGCCTTGGGTTCAGAACCTGCTGGGCTCTGAATGCACCATGCTGTGATGAACTGGGTATTGAATCTTTCTACCAAATTGTTGCTGCATTGGCTTTTTTGTTGGATTGGACCTGATGGGCTGACCTTTGGTTCCCTCAGGCATAATTGAACCTTAAGTGTCTGTTAACTGGTATTATAATTGCCAGTCAAAGTTAATGTATTAATGTTATGGCTGATCTGTGTATCCTGAAGATTAGAGAATATCCGTTGTTTGCCTAATTTGCGGTTAATTGAGCTTCCAAACTGTGATGGCTTTAGACCAGCATACATAATGATTTGTGTGATGCTTTGGCTCATCCTATCAGACGGAAGGCCCCAATTTATTCTTCAGATATAGACAGCTTTCATGGAAAAGTTTGAATCAATCAGTCTCACTTCATGCTATATCAAAGGACTAATTAGTATTTGGGAAAATATTGAAAATGTAAACATGAAAACACTACAAATTATGCAGTAAATGTATGACACACATTACGTTAGAGTCAAGCACTCTTCATTTCTCCATTCTTTTACCGTCTGTCCCTGATAGCATTGCCTGTAGTCTCTCTCTCTATCTCTCTTGCTCACATTATGTCTTATTTTCCATTTAACCTCTAGTTGTTCTATTGGCCTAGCCTGACTGCAGCTGAAGTGTTCTGATGAGAAGGGTACAAGTGAGTGGCACTAACAAATTAGAAGAGCGATAGCCTCCTTCTCTCTTTGGCCTGCCAAGGTGAAAATCCATTGAACTGAATGAACACAGTCTTCTCTATTATACACACACTTCGGTCCCGGGCAAAACTAAACTCATGGTACATACTCTGATGCAGTAGATCAACATGCACCATTCTAATGCATGCATACCCATCAGAAGAATGGAATGTTTTAATTGCTAGTTTGATAGCTAAATGTGCTTTCCCTACATAGTAAATGTCAAGCTTTAAATAAGATTTTGACATTTTGCCATAGAACCCACAAAACTATTCACAGAAAAGCCCACAGATGTAGCCGAAATTGTTGAAAAAGGTATGCAGTGCATCACAGCCTGCTGTGTATGGGACCAAGTCTTTAGAGTTCAAGGTTGTTGACCCAGCCTCCAAATTCCCCAGATCTCAATCAAAACAAATCCAGGTCCTATCTATGGAGGCTCCACTCCGTGCCACGCAGCGCCCAAAGGATCCATCGCGAATGTCTAGCTGCCAGACACCACAGAACACCCCAGAGGTCTTGTAGAGTCATGTCCAAAGGGGCCAGAGCCCATGTCCTGGTGGCAGAAGAGAAAACTACACAATACAGTGTGTTTTAATGTTATTGCTGATCGTTGTATACGAGTTAGATGGAAACTGGAGCACCTGGAGGAAACCCACCAAGCGAGGTGAGAACATGCAAATTCCATGCGCAGTCCCTCAACCCTGGTTGTGAGAGCCCACTGTGGCTATGCCACTATGCCAAATCAATCCATCAAACAATTTAGTTATTATTATTATGATATATTTTATTTTTTGTATTTGTTTTTGAGGGATGCTTCTCTATTCTCTCTGTATTGGCCCTTTGTTTGTTTATGAATCTCTCCTATGAACTCAGAAGTAGCTTATCAGTGATGTTCATTGTCAGACTTATATTCTCTAGTCTACCACGACGGCATGTAGAAGGATCTCTACAAATAGGACCAGGTGTCATATTTATTCGTAAACATGTACAATAAATTGCAAAATATATGTGGAAGCTCTGAGGCTACACACTACAAATAGTAAATGCTCAAGCAGACACACATGCACTGTATGCATGGAATAATAATGCGTCCTAAACATTCAATTTTGATGTACTTCAGCAGAGCAAGTCGCATGTGTGTCAGGAATGAATAAATCCCCATGCATGGAAAATAAAAAGGCGAAATGTTTAGCCCTGTTAATAAGAAAAGAGAACAACTACATACTAATGTATTTTGTCTCGCTTTTAGTTTCTACCTTTTTAAAAATGAGGTTGTAGACCAGGTTAAAAGGGGACAATAACATGGGACAATAAATGAAACATCATTTAGTGGTGAACAACAGAAATGTGAGTAGGAGAGATGTGTCACTGAGTGCTTTAAGGTTACTGATCAGGGGGGGGGGGTCAGCCCTGACAATCCTAATATGTAACCGAGGCTGGCATTAAATCCCTTAATACCTGTTGTTCGAGGGATGCTGTACCATGACTCATCCTGCTTCCTTCCAAGCTGGAATATGTGTAAAAAGAATTTAAATGTGTGGCAAGTTACTGTAACTCAAATCATAGTGCAAACAACATTGTCTAACAAAGTCTACTTGCCACGGTTTACAGTGACCTGGTAAGTGGCCGTCTCAACCACTCCCTTTGTCTGGGTCTGCTGCACATTATGTAAGCAGATGGAACAATATTTGATCATCTCTGCATGCCGGCTTGGTGATCACATCGGGTCTTAGGCCCTGATGGAAAGCAACCTTCTGTGCCAGTTCATTCCATCTGCTGCCCGTGGCTAGTGTCCTGAATTTGACAGAATGCTCAGTTGCGTTGAATCCACCATAATTGGCAGTGAAAAGTTGCTGTCGAATGTATTTGCCCGTCGTTGTGCAATCAAAGATGCAGTAAAATAATGTGATGAAGTGATAGTATGTTGTTTTACCTTTACCTTCCTGTTACCTTCCTCCAGGTGAGCCGTACAGGTGTCCCTAATAAAGTGGACACCTGCAGTCGTACAGGTCACAGTTCACACAGTTATCTTAGCAAAACTCACATAATCGTTCAATCATTCACAAGCATGGTGGGCAGGAAAATTTCTCAACATGCACAAAGTACTGGACCAAGAGGTGGATGGGCTACAAAAGAAAAAAAGTACACTTTGGGTTCGCGCTTGTGTTGGGCAAGAACTGGAATCTGGTGCCATCGAGAGCACGTATCATAGTTAAAGTCACAGATCACATTTTCACATTTTCTCCATTGTGATGTTGGTGTATGTTGAGGTGATCATTAACTGAAGCTCTTACCATCTGCATGATTCTGTCCATTGTGCAGATGCCACGTAATTGACCGATATAGATGACTGCATGAATGTGCTGGTGTACAGGTGTTCCTAATAAGCTGACCTGTGAGCCATGTAAAACATTTGCAATGGCCATGTTTGCTCTCACTACACCGGAAATGCCATTTTATTCGATCATTTTATCAGAGGCATCAGTTCCATTTAAACTAACACAGATTTTCTTTTATACATTTCAAATATAATGTCTTACACAGAATACCAGATTTAATGATTTAATACCTATTTAATGAGAGATGTGCATCTATATTGCCATGTGTGCCCAGTTAATCAACATTTAAATGTTATTATGTAATCAATAGTCAGTGTAAATCCCTTGTGTTCCAACTTGCATTAGTCCTGATTTGTGACCAAACCACGAATGAGAAGTACCTAATCACTGTCTTGTTTAAAAAATAAATGCTCCTATGAGATGTGACGTCATGTCTATATAGTTTCTGGACTGGACGGAATTTGCTAGTGGGAAGTGTTGAGTTGTATTTTGTGCCATTGTCCATTGGCATTTATTAAACATAATATATATCTAGACATTTTGGTTGTTTAAAAGTGAATGGGCATTGTGCTCATGCAGCAATATGATGCACGGTTAGCATCCATTTCATTGTAGCAGGATTGACTGAAATTACAGTGGTGATGTATTGACTGAATTAAAAAAAAAATTTAATTACCAGAAAGCGCAAGATGTGTGCAAAACCATGAGAAGTAACTTTGCTCAATAATGTTATTCTTTACATATAAAGATTAAGGATGTTCACAAAAATGTGTCTTGTCGAAATAGATTCCTTAATACACCTGTAATACACCGCTCAGCCCTAACATGAATACCACCGCCAAGTGAACTGAACATCACTGATCACCAATTATACGCCAGAAAACTGGAGACAGGATCATGGGCACCCAAGGCAGAGGACAGCTCATTCGGTCTGATCAAACAGAAAAGCCTATGTGGCACAAATCACTGAAAAACTCAATGCTGGCCGTGATAGAAAGACACCAGAACACCACAGTCTGTCGCACAATTGGCCTAACAGGAAGAGAACCCAAGGCCACTGACCCGGACTCAACAGATCCCAATCCTATCAAGCACTTATAGAATGAGTGGATGGGACAAATAAGTCCAATTCATGGAGGCCCCACCCCACAACCCAAAGCACCCTAATGCCCTGGTGCCAGACACCAGAGCACAGCCCCATAGGTCTTGTAAAAGGGAACCCAAAACCAAGGTGGTTTTAATGTCATGCCTGATCAGCAATCTAAACTGAAAGACATATCACCAGAATGCAGACATCCAAAGAACAAGGCAAAACGAAAAACCAGAATACAGTCACAGGATCAAGCATTCAGGAATCAGACTAAATAGACCATCCTTTCCAGAGAGCTCATCGTGCTTATCAGAGAATGCCATGTGCACTGCTATAACCCCCTTCATCATGACTGATCGTGATTGGTTCAGAAGGCATGAAATACTCTGATTAACAATGAAATCTAAACTTTACCCACTCACTCTCTCAGTCAGTCTCTACACTCATTATCCTGTACAGGGTTGAGGGAAGCTTGGAGCCTGTCCCGTGGGATTCAGGGCACAAGGTGGGATACACCCTGGACAGCGTGCGAGTTCATCACAGCGCACACAAGTACACACTTGTGGAAACACCACTTAGCCTAACCTGTCTGTCTTTGGATTGTGGGAGGAAACCGGATTACCTGGACGAAACGCACCAAGCAGGTGGGAATTGAAACATAGACCCTGGAGGTGCAAGACCACAGTGCTAACCACTGTGCGTTTACTCTTTAGTAACATATTCCTCTTTATCAATGAGTTACTGCATCGTACCTCATCACCATCAAGCATCTCTCTGAATAGTGTAGGCAGGTTCCTCATCTACAGTAAATAGACCAGCAGTCAAGAGTTGTATCATGTATATGTGAATTATATGTGAACCACATGTTACAATAAATATATTTAACTTATACAATACGTATTTATGTATATCAATGTCTACTGGGGCGGCATGTTGGCCTCGTGGTTAGCACTACTGTTGCCTTGCAGGTTGATGGTTCAATTTCCCACCTTTGGGTCATTGTAAGTAGAGTTTGCATTTTCAACCTCTAGCTACTCTTGTTTCCTCCAATAATCCAAATACATGCAAATTAGACTCAATTATGTTTTCCAAATTGCCCATAGTGTGAATATGTGTATGTGCTTGTCTCCTGTGCCCTTGCACATACATAGGAATAGTAGCTCAATGGCAAGTCTAGTGGCATTTTTTTCTCCTTTCTTGTGCGTGTGCGCTTTCCCAGATTTCCCAGAGTACACTCATATAATGCTTATCAGTGCTAGAATTAAGCACTGTGCATATTCTCCCCAATCGCTTCAGCTGTCGACACAGAAATGAATGAAGCTGCCTACTTCTGTCTGCCTGCTTGACTTTGCCATTAGCCTGCTGATGACATTGAGTGTTTAACTTCCCCGCCATAAAACCTCTGCACAGTTTGGGGGCCTGTGTGAGAAACCGGGTCCTTTGGGATTCGTAAAATAATCTGAAAAGGTGTTGAAATGAGAACTTTACAGTTTTGTCCACCATAAGTAATGCTGAGAGGGGAATTCATAAAGGGACTATAAAAATCAATCTTTCATGACAAGAATTGTGAAAAGTTTCGTTTGTTATGGATGTTAGAAAGGAGATGGGTTACATGACTTGATACTGAGAGTAGAGAAATGGTTAAATCTGTCACACCATACCCACAATTATGCACACATGCAGACCTTTGTCCTAAGGTTTTCTATACTTCTCTTCAGAATTCATGGCCATATAAATGATTTGAAGATAATTGCCAATAATGTCTGCTTAGTGTTGGTCTTGACCAAACAGCAGTGTTAGTCCACCCGAAACAATCACTGACTCACTCACTCATCATCTATACTGATTCATACTGTTAAGAGCATTGCCCAAGGGGCTTGGGCCTATCCCTGAGACTTAGGGCACAAAGCTGGGTATTGGATGGGATGCCAATCCATGGCAGGGCACACGCATACACATTACAGGTAATTTGGGAACACCAATTAGATCAATCTGCATGTCTTTGGACTGTTGGAGCTAACCGGAGAACATGTAAACTCATGCACACAGACCTGTGAATTGAACCTGGACCTTGGAGGTAACCACTACACCACCGTGCTCAAATGCAGATCGGATCAGTATTTATTTGATGCAAAAAAAGATTCCTGTTTTTTTGTGACACATGCCATTCATGTATATCTTCTGCATGGAGTTTGCATGTTCTCCCCGTGCTTGGTGGGTTTCCTCCGGGTACTCCGGTTTCCTCCTGCAATCCAAAGACGTAGGTTAGGCTAATTGGCGTTTCCAAATTGCCCGTAGTGTGTGAATGAGTGAGTGTATGTGTGTGTCTGTGCCCTGCGATGGATTGGTACCCTGCCATGTGCCCTACATCTCCTGGGATAATCTCCAGGCCCCCAGTGACCCTGAATGCAGGATTAAGCGGTATAGATGATGAGTGAGTGAGTAGCGAAGTGTGACTCAATGCATGATATATATATACACAATCAATACATATTGGGGCGGCATGGTGACGTAGTGGTTACCACTGAAGTCTTGCGGGACAATGGTTTTATTCCTGTCTTGGAAATACTTGGTGGGTTTCCTCCAGGTACTCCTGTTTCCTCCTACAGCCCAAAGACATGCTTGTGCCCTGCAATAGACTGTTCAGGGTGTACCCCACCTTGTACTCTGGGATAGAGCCGAGGGTTCCCACAATCCTGAACAGGATAAGCATTATACTGTAGAGAATAGGTGAAAGTGAATGCCTGTTGGTAAATACATTGCATAGTTGCTCTAGGATGTGTCGGCACCTCATTCAGGGCAGCCACTCCCCATTGTGTCCTGAGCGCTATAGATGAAAACACAAATTACTGAACAGTTTGCTGTTTTCGCACCCTGACATAGGAATCTAAACTTGTAGGAATTTGTTCAAAGACATAAACTAACCTCTGCTTCGGCAGAATTAGAAGAATCTCATAAATGGATTGGCGTCTCCAAGATTTAATACAGAGTAGCCACAGGTCTTTACACAAGATTTGAGACCTACATAGAGTGTATCCCATTCTAGGTAGATAAATCAAAATGTCCACCCATGACATTTATGAGAGGTAGCCCATGAGGGAATAGAATTGAGTTCAGGGAAATATATTTTGATTGATTGTATGAGCCTGGGCAGGGGTAGACTGTCTCTGGTGTGTGTGTGTGTGTGTGTGTGTGTGTGTGTGTGTGTGTGTGTGTGTGTGTGTGTGTGTGTGTGTGTGTGTATGTGTGTAAGGCAGGTGTTGGGAAGATCAGGTGGTGGTTGGTAATTCAAAAAACATAATAATGCAAAGGGGAGCTGAGTCATGTGAGTGGATTTTTGCTCTACACAGGTGCAGAGATAGATAGAGAGAGAGAGAGAGAGAAGGAGGAGGAAGAGGAGAGAGAGAAGGGGTGAGTATGAGGCAATGGTTGTATGGTACTAAGGCAAACACACCTGCAATGAAGACGGATGTAGGGTGGTAGGAAATGTGGATAAAGCACAGAATTCTAGTGTTACTTTTCTTGGACAAACTCCTTTTAGCAAGGGTATGTCTTCATGTGAATTTTAACCTAGAAATGTTTTACAATACTTTTCACCAAGTGATGGATTTTGCATAAAAGTCAATGTTTTCTACATACAGTACAGGAACAGTATATAGTTGCATACTTGTCTACGTTTAGGTACATAATTACAATTTGCACCTGCAATATTTTCAACATTCTGACTAAAACATAGCAAACATCAATTTCTTTGAACATTCTTAATACTGAATTTTAAGATCTGCTTCTCAAAGTCACCTTTACAAGTTTATAAGAATTATTATTTATACCCATATAGGCACAAAAAAAATTTAGACTTTGAACTTATAAGACTATTATGTACATTCTATCCATCCATCCTGGAACCGCTGTAGTCCAAAAAGGGACCTTGGAGACCACTGGTGACGATTGTATTCATTCACATTTGTACGACAGTGGGAGGACCTCCGGTCAACATTCACACAACGCGCAATTTGGAAACGCCAATTAGTCAACTCTGCATGTCTTTGGACTGTGGAAGGAAATCGAAGAACCTGGAGGAAACCACCAAGCACGGGGAGAACATGTAAATCCATGCACACAGTCCCGATGAGGGAATCGAACCCGGGATCTGGAGGTGCAAGGCGACAATCAATATGTGCAACTGCAATGCTGGAATAACAAATGAGATTCACAGTTTGTGTAATTGTGTGAATTACAGTTGGATTTAAACATTTTTTTTTTACTAGTCACCTAGTCATTTTCTATCAGCCCTACACTACTTGCACGCATTCACGGAAGAAACATTTTAAAACTTACTTATGTTAGTTTATGTAATTGCATTTGAGCTTGTGAAAAACGAAGAGACTTATGTCTGTCACTTTGGAATAACGTTATTCATAAAATTTATTTCAAATAAATTTAAACCATAGAAGGTTTTGGTAAATATATGGCAATATTTCCTTCTATTAAATCCCTTGAATTGAAGCTCATACACAGCACTTCAAATATATCCTTGGCACGACATTTCCGCATAGTTGAAATATTTAAGGAGTTTCTGGAAGGTCAGCTATTTGTACTTATACAGGAATCCATAGTGTACTTCAGTACAAACAGGGATATTGGTAAAATAAAAGTTGAGTGTATTACATAAAGTTTCCATAGAAACAGCGCACTTGAGTCAAAATGTAAAGAAGTTGTAGGAGGTGAAACCAGTTGATATTTGAAATGTTACACTGCTTCATAAGGTAAAAGTTGTTGTGAATTCACAAATTTTTTTTAGTTTTTTTTTTTTTAGAAGTGAACTTTTTTTCAATAAGTGTCCTCACTTCATTGCTTCCACAACAACATCCACATCCAGCACTGCAAACAGAGATGTCATTAATGTTGTGTTTACTGCTGAAGACTTTACCCAGTGCAACAGAAAACCTCATTCTGACGATATCAAGTGATTATTTCAGCACAACGGACAGTGATCGGATGAGTCGGAGAGGGATTTCTCAATTTCATTTGTGGATTTATCATCTTTAATGAAGTACAACTAATGTTGTTGTTTTCCCTTAAATAGATTAGGTTAGAAATGTGGAGTGGGCAGATATTAATATAGCCTTTCAGCTTTTTTATGTTTGGGGAAAACAAACTGGTAGATTTTGACATGTATTTCTAATTAAAATATGCTTATGAAACAAATGTATGTAGGAAACATCTAGGAGATTTCATAACATTTTCTAACAGAATTTGTGAACTAAGTATACCTTGGCATATTTAGTTAGATTAAAGGTCCCATACTTAAAACATCACTCCAAACAATCAAACCCTTTTAAATATGCAGCTTTAACCCATCATTAGACTTCCAGGAACCGGCTTTTACACACCCTGGTATATAATCTATATATATATATATATATATATATATATATATATATATATATATATATATATATATATATATAATTATTATTATTATATATATACTAGATATTTTGTGAAATTTAGCATCTTTCTCTTTACACTGCTTCTCTTTTTTCTTTAACCAGAGCTCAGCCGTGGAGGATTGGGTCACAGGGCTGACGGCTGGCCTTTTGGATCTACTTGAGGAGACTGAACAAGCTGTTGAAGTTGTAGTAGTCCATGAGGGTCTGGGTGACTATGAAGCAGTTTTAGAAGTAATGTTTGTTCAGGTTGAATTCCAAAAGGACTGGAGTGACACCTTTGAAGCCATCCAAACGATTATCACTGGACTTGGAGAGACGCACTCCCTTCAGATTTAAATATTGAAGGAGTTCCGGGAAGGTCAGCTATACAGGAATCCATAGTGTACTTAACAGCTTTTTCACATGTTGAGAAACAAATTCTTGTTGCCATGGACACTTTTTTTGTGTCCGACACAGTGAGAAAAAAAAGTCTTCAAAAGTCTAATTTTGATAATTTTTTAAAAATGATTATGGTATTATCCCATAGCAAAGAAACTTCAGGAGTAGATCTCATGTTAATCTCTTCTTTGTCTCCTAAACAGAAATGAGCTGTCTTTGAGACGTGAATGAGATTTAGGTGTTTTCTGCATCTTCTCAAATGTGCCTCAAATATGGCTCATTACCTCCAAATGTCAGAGATGGTTCATATTTGTCTTATGTGCGACTCACATTTTTTTTGTTTCCCCAAATCAGTGTTTCCCCACACATAAAGTATACAATACTTGTAAATTGTGCATTTGGGTTTTCTGATATGTCTTGTAGAATTAAATTCATCATTACTTTAAAAACATTTACATTTTACTACTACCAGAATGATGATGCAAAAATGTAGAACTCAAAATGCGCATATATATGTTATGTCCTTGATATAAAAAGTATGTTTGCTGACAGAGAGGGTTTTCATCATGTGTCACTTTATTTTAGACTGCATAATTAATGTATGCAGTCTTCCATTCTTATTCTTCTTCTTTTTCCTCATTCTTCTTCGTATTATTATGGTAACATGTGATCTTATAAATCTGTTCTATTTCTTGCCCATGTGATACTTTTTAAACTTTTTGCTTAGTCATGTGTGTATCGTTAGTTAAAATAAAATAAAACTGAGTTCTTTATATTGAAGAATATATTGTGCTGAAAAAATGTCACTCTATATTGCACAATCCTGACTCAAATATAGAGTATATTTATTAAAACATAATAATGCAAAGAATGACTAAAAATGCTTTGGGAAGGGCTAGGGTTCTCTGACAAACAGTGCCATCTACACTAAAGACTAAATACATTTAATACGTTTTTATATACTTCATCTTACTCTTCACATACGGGTAGATGGAGAGGAGGGTTAGGTTGGATCTCTGAAATTAAGATATGTAGATACAGTATGTAGGTTGGTAACAACTAAAGTCAATTACAAACTTGCTTTGTAATCGAGAAATGTTTTATTTTGAAATCTAACTTCTTTGTAAAAAAAAAAGAAAATCCAACCAGCAATGAGATAATGTTTGTGCTCAATGACCTCTGTATACACTTATCATTTAAGGCCAAACCTATTTTTGATTATACCATATATTTTTTATTATATTTTTGATTATATTTTTGATTATACTGAGTGTTCAACATTTTTTAATGGCCAACACAATTAAGCCCACAGTACATATATAGTAGCTTCTAATAAAGACATAATTTTCCACAATTTCTCCCACACATGCTCTAAGCCTGCAAATGTTTAAGAGGCCAGTGTGTTAGAGAAATGTGCAGGGCATCGCCAGGCCTCGGTGTCAAGTCAGCAATAGAGATGAGCGATTCATCCGAGTTAAATAACCCAATCCGTTATATGCCTCTCGAATCATGACTCCTTCTCTTCATTTACTCGGATCAGTTGAGTCCTAAGCTATATTGTTGCTAACAACAACATAGATTAATACAAACTGATAATTACACAATTTAATTGTTCTCCGTAGATGTTAGCTAGTAATTGTAGGAACAATGGCTGACTGAGTTGTTTAGAAAACTTCTCTAGTAAAAGTTTACTGTAGTAAAACTCAGTGTGTGTGTTCATAAGTCGAAGGATTCATGAACGCCCCTACTGGAGGCACCTGGTAAAAGCAGGCAGAATCCATATCACAATGACATAAACTGCAGCTTTTTCACTTTTACAATATTGTGTAATTAGACACAGTGCTATTTAATCTGATTTTATTAACACCAAACATACTTGTTACGTGTTGGTGTGATGTAGATGTGTATTATGACAAACTGGAATGAAAAAAAAAAAATGGCTCAGGCATTTGTATCACATCCAACACAACACAAATAACTAACTCCAACTAATGGTGTTAATGGTATGATGTTTAGCTCAATGTGTATTATATGCTTGAAAACTCAGGCTCAAATCCCTGTTTTACCACCTGGAAAAACTATCTAAAACTTTTCATTGGTTATATTTGTTGTTGCTTAAACTTATTCCTAAGTGCATTTATCATTAAAATAAACATTTGGCATTCATGATTCTTGATTGTCTGTCATTTACATGTTATGGTCAGAAACAAAAAAGACTCAAAATACTGTACATGTCCTGGCTGACTTATCTAAACCGTGGAATTCAACGGATCTTTCAGACTCCTAGTGCGGAGTGAAACAGCCGGATCTGAGAGAGTCAGTGTGTTCATGAGTCCAATGATTAGGTGGATATTAGGGATTCGGTGAGCAGGAAATGCAGTCAGAATCCCTACTGACTCAAATGACTCAAGAGACCCGGATCCGTTTAGTGAGTTATTCAGAAGGAGTCGAATCCGTTAAAGGATCCGAGTTTCTCACCTGTAGTCAGCAAAAAACACGTTACCAGGCATCATTCATCCAGACCTTTAGATGGCAGTAGCGCACCACCTACTTTGCCTGACGCAGATTAAAATGAAGAAAAAGACAAAGCGGACGGTGAAGGTGGGTTTTACTTTTTACGCGCCGAATTCAAAATTAATTATTATTGACAAGGAGTCAAAATGTAAGTTGAAACTACATAGTCTGTGGTAAAAAATCAATCAAACAAACAAACAAACAAAAACTGTGGTATACTTAGCTGAAAATTACACAGCTTACGTTTTCAAATGCTATTTATTGGTAAAAAATCAGTCAGCTGGTTACAGTATTATTATTAGGCATGCCCTAAGTTAAACAGTGTGTTTAGACATATTAAGTTTTTTTTTACCTTAAAAAAAAAAAAGTAAGTTAATGTTACTTCATGATCAGTTTTTGAAAACCAGTAGTTTTATTAGAGAGTGTTCAGTGTTCAACACTACTTACCAGAACATGTAACTTTTGCAACATCAGTTAATTATATTCTATAAATAAAGACCACTACGTTTGTTTGTGGGAAGGTTATCCTCATAATTATATACATTTTAGTTGAATTGGGTTCTTTTTCAGAAGCATAGCACCTCAGAAACCATTGAGGAGAACAAGAATCTCAACAAAGAGAATGCAGGAGAATGTTCCGGAGTCATCCGCACCACATCATCAGTCAGGTAAGTACCAACCCTTCTGTTTCTCATGTACATCTCAGATTTCTCAAATGTTTCTCAAGTATGTCTCGGGTTGTGCCTCACACTCATGAAATAAGAAAAAGCAACAACATTTTGCTATGGGATAATACTATATAAAAGAATGAATAAGAGACTGATAAACATCTGGTGTTATCCAGGTATTTTATTTTGTATTTTATGCAGATCAAAGTTATAACTTTGACTATTTTTTTAAAAGTAATGTTTGTCTTTTAATTTTTGGGATATTGTTAGGCCAACTTGTTTTTATGTAAAAACAATCACTTGAACCAGCTGTATCAATGGGCTACAATAGCATACAACTTACCTTTTTGAGTAAATGAAAAGTTGGGCCCAGTCAAGCCTAGAGAAATATAATTAATTGAGCCCACAACCAATACTTGTTTGAACCAAATAAATGTTAGAATTGGAAGTTGAGTCAACTTAAGTTTTTGAACTGGGTACACACTAAACAACAATGTGAAATATTTAGTTTGGCGAGCAAATTCCTCTAAAAGTTGAATTATTCTTAAATTTTTATTTTTATTTTTATGGTGAGGCAGTTTTTTTTATACTAAATCAGTGGGACAAGCAGAGATACCTGGAAAAACTGAGCTACAATAATCAAGATAAAAGTTGATCTGAAACTTGCTTACAAAAAATTTTGATCTTTTAAATTTGAACCATCAATTAACAACAGACCATGTGAATAAAAAAAATGGTGAAAACCTGATTTGTGTGTGTGTTTTTTATTTATTGAATTTTTTTTTTTTTAAGAAATAGATGGTTAGCGATTTAGTGGAAACGTCCCCAGTCACCACACACATTGCATGCTTTCATGTGACAAGATCTACAAAACGAAGCAGGGTCACCGGGATGAGTCAGACAAGTCAAGATGGCAGAGGGGGCCTGGATCACTGGCGGCTGACTCAAGGGCGGCATGTGTAGAAAGAGAGAGAGAAGACAAGAGAAAAAGAGATAATTATGGACACAGTCACATAATGTACTGTATAAAGTGAATGTATATTTAGTGCAGAGTGCAAGCAGGGAGTCGCAGGACTGACTATGACAGCTTAACTAAAAGGAAGAGTCAGAAGGAAACACAGACATGAGGGCTCCCTTTGATATAAAGCAACCAATCACTTCACTGTCAACAAACCTGAGTGATCAATGTGAGTGGGGAAGACAGCATCCAAACATACCAGTTCACCATAATACTCTACGTCCATGAGTGATCTGCTTCTTTACCTAAGGCAAATCTACTCACAAAATGCTTATCTAAATAGGTTTTTAGCCTAGACGTAACCACTAAAACTGTGTCTGAGTCCTGAACGTTAATTGTAAGAATATTCCATAAATTTCGGGCTTTGTAAGAAAAAAACTCTGCCCCCTGTTGTACAGTAATTTTTATAATACGCGGTACTGACAAGCAGCCTGCACCCTTTAGGCCAAATCCCTTTAATACTAGTATTAGAATCCCTCACTAAGTATATTTAATGAATCTATTTTCTAATGCATTGGCGTAATATTATGTAATATAGTTGCTGTAAGATTAAATATTTACAGAACCATAAATACTTTTGCATCACTCCACCCCTACCGTTCACCCAGACTTGTTAACATAATTAGAAAATTGGTGGTGGTATTGGCATCTCTTCAATTCCGATACTAACAAAATATCAGCTCTTAATGACCATCTGACATGGTCTTAATTAGCACAGTTATATCCATTATGCATGATAATCTTTATTGATTTCACACAGTGATAACTCCTTTTGCATTTCTGTGATGAAATGTTAGTCGTCCCAGACTTGTAAACCTTACTTTAAGGTAGTAAACATCTTCAAGACTCTCATTCAATGTTGCAAATGAATGTGTGAACAAAAAAGTGTTCAAGTCAAGCCAGGACTTGGGATGAAGGTTTCCACATGTTAAAGGAGTTCCAGAGAGGCTAGGAAGCAGGCAATTAGATCATGGCTTCAGCGTACTGAGAAAACTTTCTACCTTGATAATATCAAAGCAATGGAACACTGAAAGTGAAATACTGGGTTAAGTGCATTCGTGTAACAGGAGGTTATATAGAGAACTAAAGGTAGCTTTTACTTGCAATCTGCACAATTATAAATCCTGATTTGACTTAAATGCCTTTTGTAATATTTCACTTTTGCTGCAAAATATTCTGTCTTGTGAAACTAACCAAGTTTACCAATTAAGATTATGTATGTAAAAAATTTTTCTCTTTGGCTTTCATGATGCCCTGTTAGAGCTAATGGAACAAAATGTGTGCTCCTACCAACAACAACAACAAAAAAAACGCGGGAAAAGCAGCATGTGTGGTGTTGCATTTAGGCGTGACTGACAGGTAAGCCTGCTCACACTTGAGCTGAATTTCAAAGCTGAAGCATTATATCAGAATGAAAATACAGCTTCCTGCACATATTGTTAGACAACTCTAAACCACTAGGGCAGAAAGAAAGAAGAAACAAAGGACAAAACAACAACAACAAAAATCTATTTTCACATTGGCTATTGAGCATTTTGCTGAGTTTCAGGAGGCCTAAAGAACATTTGGCAGCATTTTTATTTGGCAGTATTCTTTAAAATGTTAGATAATATACAGTAGTGATGGGAGTCGGCAACCATTCCATAAACCATCATTGGTTTGAATAAGTTGTTCAACGACTAATTAGTAATTGGTTTATCTCTCAGTACAATGCTTAATTTATATTATGAACAACTCAAAATTGAGGTGCATTTATCTACAGTGTCATAGGACTCAGTCATCCTCAGTTTTACTTCTCTCCACACTGACTGTTAGTCACCCAGAATGAGAGTACAATGTAACTTAAGTAAGGGGGACTAATTCCGCAACTCTCATTCTGTGTCGAAATTGCATACAAAAGTTCAGCTGACGCTCAGATGAAGCTTCTGCATTCCTGCTGAGCTCAATGTTCTGAGCTGTTGTCCTTTCAAATTATGGTTTATTTAGTAAAACTGCTACTCTTTCCCTTCCTGGTTGGCCATATGGCTAATTCAGGTTATCCATACATGATCCATACATAAAATATAGTCGATGGTCATACTACCAATAATAATAATAATAATGTGAAGTGTCTATTATTTTATATTTCTGAGAATGTAAATTTAGACTATTAAAAATATTTTTTATCAAGGCACAAGCTTTTATGTAAAACCATCATCCATTATAACCCATTTAGTCAACTAATCATAAAGTCTAAGCATGACAATCGTAGATATTTAAACTGTGTTAATTGAACACACATGTATTACATTTTCTGCGATTGATTGCCTTCTGTTCCAGGTTGTACCCCGCCTCATGCCCCAAGACTCCTGGGATAGTCTCCAGGCCTTCCTAACCCTGTATACAGGATTAAACGGTAGAGACTATGAGTAAGTGAATGAACATTTGATGAATGAACAAAGCACACTTAGCTAGCAAACCAGAGAATAAATAAAAATTGGCAGGCAGAGGGTAAGTACATCTTGCAGTTTGTTGTTTTACCAAAGCACATGATGTAAATTGTGCTTGGGATCACCAACTAACTACAAATTGCAATTTAAAAACCACTGAAGTGTTAAAAACAGACCTCTCAATAAGTATAGGACTGAGGAAGAATTAGAAGGTTAATGACAAAGAAAATGTGTAAATAAATTGAGTTCTCCTTAACTAAAGACTCGTGCCAGAACAAGTAAATGCTGCAGAGTATGATTAACATGTCCTTTGATTGCCAACTGTTTTTTTTAATGGGAAGGCTGAATGAGCTTTACATCAAAGTAAAGAAAAACTCAGTTTATTGAATTTTGGTCCGCTGCAGTTTAGAAAGTAGAAAATAAGCATTGTCAGTTAGAAACTATCATATGTCCGTATATATACAGTCGTGGTCAAAAGTTTTGAGCATGACACAAATATTAGTTTTTACAAAGTTTGCTGCTAAACTGCTTTTAGATCTTTATTTCAGTTGTTTCTGTGATGTACTGAAATATACAAGCACTTCATACATTTCAAAGGCTTTTATTGACAGTTACATAACATTTATGCAAAGAGTCAGTATTTGCAGTGTTGGTCCTTCTTTTTCAGGGCCTCTGCAATTCGACTGGGCATGCTCTCAATCAACTTCTGGGCCAAATCCTGACTGATAGCAACCCATTCTTTCATAATCACTTCTTGGAGTTCAGAATCAGAATTCAGAATCCATTCAGAATTAGTGGGTTTTTGTTTGCTCACCCGCCTCTTGAGGATTGACCACAAGTTCTCAATGGGATTAAGATCTGGGGAGTTTCCAAGCCATGGACCCAAAATTCCAATGTTTTGGTCTCCGAGCCACTTGGTTATCACTTTTGCCTTATGGAACGGTGCTCCATCGTGCTGGAAAATGCATTGTTCTTCACCAAATTGTTGTTGGATTGTTGGAAGAAGTTGCTTTTGGAGGGTGTTTTGGTACCATTCTTTATTCATGGCTCTGTTTTTGGGCAAAATTGTGAGTGAGCCCACTCCCTTAGATGAGAAGCAACCCCGCACATGAATGGTCTCAGGATGCTTTACTGTTGGCATGACACAGGACTGATGGTAGCGCTTACCTTTTCTTTTCCTGACAAGCCTTTTTCCAGATGCCCCAAACAATCGGAAAGAGGCTTCATCCGAGAATATGACTTTGCCCCAGTCCTCAGCAGTCCATTTGCCATACTTTTTGCAGAAGATCAATCTGTCCCTGATGTTTTTTTGGGAGAGAAGTGGCTTCTTTGCTGCTCTTCTTGACACCAGGCCATCTTCCAAAAGTCTTCGCCTCACAGTGCGTGTAAATGCGCTCACACCTGCCTGCTACCATTCCTGAGCAAGCTCTGCACTGGTGGCACTTCGATCCCGCAGCTGAATCCTCTTTAGGAGACGATCCTGGCGCTTGCTGGACTTTCTTGACACCCTGAGGCCTTCTTAACAAGAATTGAACCTCTTTCCTTGAAGTTCTTGATGATCCTATAAATTGTTGATTTGGGTGCAGTCTTGGTAGCCACAATATCCTTGCCTGTGAAGCCATTTTTATTAACACAATGATGGCTGCACATGTTTTTTTGCAGGTCACTATGGTTAACAATGAAAGAACAATGATTTCAAGCATCACTCTCCTTTTAACATGTCAAGTCTGCCATTCTAACCCAATCAGCCTGATATAATGATCTCCAGCTTGTCAACATTCTCACCTGAATTAATAAGACGATTACTGAAATGATCTCAGCAGGTCCTTTAATGACAGCAGTGAAATGCAGTGGAAAGTTTTTTTTCGGGATTAAGTTAATTTTCATGGCAAAGAAGGACTATGCAATTCATCTGATCACTCTTCATAACATTCTGGAGTATATGCAAATTTTTATTATAAAAACTTAAGCAGCAACTTTTCCAATTTCCAATATTTATGTAATTCTCAAAACTTTTGGCCACGACTATATAAAACTGTCATGGCTGGTCCGTGTGAGGCAGGCTTGGAGGACCCAAAAGCAGACACAATAGGTTGGATTCAATATAACGGAGTTTAATTCAAAATGAGGAGGTGAAACAGAGAGAGATGAACAAAAAGAAACCAGTACTTGGGGTGCTGTCTGAAAAGAGCTGTGGCGTGGCTTGGTTGTGGCTGTGGATGAGAGACATAGAGCACTGAACGCACAGCTTGAGCAAGCACGGCAGAGGAGTGAGCGTGGCTGTGTGGAGAGGTGATGGCTGTGGTGCACGTGTAAAATCCGATGTGCAGTTTGAGGGAGAGATTGGAGTTTCAGCAATCCTGAGGATAAAGGCAGGGCCGGAGTCAAAAACAGAAGCAAAGGTTCAAAGCCGGGTTATCAATCAAGGTAGTGAACAGTTCCAACTTGTGAAGCTAAGGATGTAACCAGAAGAGAAAAAAGGGTCAATAACATGAAAGGTAAAAAGGTATTATTTTCACAAAACACTAGATACAAAAAACACTAGGCTTGTTCGGCACTGGATGGTTGTTTGTGGCTGGTTTAAATAGGGAGAAAGTGACGAATGAAATGCAGAGCAGGTGTGCTCATGCCGGTGAATGAGGCGACAAAACAGAAGCCGTGGGATGGAATGTGGAGAGGAGTTGCAGGTGATCATGGCTTGGTTTGAGCGGAGGGCGTGACATGGCGTACTGTTATAGTACCCCCCCTCCTATGGGCGCCACCGGGCGTCCCAGCTGGTGCTTCTGGGTGTTGCCGGTGGAAGTCAGATATTAGAGTTGGGTCGACAATGAATCTTGCGGGGACCCAACTTCTTTCTTCTGGCCCGTAACCCTCCCAGTCGATGAGCTACTGTAGGCCCCTCCCTCGGCGTCGAGCTCTTAGCAGTTTGCGCACTGTAAAAACCTCTCCCCCGTCGATGAGTTGAGGAGGAGGGGGAGGGCGGGCGGGAAGGGATAGGGGGCTGGGAACCAGTCGTCTGAGCTGCGAGACGTGAAACGTCGGGTTGATGCGGCGCATAGAGAGGGGTAGGGAAAGCCTGACCGAAACAGGGTTAATTACTTTGGTGATCGTGAATGGTCCGATGAATCTGGGAGATAATTTGTGGAAGGTTGTTTTGATGGGAATGTCTCGGGTGGACAGCATCACCCTCTGACCCGCTCTGTACCTGGGGGCTGCCGAGCGGCGTTGGTCTGCTTGCCGTTTGAAGGTGCTGATGGTGCGTAGGAGACGGGTTCTGGCCTGGGACCAAACTGAAGGTACGTTTACTTCCTCTTCTTGGGATGGGAACAGTGGTGGCTGATCGCCCAAGCAGCAATGGAAGGGTGAGAGGCCTGTGGCAGAGGTTGGTAGAGAGTTGGTCAGATCCAGAGTCAATGAGTGCTTTGAGTGGTTGGGCCTTGTTCTGGAAGATGATCATGATGGGAAGCAAGGGGCGTTGGCCTGAGAGATTTCTCTGAGAGAGGTCCTCCAAGACTCCCAGTTTCATTGGAGGGCCTATTGTTTTAACGGGCACTGAAGGCGGAAGTGGCCTACTTGGCCGCAGTAGAAGCAGGCCTCTTGATCCCGCCACAGTTGGCGTTCCTCAAGAGAGATCCGGGCCCAGTCGATCTGCATAGGCTCAGCAGGGGGATCGGTAGTTTGTGGAGGGATGATTGGTCTCATTCTTACAAGGGGTCTGGTGCGTTCTTGGCGTCTGAGCCGGAGGCGTGCATCGATGCGACCTGCTAGATCCATGAGACCATTCAGGTCTGAAGGAGAGGAAGGCTCGGCAGGTGCCGGGTTCTCCATTGTAGGACTGAGGGTTCTCTGATCAGGCGGGGTAGGCAGGCGGGGTTCTCTGATCAGAGGAGGTGGAGAATGAACTGGAGCTGGGGGTAATGAGACCTGGAACTGTTCAATCCGAGAAGCAAGTGCAGTGAGAGTGTCCGCCATAGACCTTAAGTTTTGATTCACTTGCTGAATCTCCCCCTGGTGGGTGCCAAGAAGAGTGCCCTGTGCCTCCAAGGCAGTCCTGAGTTGACCTAAATCCGCATATTGGCCGAATTATTCTGTCACGGCTGGTCCGTGTGAGGCAGGCTTGGAGGACCATAAAACCATATATATAACCGGATATCTGTGACCCATAAGGAATTAAACCTAAATTTAAACCTTATTAGTAGACTACAAGTATGTAAAGTTGTGTTCATGTATTGGGAAAATACCAAACTAATAGTTTACTGAGAGTATAATTTCAAGTTTACACCTAGTACCAATAAGTTTACTTCAAAGTCTGGTTGCATTATACAATAAAACCTCAATATGAACTAATTGTGTACTCAAAGTTTGCAAGTCTTACACCTACTATAAGTATACCTTAAAGTACTTTTATAAACTAAAACGTGGACCAATTTAATCCTAATAAGTCTTGAAATAGTACATTTACAAATGTATTGATATTAGTATGCTTACAACATTAAGTATACCTGGAAAATATATACTCAAGAAACTTTATACATATGAATTTCTTACAAAACACATTTCTGTTAAATAAGAATTTTATACAAACTTGTGTGTCCATCAGCACTAGAAATTCAAAATTCAAACAACGTTGACAATGGAGTAGTGTCAACATTGACTCACTATATGGTCTTCTTGCACGTCCAGCTGCAGCCAAACAGAGTTGAATACCGACTCATCATGTGGTAACCCTGGAATACCAGCAGCAGTACACTCTAAAAAATGCTGGGTTCTTTCTGTAAACACATTGTTGGGTTGGGTAATGCTGGGTCAAATGAGATGTAGTGGGTCATTTACAAATGAACACCTGGTTGGGTTATTTTGGCCCAACAACTGGTTTATTCTTTATTTCTCCAAACGGCAGCCTGCAAAATGTTTGAAATAGTACTGTTATTGTGTCACCAAGTGTAGTTTTAAGAGTAGTTTAAGCGAGAATGTATATGTATACTGCTCAAAACATTTAATCGGTTCTTAAAGATAGCATCTATTTAAAAAAGTGCCCCAACGATTTCGGAGATTTGAGCTCCAGGCAATCCTACGGTGCTCCGCGCTCATGTAGCTGCAAAAAATAGCCTCATCTTGGCAAAAATGTCTGAAAACGACCGCTGGCTGTGACGTCACTGCAGTGGTTAAAACAGCGGATTTTTTCATTTTATGTATTTCTAACAGGTATTCTTTGGTATAATACGGTTATGGTATAATAATATCGCGGCTGTGATCAGCATCCTGTACGCTGCATTTTATTTGCACTATACTTGGTGTCCTCAAACACTCGAGTGTGCACTTCCAAGTCAAGTCGGCTCTTTTCGTTTTTGGAATTGAGACACGGCATGAAGAACTTTCTGGATTCTTCAGGGCCACGCCAGTTAAAGCTGGCAGTATTTTATGGTAAGTTTATATAAATTTTTACCTAAATTTTAGATGTTGTAGTTGTGGTAGGAGCAAGCTCATTTTCATATTTATTCGCTTTTCCGCCTTTTTAGTCGCACTTTGATATGGGGGTGTGGGGAGTTCATGTTTTAATGTTCTGTGCCAACAGTCGGCTATAGTGTATTTTATGATAAAAGTGCATTTGTAGCACACACAAATAAATAAAAAATAAAAAAACTAAATGTAATCTTAAATGTAATTTTAGGTAAATTACTAGTAATCTTCGCTAAAGCTGTGTGTGTGGAAAGTCTCTCTGCATATTTTATAATATTTAGTATGTGTCAGAAGAAGCTATTGGGATATGTTTAATGACAGTCTTAATATGTCTTCTGTTAAAAAAAAAAGGTGTTATTTTGACCCAGCAGCTGGTTTATTCTTTGGAGAACTTTCTGGATTCTTCACTTCTGACTGTATCATGCTCAGAGCACTCAGTGTTTAATGGTAAATTCATGTAAATCTTTTTTTTTAGTAACTTGTGGTAGGAGCAATCATATTTTATTGTTTAAAATAAATGCTTTGATATTAATATTGTGTGGGATTAATATTGTTTTCCCATTCTGTTTTGTTATTCAAAAAATGGGAAAGCATCATGGATAAGTCGTAGCCTTAAAACAAGCTTTTTCTTTAAACTTATGAAATATTTATTATAAGTTGTAAATTCACCATTAAATATCATATTCATCTAGTGTTTGTTGAGAATTTGAAAAGATGGACCGACGTATCCTGTTATCCCTCACATGTTAAATAGTAAGGTAAATTAGTGTCAGAAATATACACTAAATACATGTTCACATTATGTATTTTTATGTATTGAAAAGAGAAAAGATGTTTTGCATTAAATACATATGTAGCTGTACGTCCTTAACAAAAATGCTGAACGTAAATGTTAGTTATATTGCAACACTAAGTGATGCTGTATAATCCATAGGTGGACCAACATGATGAGGATGATATCTGCAAAATATGGAGATGACTGGAGCATTGTACCATGTTTTGTTCCTTGGGGATGAGACAAGAGGGACCTGACAGACCTTTTCCATTGTTGGAGGCAATGCTATTGATACAGACTCTTTGGTGAAGGCTGTTTTTTTTTGTCATTGATGTTAAGAAGTGTCTTCTCACCTGGGAGTTTCTCCAGCATACTGTAGATCAGATTGATGGACACGAGTACTCATCTCGTGTCATTAAATTTTTGAGGACAACGTTTTTTCAGCCAACATTTAATCAATAATATTTAAAAACGTTTTATCATTTTTGTTTTTAATGTCATTTTTGAAGGAAATTAAATAGTAATAGTTAAATAACAGATAGTTAAACTATTAAAATGGGAAATATTTGTCATGTGGGCATCATAAGATTGATATTGAAAACTTCTATATAAAACGTTTTTAAACATTGTATTAAATGCAAAAAAAAAATGCAATTCAAATTAGACTTACAGGGGTCTCTTGTTTTTGTTTTACAGAGTGTTTGTTACAGTACATTTATTTTATATTTAACAAATGGTCAGCTTAAGATTATATGGTTTTGTCTGACATTTTGGTAAACATTTTATATGTTTTTATTCACATTTTCTTATTCTATGGCAATCTATTTACATTATGTGAAGTTGTGTACATTATGTGTCTTTTTTCGAAAATAAAAAAATCAAATGGAATGTGTCAACCCAGCAAGAGTGTTAATTTTACCCACTGGTGGGGTGAAATAAAATAACCCAGCACTTTACCAATTTAACCCACTGGTTGGGTCAGATAAAATAACCCAACACTTTAACATTTAACCCAGCAAGAGTGTCAATTTAACCCACTAGTTGGGTCAGATGAACAACCCAGAAATCTGGTTTAAATGGTACAACCCAGTACTTGGGTCAAAACAACCCAGCGCGCGTTCTGTCCAATAGTGACCCAGCAGCTGGGTTAGGGTTGGGTTGTTTTTTAACCCAGCAGTTTTTAGAGTGTAGTGGCAGCATTTTCTGTACATCTTCTCTTGGATCACTATCACTATTAGACTTCCAAACCAAGGGGACCTAGCAGTTGATGAGTTGTTGAGAATCTCTTCCAGAGTCTGAAAATGGTATGCCTGGCAACTTTAAACTATTTACCAAAATCTGCTTGTGTTGCACCAAGTTGAAGCATTCCAGTAGCCCTCTCTCTTCTAGCATTGTCTAAACGAGGTGCAATCAGAATGTTTTCCTTTCTTTTCAAGAAGTCATGTCAGCTGGACATAATCATTTGGTAAATTTCATGCAAGTGCATGGCACTCTTTAAGACCATGTGAGTTAGATTATCCATGATAAAGTAATGCTCTACTGAGTACAACGGCAATTTATCCTTACCCATGATCCTAATGCGAACAAAATTATGAATTAGAATTAATAATTAATTTATAATTAATTTATAACAGTAAAAAATTCTGCATAATTAAAAAAAAATTGTGTAATGTTTCCTTTGAATGTGGCACAATGTCTTTGTCATTAGCTCTGTCCCCTTGAACCGCCAGAGACCGGGTTTAATTCTTGTCTAAAGTTGATTCCCTTCTTTGGGCAAGTGTGCAGTTTTCATGTCCTTCCCATTACTTGGTGGGTTTCCTTTAACAGTCCAAAGACATGCAGATTAGGCTAATTGGCGTTCCTGTAGAGTGTGAGTGTGTGTGTGTGTGTGTGTGCCCTGCAATAGATTGGACCCGGTCCAGAGTGTAATCCCCCCCCACCCCCCATGCCATGTGTGTGCCCTGAGTCTCCTGGGATAGGACCCTGTATAAAGGATCAGTAAGTGAGAGTGTTTAGTTTGTCAATGAGTACACAGTGTACTTCAACTTTAACTTTGGTTAACTTAATAAAATGGACTCTAAATGTACTTTAAGGGTTAACTTGTAAATTCGCTCCTGCAGAGACATAATTATTAAACAACATGATGCATCATCCACAGACTCCAATGCTACTGTATCACCTACATAGACGTGTTTAGCGGTTGATAAATGAAAAACAGCAAGCTCAATGGTGTGAAGAGCCACCATTTAGCAATTGCTTTAGAAACTGGCTAATTTGCTGTCACTTGTTTCAAATTCCCATCTATTTCTTGTGAGATCAGTTGCAAGAGTACAAGAGTAGCCTAAGATATTATTTTCAGTTCCAGTTCAGTTTTCAGGGGGTGACTGTTGGCAGAGAGCCGGCCCTGTTATGCTATGGTGTTTGGCAACTGTGGCACTGTGGGAGTCTCTCTTTTTCATAGTAGGTTGGAGTCTTTAATGTCAGACCATTTATCATTTTATTACTCCATCCTGTAATAGCTTTATACTTGCTAATATTACAGATGTCCTACTCATGAGCAGGAATATCACTGATATCCAAGTTGAAATACGTCTCCCAAACCTATTAACAATGGAGTCATTTGTTCTATATACAAGCTCTTACATGATTTGATATACCTTTTGAGGATCAGAGTAAGACTGAGACTTTAATCTAACATAACCTGCAATCACGACTGTCCATTACAGAGCTGATTTACTGTACTGTAGTGTATCCATTGGAAGGACAAGCAATAAAATTACTAAAATTAATCTCTGTGACTTTAATCTACCTAAGCAAAATAGATTAATACTTTGGCCAAAAAAAGGAAATGAACAACTGACAAAATATGTAATGTCTACATATTATATAAAATCAAAATAAGGGACAAGCTTTCAAATTTATATTGTGACCGACTCAGGTTGCATTATAATAAAAATGAGAATGTGGATCCCTCTTCCACCCAAAGCCCTCTACCAGACCAAGACTCCAGCAGGCGGCACATAAAATCAAACCAAACCGCAAAAACAGTGTTTTTTATGGCAGATGGTCAGAACATTTTTTATGCATTTACTTGTTTGTTTGATGACTAAAGCCTCATATGGTTCTATTATTGGAGGATTATTTATAATAATAGACAAGAAACAAGCTTTGTATTCCATGCCTTGTGTAGTAAATGTTTGAAATTATATCCGTCCAGATTTATACTCATAATGAGGCTAATTACAAAACATGACAGTTTTTAAGCACAATCCATCCGACATTAGCATTCAGTTTATTAAATATATATCGATTATCATGCAAACTGTGTACAAAATGCATTTAAAAGCCAGCATGAAATGATGGAAAAGGCATACTTTAGAGCCATTAAACAGCTCCGGACTAAAGATGAAATAAAAGTTTAGTGACTAAATGAAAAGGAAAAACTATGAAAATTAATGGAAAAAAATAACACTCTCTGCCTAGGGAGACCAGGCAAGCAAGGCATTCAACAGAGGCATTTTCCAAAACTGTACAGGGACAGGATAGATCAAATGAAATGTTGCAAAAGCATTTAACCATTTTGACATGAAAAATCCATTTGACAAAACTACTATCAAACAACACAGCTCATTTTTCAGGAATCAGTTGCTGCTATGGTGGTCAACATGTCTATTCTTTGTTTTATGCATTAAATGAGGTATGGATATCTTCTGTACATACTGTAAGACACCTGAAATAAGAAACACGACAACATTTACTGAGGAATATAATTAATGTTACGCACATTCATAGGGTACCCACAAGCCCTAAGATTTTATTTCAACTGAAGGTTGAGCCTATTCAAGGGGCCTTTTTGTTATCAATAAGATTTTGTTGTAATTGAAGGCATCTTTTTTTGTATGAAAATGAATTGCCATTTTGGTAAATGTTTCAGGCACCCTAAAAATAAAACAGATGAGTAATTCCTGGAATAAAAATATTAGTTTTAACCTTTCTTTGAAGATAGACAACATTTCAGTATGCAAAAATATTACATGAATTTATAAAGAACATCTTGTTGCTTTTCAAAGTTCACTTTTTACACTTTTACTAAAACATCACGAATCAGAGCACTCTCATGGTTTTAAATGAAAGGATAATAATCTACAATTTATTAACAGGCATTTACCAAATGGGAAGTTTAACTGCTTCTTATTGCCAAACTTGGAATCAAAATGTCCATATGTTGAGAAATACAATTAAATTTACAGAATCTCTTATTAAGCAATATTCTGTATTATTCCATCCATCCATCCTTCCATCCACCTAGGAACCTCTGTAGTCCAACTAGGCACTGTGGAGGCCAGATCACCATTGTATTTATTCCCATTTTTACGACCATGGTAGGACCAATATTCACACATGCATTCACGCACTATGAGCAATTTGGGAACAACAATTAGCTTAATCTGCAGGTTTTTGAACTGTGGTAGGAAACCAGGGCACACAGAAGACAACCATCAACCACGGGAAGAACATGCACAGAGACACAGAGTCTGGAATCGAACCCGGACTATGGACGTGCAAGGCGACAGTGCTACGCACTAAGCCACTGTTCTGCCAATATTGTATTATTATTATTATTATTATTATTATTATTATTATTATTATTATTATTATACATTAAGCAGGTATACACAATGGCCTGGGTACCAACCTGCATATGCACATACATGCTCATATCTGAAGTATCATGCATCATGTAGAGCAGCTATCTTTACACTGAATCCTCTCAATAATTCTGAATGGCACTCCAATCCAGTCCTGGCACTACTCACTCTGAATCACTATGCCTCTAGTCAGCTGTGGACTACTTGTTAAAGGACTATTTAGCAAGCCACACACACACACACTTACTTAATGAAGTCTCAACATTGTTTATTGTTGCGCATCTTGTATTCTGACTTTCATTCACGGGCCGTTGCATCCTGTCTCAGTAGGCTGTCTGGTTTTGCTAGGGAGAACCACAGATGGCAATGAGTTGACTTGATGGGATCTACAGTACCTGCACTGCCAAATTTGTCTATGTTTGAGTACAATGCATACATATTATTATGTTCACATAGTAACCATTGCATTATCTTCGAGTCCCAGTAGGGGAGGTGCTCTCAGAGAAGCTATAAATGGGCCAACATTCAAGGGAAAAAAAGACCCATCTGCCTCGATTATTGGTGTATCTGACTGACATGAATTTGTCCAAATGGGCTTGCATATAACCGTGTTGCAGGATCAGTACGATGTGTTCTGGTTTCATTCCACGGGGCCATATTTCAGCACCATGCTGCCCCAGCCAGCGATGAAGCCTTCCATGTTTTCTTTCGTCTCCCAGTGAACATTGCTGTAATCAATTTCCAAAAGAGTCTATATTCTAGCAAAGTCTAAGGTACGATTGCTGTGGCTGCTGTTACCAATTCTAACATTCTCAGCATGAGCCAGTACAACACATATCAGCTTGGCAGATTCAGAGTAGCTACTGGAATTATTTTGAGTTCACAGGTTGGCTAGTTGGCAGGTTGGCTAGTGTGGCCACATATTGAGTTCACAGGTTGGCTAGCATTCTCAATGACTCCAGATTCATGCTGATTCATTGATTGGGTCGAGTGAACGAATGTCATTATACGAATGTGTGTGAATAGTGGAAGGGGTTCTGATGGCATGCTCTCTAGGTGCTTCAGTAGATTCTTAAGAAACCCATGATTCTACAGTAAGTAGACACAAAAGGTATGTGACCTTGATGTAGAAATCAATGGCTTTACTAGGGAACCCGAAAAGGTATCGGTTTTCTGGGGTCACATCAAATTGCAGTGCAGGTCCTCTTGCATGGAGTAATTCTGTATAACCTACATTCGACTTTCCCGTGTACAGAAAGTGAAATACATTTAATAGAAACCATTAGAACACATTTCATTGTTTTGACTTGTATGCCCTAGCTTTTTATATATATTTTTTTCTGGGACAGAGCTATACCTTTGCTGATGTTTGACTAGATCTCGAGTCTTTTAAAGGCTTGCTGACTGTCACTGTCTAAGTTTTACCCAATTTAACTAACCGATATCTGCTGCAACATTGTTAAAGCAGTGTGAATGGGGTTGTGATATGCAGTGGACTGGCACCTAGGGTATACATTCACTTTCACGCATTCACAATGTTGTGCTACTTGTTAATGTTAATTAACCTCCTGAGATCTGGACTTTATTGTTGTGTACTCCTCACTTTTTCTCTTTATTAGGGGAACTACGAACTGAATCAATATCAGACAGGAAGAAGTTTGGCACAAAACCTATACTGTAACTAAGGGTCTTTGTATGAGGCTTGTACTAGACAGCGTAGCTGGGGGAAAATGTCATGTCCTCATATAAGGACATTCAGGTCTCAAGAGGTTAAAGCATAATTTTGTGAAATGGAAAAATCCTTGGGAAATGTTTTTTCAAATCTTTTAATGAGTTTGAAAGATCACTGAATACTTGGCCCCTTTGTTTGCTTCAAAATAACATTTGTGTTTTATAGTTAAAAGGCAGGAAATGGCATTAACCTCTACAATCAGGATCCATTGAGATGGCAACATTTTGCACCAACAATTTTGGCCAGGTCTGTGCAAAGGAACTGGCAATTATAATTTTCATCAACTGACCTGTGTACTGTATTAAATGACCCCATATCGAATATTCAGGCTAAATTCAACATTCCTAGATAAACATCATGAAATTGGACATGCATGGTGTAAATGCAGAGGTATGACATTTTATTAAAAAAAAAACAAAAAAAAAAAACTAGGTGGCAAAACAGGAAACAACCAGACAGTGAAATCAAGAGGCTAGACGAACAGATCTGGAAACCAAACAGATGCAAGACAAAGACACCGCAGAAATCAAGTGCATAAATAAAGTCACTAATCAATGAGCTAAACTGAACACACCTGTGAAGCAACTGTGGAGACTGAGATACAATATAAACACAAAACACAGAATAGCCCACAAGCACAGATTGCCCCTCCAGGGGTTCCTAGCTCAATAACTTCCCAAACTCCCTCTAACCGTTAAAAATAAATCACAAAGATATCCCATTTTCAAAACCTTATTTATTTTATTTTTTGTGTAATATTGTTTCCTTTTTTGGACATGTACTACATAGTAGATATTGCTTTTATACACTACCTGTAAATTTTTTCTTGACTCACCCAATTCTAATAAAATAACAACTGACTGTTGTCGTTACTTAATTATCTAATGCTGTATGTGTTATTTCATAGTTTTGCAATCTCCACTATTGTTCTAGAATGTAGAAAATTAATCACAAAACAAACAAAAAAATTTGCCAAAAAAGTGAATCCTTGTGCTCCCCTATTAGAAATTGCACTTCTGTAAAAGTAAATGTAAACATACCATTTAATAGTGTATTTTCTTATATTTTCCATATATGCATTTTTAAAATTGCAGGATGTCTTTTTCATCTCTTTTTTCCATATCTGACTATCTTGTCCCTCACCAAATGTGCAGTGTGAGCTTAAAAGCCATATCATGCTTGCCTTTTCTCTAAGGACATCACAGTCCTTGTTGGCTTTTCTTTTCTTTTTAATGCGTACGGAGCATGGTATGCTATTTTCTCTACTGAAAGGCTCTGCACTCAGGGCAATGTTATCTCTCTCTGATGCTCACAATTCAGGCAGCAGTTAACTCCCACCATAGTGGAAAGGCATTCTGATTTAATCAAAATGTGACAGACCTGCACCATCAGCTTTTTCAATCACTCTCTTTTTCACTCATAGGGCATGCAGATGTATGAGATAAAAGCTAAAATTTTGCTCTCCATCGAAAATAATTCTTAGTTGTAATCTTAAAAATACATGTCACAAAGGAGAAAATGCCCCCCCCCCTTTTTAAAGCAAGGCAGTGCGGATGGTTCATGCTTTTCAAAAAGTTAGACTGCTAATCTAAAACCTCAGGGGTTTGAATGGTTCATTAGATTTTATACATATTCTGTATTTTATACACCTCTTTCTCCGTGAGTCAGAAGCAGTGAGTGATGATTCTGTAATCAGACTACTTCAGGCTCTTCAAATACCTTTTTGACTTCATTTTTTTGTGTGCTAGCATGAAGCATCTTAAATATGGTAAGATTTCATAATAAACAAAGTGTTCAGATCAGGTATTAAGTCATCCAGGTTAGTTTTGTGGTACGGACAATCAAGTGCAGTAGGTGAAATTGATAAAATATTAATTAATGATTAATTAATGATTGATGAAAAATAAAGTATTGCCCTGATTGTTCAACATACTGTACTTGAGGAAGTTTTGATCCTAATCATTGTTATAAAGCACTTCAATTAACACTCTATAAGCTGGTTACTTCAGCTGTAATGAAAACATGTTTAGTTTTTAATGAATTTAATTTTTAGGAATAGCACAGAAATCCTGGTTTCAAGAGAGCAGAGAGTTCCCTCTTTCTTATTACATTGTATTTTCACTGAATTACATATTCTAACAATTACATTTTAAAAAACAGATAAAAAAAGAAATGTACAGTATGTCACAAAAGTGAGTACACCCCTCACATCTCTGCAAATATTTAGTTAGATCTTTTCATAGGGCAACACTGCATAAATGACTCTTTGACACAATGAAAAGTAGTCAGTGTAAAGTTTATATAGCAGTGTAAACTTATTGTGCCCTCAAAATAACTAAAAACAATAGCTGAACCCCTGGCAACAAAAGTGAGTACACCCTTAAGTGAAATTTTACAAATTGAGCACAATTAGTCATTTTCCTTCCCCTTTGTCATGTGACTCATTAGTGTGACAGTCTCAGGTGTCACCAGATAGCAGGTGAGTTAAATTTGGTATAAAAGTTCTTCCACTCTCTCAACTTGGCCAATGAAAGTACAACATGGCTCCTCATGGCAAACAACTCTCAGAAGACCTGAAAAAACGAATTGTTGCTTTACATAAAGATGGCCTAGGCTATAAGAATATAGCCAACACTCTGCAACTGTGCTACAGCACAGTGGCCAAGACCATCCAATGCTCTAAGAGGACAGGTTCTTCTCAGGACAGGCCTCGCCATGGTCGGCCAAAGAAGCTGAGTGCACGTTCTCAGCATCAGATCCAAAGATTGGCTTTGGAACACAGACGGATGAGTGCGTCCAGCATTGCTGCAGAGATTGAAGGGATGGGAGGTCAGCCTGTCAGTGCTCAGACCGTACGCCGCACACTGCATCAAGTTGCTCTGCATGGCTGTCGTCCTAGAAGGAAGCCTCTTCTAAAGATGATGCACAAGAAAGCTCGCAAACAATTTGCTGCAGACATGCAAACTAAGGACCAGGATTACTGGAACCATGTCCTGGGGTCTGATGAGACCAAGATAAACCTATTTGGTTCAGATGGTGTCAAGCGTGTGTGGGGGCAACCAGGTGGGGAGTACAAAGACAAGTGTGTCTTGCCTACCGTCAAACATGGTGGTGGGAGTGTCATGATCTGGGGCCGCATGAGTGCTGCTGGCATTGGGGAGCTACAGTTCATTGAGGGAAACATGAATTCTAACATGTACTGTGACATACTGAAGCAGAGCATGATCCCCCTCCCTCCGGAAACTGGGCCACAGAGCAGCGTTCCAGCATGATGATGACCCCAAACACACCTCCAAGATGACCACTGGCTTACTAAAGAGGCTGAGGGTGAAGGTGATGGACTGGCCAAGCATGTCTCCAGACCTAAACCCCATAGAACACCTCTGGGGCATCCTGAAAGGGAAGGTGGAGGAGCACAAGGTGTCAAATGTCCACCACCCCCATGATGTTGTGATGGAGGAGTGGAAGAGGATTCCAGTGGCAACCTGTGAAGCTCTGGTGAACTCCATGGCCAAGAGAATTCAAGCCGTGCCAGTAAATGATGGTGGCCACACAAAATATTGACATTTCACATGTTCAGCTATTATTGGCTGTATTTTTGGTTATTTTGAGGGGACAATAAATTTACACTCCCATACAAACTTTACACTGACTACTTTTCATTGTGTCAAAGAGTCATTTATGCAGTGTTGTCCTATGAAAAGATATAACTAAATATTTGCAGAGTTGTGAGGGGTGTACTCACTTTTGTGACATACTGTATGTAATTGGACAGGATACATTGATAAACTTGGTATCAAAATGGAACATTTTGAACCATAAATCTTAAAGCATACACAATCCACATCAATCCATACACAATAGTACTGGTTGAGACTAGTTGGATGGAGGACTAATATAAGGGAACAAATAAAGTTCCTCCAATGATGCAGGACACATTTACAGAGCATATCTTTGGTAATTGACTGTTCCCTATGGCAGTGATTTAAATTAGGCTACTAGTTTGTTTATATTTTGGGGAACGGATTTAAATAAATTCTTAGGAAACATTAAATTAGAAAATGTTTATCTAGTTGAGACTGCAGCACTGGAGTAGCTGAGGTTAAGAAACTGTCAGAGCCAAAATCCACACAACATGCACACACACAGTGCTGGCATTTCTACTTTTGCCCAAAGCTGCTTGGCAAACCAACCCCAAAAATACTCCTTTAATTAAACCCATTTAAAAATCTGTGTCCCCAAACTTTTGACAGACAGTTTAAATAGCAGTTGTAAGATCCTCATAAATACCCTTGTGTGATGTATCTCTCGATTTAATGTGTTGCATTAGGGTCCCTTGGAGTAAGACTTATGCATTTTTAATTACTCCTGTGCCACTGCACAATTAAAAGAAGTTGCGCTATTAAGAGTCTCCTTGTATATTGATAATTACAACTAAATGGCAACTGCCTTTTGATGGGCTAGTGAAGCTGAGAGTGGAAGGGGTTGTCAAGTCATTGTTTAGTAATTGCCTGATTGACAGGTCTTTCCCTGCTCTATAAGTTGGTAATTAGACTTCTATTTGTTTATTCTGAGAAAAAAAAAATCCTCCCACGTGTGGTTGAAATGCTTGTAATTTCTAGTCATTAGCATTGAGTCATTCTGTTCATGCAGCTTAGTGGTGAATTATTTATCTAGCTAACTACAATACACATTTAATTTCCTCATGATTGTTTGTTGAGACTTTGAAGAAGGCTTTATATGCATGTTGGGATAAACCGAACAAATATGTAGATTATAAAACAACGTGAAGAGTGATGCTCGATAGAATTTGTTTACAATGAGTGAATTCCTAATATGTGTTCAGATTCTAACGGCTAATGGGTGTTACATTTCATTGGATAATTCATTCTGAATAGCTACTTGTTTCAACTGATCCAAAAATACGAAATGTTTAAGGCTTTTTAGAAAACCAAAAAGTTCTGTCACTCACTCTAGATTCTGTAATTTCTTTCTTTCGTTCTTTCTTTCTGAGAGTGGGTTGTGGGCTATTCAGCAATGCAACATATCATATTGTGCATGAATTACTCCAGGGAACAATAGCCAAAAATGCCGTAATCACTGACACATGATATTTTTATAAATTAATAAATCGCTTAATTAATTTTCCTTGGTATTCAGTAAAAAGTTTAGACAACCAAGCACACATTTTTTTCATTTGTATTATTTTATGCTATGTTAACAATAAGAAATAACACATATGGAATCATGCAATGATTTGGTAAACATGGTAAAATACCTTATATTTAATTTTCTGGATAGTAAATACAAATGTAACCTTCATCCCTGGTTCTAGGCTTGTATAGGCAAACATTACCTGATATTATCTCTTCTTGTTGTTGTTGTTATCATTATTGTGTCGGTTGTGATGGTGGAACCAATGGTTAGCACCGGTTGATTAGTGGTTAGCACTGTGGCCTTGCAGCTCCTGGGTCCGGGTTCAATTCCTGCTTTGGTTTGCATGGAGTTTTCAATTTTTCCCAGTGCTTCGTGGATTTCCTCCAGGTACTCCAGTTTCCTGCCTCAGTCCAAAGAGAGTCCAAAGTCCTAGCACGGTTGTAATCACCACTGGCTTTCACTCTGCCTCATTGGATTCCAGAGCCTCCTCTTTTTTTATTTTTATGTGCCATGTCAGTGCCAGAACTATTGTTGCCCACAATCATGGCCAGTGCAAACTACACTAGGGCCACTTTCAAACACATGCCACTTTCAGAGTCACCATCATCCTTATCAATGATGACCTAAACAATGCTCTATATATAGTAAAAGAACAACCTGTAGATGTTTTATTTGAGTCACACAAAGGAAAAATGCAGAAATATTAAGTCAAACTTGTTTGGGTTATATAATTTAGAATATAAGTGTGATTTCGCAAAAAAATATCAATCCACCTCATACACAATGGATAAATCAGCCCGCGGTTGTCTTTTTTTGTGATTTAGGTTTGCAATTTAGTTTCAGTAACATGTTGGTTAAGTTTTAATATAAATTATATCAATCTAATGCTTTGATTGTGATATTTGTAAGTCTAACAGCAAATAGGAAGAGCAAATTTGCTTTCTAATTCAAATGATTGTTAAATATCATGAATATTATAAGTAATACAAAAGCTTCTACAATACCAGTTTCAGTTTGACTTTATTTAAAGAAAGCTCGGTATTATAGAACAGGTATGAACTCCTTTCATGCATCAACTGAACATTACAGAAAAACGTCACACCCACATATACTTACAATTCATGCATCTCATGTCTCTTTACAAAAAAATGTTGTTCAAAACAACCAGCCTGCTGTTTTAAACAGGAAGTTTGCTCCATAGAGCATGTGACCTAAGAAAAAAAAAAAAAAACTACAATGTAACTGGTTCATCTCAACTGGTCCACTGGCATGTTTTTTTTCTTTTATTACTGTACTGACCAAAAAAAAAACAAAAGTGATAAGTCTTCAACATATGTTTAGGCTACTACTCTTTAGTTGCGTGCATGCGTCCAAGAGAAAACCAAATGTGCTTCCAAATGGACCCTTCCTGCCAAAATTATTTCTAATTAGTGTTAGAAGTGTTTAAGTGTTTTCCGTCAGTGCATTAATTTTTTATCTATCACAGGTTTTAGCCAAAACACACAGGAATGCTCAGTCATATTATTATCCAGTTAATTAATCAATTGGCAGTTACACTATGCATAAAGTCATGCAAATACAGGTCAAAAGTTTCAGAACAAACATCAGAATGGAGTAAAAATAAGATCCCCATGATTGTGGTTGATGTTTGATGGTATCAGGCAGCCTGGCTTGAGTATTTCAGAAATGGCTGACCTTTTGTCTCTAAGGTTTCCCAAAAATGGTGCAAAACGAACAAACCAACAACATGTAATGAGCTCAGGGAGTGAGCAAGCTGATTTGAGACTGTAATAACTTCCCACTACGAAGAGCAGAAAATAAACTCAGAATATACAGTATAACATGTAAATCCTTGACCTTGGTGGGCTTCAAGAGCAGAAGACCACAATGCTTTCACGTCTGTAAGCCAAGAGCAGGAATGTGGGATTAGATAGATTGCCTTGACCTGTATCTGCATAGTTTTGTGTAGAGAATGAAAAGTGGAAGACATTTACTCCATTATTGAACTTGAGGAGAGTTTTCAGATAACTACTTGATTAGTTGTATTAGTGGATACGTTTTTACTTTTATATTTACTTTACCTCTACTCTGACAGATGTTCTCACATCTGCCTCTAGAATACCCTGGTGGCCAGGGGAGTTCATGGTCGACTTAGCAACTGTAAGGTGCCCAGGTCTTGTGGCTGAAAAAACAAGCCCAAATCTTCACCGCTGTACTGCCATGCTTGACAGTGAGTCTGAGGTGTTTCTGCTGAAATGCTGTTTGGTTTCAACCAACCATGGCACTGTGCATTAAGGCCGAACAACTTCACTTTGGTCTCATCTGTCCAGAGGACGTTGTTCCAGGAGCCTTGTGGTTTGCGAATCTCAGTCATGCTTCCATGTTCATTTTAGACAGAAGAGCCTTTCTCCTGGCAACCATTTAAAACTGTACTTGTTCAGTCTTTTTTCCAATTGTGCCATCATGGTCTTTTATTAACTTTTATTATTCTCAGTGAGGCCTGTAGAGTCTGTGGTGTAGCTTTTTTTTGTAATTTGCTAAGCATCCACTTCTGGGAAGATTGGCAGCTGTTTTGAACTTGTAAATTTTTCTCACTGTAGAACGTTGAACTCCAAATGGTTTTATAACCATATCCAGATTGATGTGCAGCATCAACAAGCAAGAATTGCTTCTCTAAGACCATGCTCATGTCTTTCACACACCTGAATGCTCCAAATCAGCAAATGTCTGCTTTTATATATAATGTCTGCACACCTGCAAGATGAATTAATAATTTTTTTTTTCTGCTGAGTATATATTATATCTAATTGCATGATTTGCTTCCCCTCCATAAAATTCTCATTCATGTAGCAAGTGTTTGACATCAGGAGTGGGAATGAGACTGTTTTACTATGATGGTGAGCTAATACAAGCTTAGTAATTTTGGTACTTGAGTAAATTTAAAGGTAAGTACTGAATGATTGTAGTTTTTCTTAATTAAAAAATATATTTCATTAATTTAGGATTTCTAAATTTACTGGAGTAATATTTGTTTTAAAGTTTCAGGTACAGGATTTGTGTACTTCCACCACTGGTTTTATGCATTTAATCAAGATTTAATTATTTGTCGCATGTCCCTTACAGCATAGTTATATTTTTTTCTTTTTTCCCCCACATACCACCTTTAGGAAGCTGTAATGCAGTAATGTATGTTCAGCCCATAACATTTATGTATATCAAACAAGCAGATGAGAGGGAAACCAGAATTTTATATTCCAGTCCACTGCTGCAGCTACAGCATTTGACCCCAGTTGTCTGCTCACATTTCTGCCATGATCATTTCTGATTTACTCACAAAGGAAATTATTTGAGTCATACCCTGCTGAGCACCTGCCAGGGTACAATGCTACTTTGATTTCCTCAAACATACTGCGTAGAAAATTGATTTTGGAACAAGTCAGATCGCCATGGGAAAATGTTATTTCCTAAAAATGTGTGTGTGTTTGATCTGTGACCCTGTATGCCAGTGTTAGAATTTGAAGCCTCTGTTCTGAGCTTTGTCATGGGATGCACACAGATAAAACCCATCTTGAGTGAAGCATAATGGTGCTTAATGAGGAAACACATCAACAAACCCCCACCTTCATGTAAAAACACACCCAGAGGAAGGCAAAGTGAGCACAATGCACACTTTCAAGGTGCTTCAAAAGGACACTCGAACAGCTGCAGAAGTGCGTATGCTACCAGTGACAAAGACACCTCTCCCCGCAGTTCTGATTGTTCAAATGAATATTTAATTACCAGTAGCATAATTACTCTGCCCAGCTGTGGGCGGTCTACTCAAGGAGGAATTGTGCTCCTTAATTGGAACAATCCCGAGGAGTAAAAATATCTACATGTTGGAAAGCCAGGGAGAAGTTAAAAATGACTTGTAAAGGGCAAAGTTGCTCCATGCTTTTTTTTACTTATGCATTACTCTCATGTACCTTTTCTATCTCTCTTGTTGTTTTATTTTTTCATATGTAAAGATTAACATCATTATAAGCTTTCTTATATATATATATATATATATATATATATATATATATATATATATATTATATATATATATATCCTATATATTCGGTGAAATGATTGAAAGCATGTTTTATTGCCCAGTAATGAAAAGCTCAATAAAACACCTTTCCAAGCCCAATTATGGACATTTTTGGAGGATGGAGTTTTTTTTTTTTAGATGGTTAAGGTGTTGAACTGCCGAACAGGAGGTCCACAGTTCAAACCCCAACACTGCTGGGCTGCCAATCTTGGACCCTTGAGCAATACCCCCCCCCCCCACAAACCACTAGATAACATCGGGTGTCGAGCAAGCAGCCAGACCCAGTAAATAACTGCCATGGAAATGTCACATCTGTCGCCTGATGTGCAGAGTGGGAATTGGACGGAACCATGCATTCCATGAATATAACACACACTGTACATACACACAGTTAAAAACAAGAAGACTACTGCATATTCGATTATTAATTATCCTATATTGTTGGACTAACACATGGTGTATTTTTCACGCAGCAAACTTTACATTAACAATAATGGGGTGTAATGCAGATTAAAAGCATACAACCTTACCAATTGTACTTGATTTAAATGAATATTCAGAATGTATCAGAATACAACAAAAAATTAACAATAAGACTTTAAATATGAGCGACTACCACAGTCGTACCAAATAGGAATACAGTAAATACAATGATCTACATTGGCCCTCCACTGTCAATGCTTGTACTACAGAGGTTCCAGGCTGGATGGATGGATGGATGGATGGACAGACATACTGTACAGCGGATTGGTGGTACTTTAGTGGCCTAGTTAGGGTACTCCAGTTTCCTCCCACAATCCAAAATCATACATGTTGGGCTGATTGGTGTCAAATTGCCTGTAGTGTGTGAATAAGAGTGTGAATGTTGACCACCACGGTTGTTGTTTGGCCTCCATGTTCCTAGTTGGACTACAGAGGTTTCTAGATGGATGGACATGCATATACTTACACACCGTAGACACACAAATCCTAAGGATCCAAAATGGTCAGTGTATGTTTGTGTGTCCCCACAAGGTTAACAATATCTGACAGTTTTCACCTTTTTTCCACTAGAAAAACCTTTTCGTTTCTTGCAAAAAGATGCAGCTTTATTAAAAAACAAAAACAAAGCTCAAATGCCTAACCAGTTCCTTTTGGTTACTGAAATTAAGGTTAGACTCAGATTTAGGGTAAAGTCATAGCATTACACTAATTACCTGCATTCACAATCCTCAAAAGGAACATCCTCAGAAGGATAACAAGACAAATGGACCTGTACGTGTGTTTGTGTGTGCAACAGACCGTAAGAGGAAGCGACCCACTGAAATGGCTTTTCATATTCATTAGACAAACTAATCTGAAAATAATGCTCATAATTTGTATTGGTCCACTATTAATATCCATTTCAAACTTTATAATTAATTTTTACCCAAACAGAAAATAAGGATTAGATCTCAGGAAGTCCAGCTTGGTGTAAGTGGTCTGCTCACCTGGAGCATCTGTGTGTGTGTCTGTGTGTGTCTGCGGAGGCTTTGAGCTATGTGACCTGCTAAACGAAGTGAATCCTCCACTGATTGATGACTTTCATTTGCACTGGTTCATATGTTGTGTTCTGCTGCCCCCTGGGCCCAGCCACCTTCTGAGCTTCTTTGAAGCTTGCACACTGTAATTAAGGATTTCTCTTTCTCTTCTGTCGCTCACACACACACACACACACACACACACACACACGCACACACGCACTCAACAGTATAGCACTACATAAAGTTGTTTCTGCACCAGCTGTTCGGCCAAACAACTTGTCCATTGTTGTCCAGACTCTGTTTTGTGACTAATTAGCAACAGATGGACATATGCTGTTCTTACATTCCTACATTATGTCATTAATTATGATTACTTGCCTTTTTTCTATAAAATACGCTCAACAGTATAACATGAGATTAAAGACAGAGTAAATACAGACACATCCAAACATTAAAATGTTTATTGAAGGCTCATTTTCAGATTTGCGTTGTACTGTATGTACAAGGCTGTACCTTTAATTAGATTGGAAATGAAATTCAATCCAAAGCCATGATGCTGACACACTAATTGTGTAGAATGTACACAATTAGTGTGGCGTTAAAGTCAAACCGGGACTTGTGTTGAAACGTCTCTTGAATAAATGTAGAAAACTGTCTGACATTTACAGATGATTTGAAGCACAGTACAGTATTTGAAGATGAGACTCTTAGTCGAAGCAAACATTTGAATGGTGCAAATGTTTTAAAGAAAACGTGTACATCCGTTAATGACAGTCCTGGCCAAGGTGACTTGTAGCTCAGTGCAGTCGTTCACATGAACAATTAACAAGTATTACCCCCCACATCCCCCTGGACAGTCCTGACCTCGCTCCAAGCCATTTCCTACGTGTTTGAGCCGTTAAAGGAGTTTAGGCGCTAAGCAGGCAATTATGGTTCCAGTGTTGTGAGAAAACCTGATGGTGTCCAAGCACTAGTGAAACACTGGGATAAGTGCAATAGTGTAGCAGGGGATTATATAGAGAATTTTTTTATTTTTTTTTTTTTTTATTCTCAAAATTGTGTGTTATTTTAAAAGTCATTTTTTAATGCAACTTCCCTGGTATAATATTTACGCTAATAATAAGCTGTATGTTCTGCTTTTGATTTGTTTTGGAGTTTTGTTGCCGAAGAATGGCCATAGAAATGCAACGTTGTTGCAGTTCTTAATCATTGTTACAAGGAGGCAACCATGAAAATCACCGCCTTCACTTATTGGTCGTAACCGATTCCAACACGTCACTTTTAATTGGTTTCCAAATACATATTTCTGATGTTTTCTTATGATATTGAATGTACTGACTAAAAGAAAAAGAAAAGCAATTTTGTACAATTCAAAAAGAATAGCAGTGTATTTATAGTCTTTTCTTGCTCTCAATTAGTTGGGTCATTTATGAAGCTATGCAGAGGTTGGCTGATTCAATACCTTATGTCCAGCTTTAATGGGGACCTATTATGCACAATCCATATTTATTCATTTTTTTAGTTATGTTTAGACAGTCTGATGAGTCTTCAGTCTGCAGAACTTTTCTCCTTTTTTATGACCTAGCCTTCTTTATCTCTTAGTTGTGTTTTAACTTTTATATCACTAAATACTGAAGATATCATCATGAATTAGCATTTTTAAATATATTTTTCCTCGTTGCTGTGTCTGCGGGAAAAGTAGGAAATGCTTGAAAAGGTCCCAAAAGTGGCTTTCTCTGTCCCTGCCTTCTAAAAATAAACTTCTGCAAAGAGCATTCTGGGGCAGTTAGAGTGACAGACACTGAAACAAAGCGTTTCAAAAACCAGTGAAATAGACAGAAAATCAAGCCAGACTGCAGTATGTGAGTATTGATTCAGCAACAATTTGGATATGTCCAAAGCTATTATTATTATTATTATTATTATTATGATTATTCCATCCATCCATCTGTAGTCCAACTGGTAGGACCTCCAGGCAATATTGACATGCACGTCCACACACTATGGGCAATTTGGGAATGCCAGTTTGCCTAATCTGCATGTTTTTGGACTGTGGGAGGAAACCGGAGAACCTGGAGGAAACCCAGAAAGTACGGAGAGAACATGCAAACTGCATGCACATAGACCTAATACAGGAATCGAATCCAGGACTCGGAGGTGCAAGTGATTTTTAACCACTAAGCCACCATGCCGTCATTATGATTTATACTTTTTAATAATATAATATATAATGATATATATGATATCATGTTTAAGTTCCTTGGGGAAATCCTAGAAGTTAAATATACTGAGCACCAGCTCCTTTAGTTTTAATCTATTTAAGTGGAAACCAGTTCTGCTTGCTCTAACTGACTGATTCCTTGCTTCCCACATTAACACGTTTCCCCTAAGACAAATTATGCCATTCAATCACATTTTTCTGTTCTTTTTCCTTTTCTTTCTTTCCTTTTTTTTTTTTTTTAACTTCTGCTCATGATGCATCACAGGGCGCCATAAAACACTTTGCTCTATCTGCCCTCTTCGGCATACTTGAGTTTCCAGATGTCTGCAATTAGCTTCTGTTCCTGTGATCGACGGGGAGAGAAAGTATGCCATCCCTCCCACCTGACATCACAGCCAATTTGGCTGTCTTGGCTCCAGGCTATGGCTGGCTGCACCATTACTGAGATTTGAACTCTAGATGATCGGATGAGCACGTTTCTGCTAATCGATTAATTAATTATCTTAGTCTCACAAAGTCTGCCAATATTAAATCATGATTTAATTGCTTTAAATGATCTTGCACTAGTGTCGCTGATATCATTTATTTGAGTCGATGAAAGATTTATTTACACGTTAAATAACTGAAAATAGAAATTGTGCTCTTTTATACTGTAGCACTGGTTCTGTAGCTCCCTATTAAAATAACTTCCTTCATCCTTTATATAATTAAGCAAATAAGTAAGTAACTACATAACATGACTGTTCAAATTACAAAGACTCTGGAGTGTGAATGTGCAATGGACTGTCAACCCATCCATGATGTATTCCCATTTAAAATCGTGCATTTGAGGATAAGCTCCTGAGATACTGTAAAGTCTTTACTAAAGATGACCCTCCCTATAATAGAGCTGCGATATATTTCTTTCTTTGCGGATTAAAAAAAAATTATAGACAATTCATGAACGTTTAGGCAGACACAATTGCATTATATGTGCCGTTTAATGACCGCACTACAGTATACGAGGAATAATAATTTTAATCATTGTTTATTGATGGATTATGTCGGTCATCATCATGAAATCTTGTGGTCTTTCGCAAGTTTCGACAGATGAGTTGCAGAAGTGGACTGTTCTTTTGATTGAAGGCTCTTAATATTCAAAACATGCGGCTGATACCATCTGCTCATCAAAATTTAAAATAGTTTCTCTGCCAATTACTCTCACGCAGGCGCCAAAACAGATTTAGAGCCTTTATTATTTTGTACGTTCTTAGCCAAGTTTGCAGGTGACCTTCGATAGAGAATGTTTTATGAATATGCATACATACTTTCATTTCTTTACACACACGCACAACACGCACACACACTCTCATCTAAGACCCTTTTATGTTTTATGTGTGTATGGCAGAGCGACAGACTTAGATTGATGTATAGGCCAATGTTTAAGCCAGTGTGATTATGATAATGGCAATCTATGCTCGGTAAATATGAACAAATGTAAACAAAGACATTCTTTAAATGGTTTGAACAGAACAACATCCATTCTTTAAAAAAAAGGAAAAAAAATGCTTGGTAGGTCTTTTAAGAATTCATGCTGTAGTTAATGTGAAACGACATTTTCTTACATAAGCCTCTGATGTCTTTCTTCTATCACATACATACAAGTGTCTGTGTCAAAACCCTGTTGCTTTTTATCATCGTTACTGGATTTAATATGGATGCCAGCTTTACTGCACAGATTTCCTGAGATGGAAATGTAGTCTTGTTAAATGAGTGACATTTTTCAGCTCTATTTTTACATACACTGTGGAGATGCCTAACACGCCGCATTATTTATAGGAGATGATGATACCGTAGTCGTAGGTGGGGTTACTATTGAAAATTACCGGCACATACTGTAACTAATAAGGCTTTAATATACGCCCCAGTGTCTCTCCTTCACCCTGCTTCTCTTTCAAACACACTTACAGTAGCAGCGACTTTAAAAGTCTTTAAAAGAGCATTAAAGTGCTATAGTGATAAACTATATATAAAGCGTAGCTTGTTAATTTGTCACAAATCTTATTTGCAGTTGCTTGGCTTGCTTTTTGAATTGTCTTTAAAATCTCCTTGGGCTTTTGTAAAGGTACACAGGCTTCCAAAAGTAAAGGTGATAGTTGTGCTGTAGTGCTTGTTACCACAGTGTAAGATCAACAATAAGCATTGTTATTGCTGTAAGAATATCTCCAAAATTGCAACTAGAGGAAAAAAGATAAAAGGTTGCAACACTCGTACAGTTTATCTTTTTATTATTTTGCTACAGTAAAATTGCTATTGCGATAGCACAATGGTTGCCTTGCATCTCCAGGGTACAGTTTCGATTTCCGCCTCAGGTCTGTGTGTATGGAGTTTGCATGTTCTCCCTCATGCTTTGTGGGATTTCCTCTGTGTACCCCGGTTTCCTCCCACAGTCCAAAGACATGCAGATCTATAGATCAATAGATTGGAACCGCGTCCAGGGGTTGCATGTTCTTCCTGTGCTTGGTGGTTTCCCTCAGATCCATCCAGCGGTTCAAAGACATGCAGATTTGCTATGCATAACTGGCATTTCTAACGTGCCTGTAGTGTGTGTTTGAGTGTGTGTACTTGTGCACTGCAATTAATTGGCATCCAACCAGTGTGTACTTCGCCTTGTGTCCCGAGTCCCCTGGGATAAAGTACTACTGTGTGTACGACATCTACTGTACTGTGCATATAGACAGTGTAGTTTGGAGAAAATGTCATGTCCTCATTTGAGGACATTCTGGATCCCAAGAGGTGAAGGAATTGTAGACAAGTTTGACTAGATTCAAAATGTCATTTATTGCAGTGTATTGTTAGTTTGACTATTTGCACAGCTATTGAACTAATGGAGGTCATACATACAGTAGTTGTGAAGGCTGTCGATTAATTCTGTTGGAGTTTTTAAATTCAGCTAACATGCGATTATCTGACTGTTGTTAAAGTACAATGCTGTTATTGAAAAGTACGTAAGTGGTTCTGCGTCTCATTAGGTACTCATACAGTAGCATCCCCAGTTTCATCTTGAGGTTTGGTTTCTCTTTATGTCTCTTTTATCCACATACTACTTCAAAGAAAAATACACGTAGGTGAAGTGGATAGAATAAATTGCCCCTGGACATGAATTTCTGAGTGCATGGTGCTCTGTAATGGACTGGTTTCCCATCAGAGTGTATTCCTGTCTTACACCTAATGTACTGGGATAGAATCCAGATCCACCAAGAATAAAGGAACAATATGCTGTAAATATGTCACATAACTAGAGTTTGCTCAGAATAGGGAAAAAAATGATTTGGTGGTGAGTTCACCAGAGAAAGCTCTAATTAGTAAGAACTTAATGATCAACATTAGCTCATGTGGACTTTAAATCAAGATGAAGTTTATTACATAAGTCTTTTAAAAGTGCCATAAAACCTACTTTATAATCCATCTTACTTCAAGCTTACTTCACAAAATTTTAATTCATGATGTTGGTTCAAACACAAGTCCCAGGTCAACCTGGGACAGAGATAAAGATAGAAGTGTCTTTCATAACTTAAAAAAAAAAAAAAAGGTTTCAAGGATGTACCTCCTGCCTGCTCATCCCCAAGTCTTACAGACAAAATGCCTGTGACATTCTCCAGCATCTGCTGCAGCAGCCATATGAGTGATGTAGACAGCTCCCTGAGTCCCCTAAGGGGGAGAAAGAAGAAGATGGAGCACTTAGCCATGTTGCAGCAAAGCAGGAATGTGAAGTACCCTATCCAGTATCCATCATGATGCGGTAGGGTTTTTTGCAAAGCTCTTTATCACTCACTAATTACTTCGGTCCATGTCTGCCTAAAATATATGCTCACATGCAAGCCAGGGGGCACCTGAAGTCTAAAAGGGCATAGAGAGAAATAAAAAGGGAAGTGAAAATGGTAAAAGTAAAGTGACCAAGTTTTACATGACCTTTGGTCAATGTTTAACAGCAAAAATCACTAAAGGTTTATGTACTGTAAGTGTGCGCTCACTTTGAGCTTCTTTCCCCTCACTTAACGTGATCTATCTATCTATCTATCTATCTATCTATCTATCTATCTATCTATCTATCTATCTATCTATCTGCAGTTATATATATCTATCAATACAGTTTAAATTACATTTTATATTACAATATTTATTTATATGATAAACATGTATCTGGATACATACATGAATAAAGAAACTGCTAGCTCATTAAATAAATAAAAAATGCAACTCATTTTAGCTGTATTTTTAACTTTTAAATGTATTTTAATATTAACTTTTAAACATTTCATGCTATAAATTAACATTTATAACATGAAATTTAAAACTTTTACATACATTTTTTTCTAGATTCCTGATTTTCCAGATCTCAGAAAAGTTTGTTTTAGAACATATTGATGTTTCGATATTGTCATTGCCAGATACAGTATATACTAATCAGCCATAACATAATGCAAAACATTAAGCCCAGTACTGCGAAGGTTCTATTTGTGGCTCTGGCCCTTTAGGACATGGATCCTCAGGGCCTTTGTGGGGTGCGCTGTGGTTTCTGGCACCAGACCACTGGCAGCGGATCCTTTGGGTGCTGTGGGTTGTGGGATAGGGCGTCCATGGGTCATACTTGTTTGTCTGGTGAATTTAATGGATACTGGATCAGATTGGCATCTGGACAAAATGCCTTCGAGGTTGCATCAGTGACCTTGGGCCCTGTGCATGGCAGGCTGTGGTGCACTGGGTGTCCTGGTGCCTTTCTATTGTGTCCATCATTAATTTGTGCTGTTTTGGTTTTTCTGTGGAATTGGGCCAGAATGACTAGGCATGGGTGAGCCTTGGATGGCCATAATCATGTCACCAGTTTCCTGGTGTACAGTTGGTAATCAAAGTTAATACGTTAATGTTTTGGCTGATGCCCACTTCAGTGTAATACAATTTTCCTAAACTAAATTAAACAGTGACTTAATTCATTGACTTAATTTTGTATACTTATTCTGGTATTTGGAAACTCTTGGCTCAAAGCATTTATGAGCAGTTATTTATGAGCAGTTTTTCATGTACTTATTTTCCCTGTAGTCTCATGAAATACTTGCCATTATCACACTTGTTTAACTTTTATACAATATATCATATAATATATCATATAATGATTTTTTCATGCTTAGCTTTTGTTATCACACATTGTCTGCCTTGCTATTTGAATTTGCTGTTTCGTGGTGAGAGTTATAATGTTTTGATTACTGGTGGAATTTATGGTTTATTGAAACAGTCTGTCAATATATTACAGGCATATATGACAGTATGCCTATCTGGGATCTCAAATTATATCTTTACACTGCATATACATGTATTAAGCTTATACTTGCTAGGAGAGTTGACATAAGTTTAGAATCATGCACCAACAAAGGCTTAAAGAGAGGATTTTTTTTAAACAGTAGCTGCCATAGTTCTAGACAGTTACTACACCTGCCAGTTCTCATAGACAGTCACATGAAGGTTAAAACCTTAGGTCCTGCAATGCATTTTGTATGGAATGAGTGAATGCTTGCACTAACATGCTTTTATCATATGTAACCTGATGCAATTCGTGAGAGTACCAAGCTAGCGTGGTTCATGATCAAAGTGGGTCATGTTACCTGATCTTAGAGCGACTCAATCATGAGAAAGATCGAGCATGGACAGTTATGAGAGTGATGGATAAAAAGCACCTGTCAGAGAAGATAGGGAAACATGAGATCAGGACACATGGGGAAAACTCTCAAACTAGCTGACTGAAGATTAAATATTGATATATATAACATCTGGATGATTGTCACAGGATTGTGGTGAGGATGCACAATGGTAAGGTTGATAAAGACAGCCATATTGTATCCAATATAATATATTTTGTTAAGTTTTTATAGATACGTTTATTACCATAATATTAACTGCTCCAAATAGAAGACCGTTTACATTCGTTACATGCTGGTTTCATTAGAATCAGCGTACTTGTATTTTATCTAGATCTAAAAAGTGTGTACTATTCTCACCACCATTTTGGACATGTTGGAAATTGTTTGGGAATGCTTATACAAGGAAATCCTCCCAAAGACTTGTGTTTAATTAATGTGGCACAGCCAAACAAATTTTTTAATCAGTCAGCACTGAATTGAGAGCATTTATTTATTTACTCACTCATTCACTCACTCACTCACTCACTCACTCATGGTTTATACTGCTTATACCTTAAACCTGTAACAGTGAAGCCCGTCACAGGTGACATGAAGCACAAGACAGGATACACCCTGGATAGGGTACCAATCCATCGCAGGACACACTCATTGTCACATTTTGAGCAATCTGGAAATAACATTTAGTCTTATCTGCATGTATTTGGACAGTGAGAGGAACTCAGAGTACCTGGACGAAGCCCACCATACAGTACAAGCTCCATGCACACAGAACCCAAGGCGGGATTCAAACACTCAACTCTAGAGTGTGAAGCCACAGTACAAGCCACCACTGCCATTTATTTATTGTTATGGCCACCATGCTCTTTTTCAAATACTTACCCGACAGGAGTGATACCATGATCAAGAAGTTTGCCCAAGGCGAGGCTTAGCCATTGCACTCAGGCTTTGCTGACCCTTGCGAATTCCCCAAATGTGGGAATCTTGACTATAATTTCTGATAGTGGGGAGCTGCGTTTGCACTCTCCCCTGATGCTCCGACCTTTGACTGCTCAGTTGGTAGAACAGAGGACTGTAGTTGACCGTCAATGGCCATCCTTAGGTCACTGGTTCGAATTCGGCTCAAATAATTTCTCTAAAGGGGCAGTGTTGACTCAGTGTGTTGAGGCTCTGAGTTAGTGAATGTAAGGTCCGTGGTTCGAGCCCCAGGTTGACATTGTTGGGCCCTTGAGCAAGGCCCCTTAACCCTATCTGCTTCAGGGGCACTGTATCATGCCTGACTCTGCGATCTGACCCCAATTGGGCTGGGATATGTGAAGAAAGAGTTTCCCTATGCAGTAATGTATATGTGACAAATAAATGGTTTACCCTAAATATGCAAATACAGTGGAACCTCGGATTGCGAGTAACTCGGTTTACGAGTGTTCCGCAAGACAAGCAAAATTAATAAATTTTGACTTGAAAAATTAGCATGTCTTGGTTTACGAGTGCTGAGTTTTTTGACACTGACACACACACACACACACACACACACACACACACACACACACACACACACACACACACACACACACACACACACTCTCGCCTTTACACCCCCCGCTCCCCGGCTTCAAACAGACACACTCTGCTCTATCACGATACTTTTCAAAGGTAAGGTGCTGGTTCATTTGTTTTTTGTTTTTTTACTTTACAGCAGTTATTCCGCTAGTCTGCACTCATACGAGTGTCATTAGAGAGATTTATTTTTTTCCCGTTAAAACAGTGTTTCCGTTGTGTGTGTGTTTTTTGTGAAATGTAAAAAGCGAGGTGGGGGGAGGGAGGAGGAGTTTTACTGTGTAAAACGCACACATAAACGCACAAATACACGGTGCCTGCGCACACAAATGGAAACACTTATCTGTTGGGATTTATTTTAACTTTTTTAAAGGTAAAGTGCAGGTTAATTTGTTTTATTTTTACTTTATATATTGTATATTCTTTTTTTGGGCTGTGGAATGAATTATTTCAGTTTTCATTATTTCTTATGGGAAGCTTTGATTTGGTTTACGAGTGTTTTACGAGCCCATTTCCGGAACAAATTATGCTCGTAATCCAAGGTTCCACTGTATTGACTCAAAGTGAAAGTCCAAAATTCTCAAAAATTCTTCATGAAATTGGCTAAAAAAGCTACAGTGTTGCTCAATTTGATGTTATTTTGATAAATGAGTAATTATGATCCAATTTCAGGTACAAAATATTCTTACATAGAAGCTTAAAATAACACACTAAATGTTTTTCAGAGGTCTTGCTGAAAAACAACATATTTTCAAGAATCATGTTGGGTGTGTTTTATTTTTTTATATATAATTGTGAAGTGTAAAAAATACTTGGATATGAATAATAACCTGAATTATTTCAGCCAATGGTGGACCATAATGAAATAAATGTACTCAAGCATTTCCTTTTTGGTGACTTTTGCACTTTTATTTCTTTATATCTAAGTAAAATATTGTATTTTTTACTCCACTACATTATGAAACACCTGTCATTCAGGGTACAATGTGCAATCAGTAAAAAGGGTATATTGTGCGCTTCATTTTGACTACCTTAGTTTGACCTTCTGGTTGCAACTATTGGGTGCATCTACCTCTGCTAGAACAGACTGCTAGAATTACAACATGAGTGCAACAGGCTACATATTTAGCACCTGGAAAAAATTTGCTTCTTACTCATCATTTCAGCACCTATGGTTTTATTAAAAAATAATAATAATAATAAAATTCAAGTTGTGAAACAGAAGAGTGAGTCATTCATTTTCAAATGCCTTTTCTGCCTGCTTTCATAATTCTCTGTTAGTTCTGAGGTAAGCTAATTTTTTGTGCTTGTGGTCATTTTCTTTAAGGCTAATCTAACATTAGCTTGCAGCAGCAAATGAAGATTAAGGGAAAATATTCTTAAAAATGCCTTGTGTGACTACAAGTAACCAGAACAGTTACCATAAAGCATGCATTCTACAAGTTTCTGGAACTGAAAGGATTAATTGTTTTCTTCTGAATTAATGTTTAATGTTTTGATAATAGATGGTAGAGTGTGCTAATGCTGTCTCAGTTAATCCACCATCTTCCACACATAAAATTATTCTGTGAACCCCATGCCCTGTGAAAGGGTGTTGGGCTAACCTAAAAGTTACCCATCAGGATACCTCATAAGGACAATTTGATTAGTCAGGAAACACCTATACAAATGTATTTTGCTTCCTTTAAGGGGGCAAGTCAACCCAAATCATATCAGCAAAATTGTCCCCACAGCACAACAGAACCACACATACTTTCCCGTTTATTAAGTTGTTCATCTCTACGCCTGCTAAAGATGCCAGTTTATGTGCTAGTGCATCTTAACTTGAAATATTATTTTAATAAGATGTGAAAGGAAAGGGACATGGTGGCTCAGCAGTTAATGCTTTTGCCTCGAACATCCACGGTTCAAGTCTGGTCAGTGTTATGGAGTTTGCATGTCCTCCCTGTGCTTTATGGGTTTCCTCTTGACAGTCTTATTTCCCATTATATTCCAAAGAGGATCAATTGGCTGGCGCTGTTTTCCATTGCTTGTAGTGTATGACTAGCTGCGTGTGTGTGCACTCATGTGCCTGTGCCTTGTGATGAGTTAGCACTCCATCCAGGGTGTCCCCTGCATTGTGCCCTGAGCTTCCTGTAATGGGCTACACCCCGTTGTAGAGGATTGGTACAGAAAATGACTGAATGTCTAAAAGGTTTTTAAGGAAGCATCTTGTAGAATTCATCTCGACTGCCTCTACCCATGCTTGGTGGGTTTCTTCCGGGTACGCTGGTCTCCTCACACAATCCAAAAACATGCAGATTAGGCTAATTGGTGTTCACAAATTGGCCATACTATGTGAATGAGTGTGCCCTGCAATGGATTAGCAACCAGGGTGTACCCAAGTACACAGGCTGAACCTCATGACCTGGGGTAGGCTGCAGGCTCCTGTGACCATGTACATAGGATAAATGAGTATAGATGATGAATGATGAGTGTTGAGCAACCAGCATACATTGCATCTTCTAGCCTTAGCTAACTAGTTCCCTTGTTTTGAGGAAAACATCAACAACAAAATAGACCAGCTCAGCCAAGTTGAGTGTGTTGGCAATTTGTTTACCCACTAAATGTGTCATTTTTAACCAGATATCTAATGTCTATCGTGTCACTTGCATAGCAAAAGGCAAACACCGAAGGTCGAAATGCTGTTTCGGCATCATTGATAAAGAGAGTCTGGGTAACATGGGATGCTACTTCACATCTGTGCTAAAGGAATTATGTGCTTTATGTGCTTTAACACACTTTTACCTGCCCATATAAAAGGACATGGACCTGATCTTCATGGGAGGTTGAGTGACTTCGTTGTGGACACAATTTAGACAGATGTGGTGCTTGAATAAAACAGCAATCTCCTTTAATAACTGTCGAGAGGAAGTACTTATCTGTACACTCAACAAATAGTAACAGGTAGTGGAAACGAGAGAGAGAGAGAGAGAGAGAGAGAGAGAGAGACACTGCATACGCCAAGGTCTTACACAAAGTCATGAATTTTGCCTTCTCAGTATTATGTTATGTATATTTCGAGATTTTATTCCTGTCTATAATTCTTTAATTATAGTGGTGTGCAATGCTGTACCCTGTTAATATTTACTGTTTTTCATTCATTTGCAAATTATTATTATTTAGTCATTTTGTATACACAAGCACACACCAGCCAGTGCAAAGAGCTAGTGTCAGCATCTTCACATGTTGTCTTTAAAAAGATGCAATTATGCACCGCAAAGATTATAATTAAAATATTAAAAAAGTACCACCTATAGTAGCAGTATCAGTATTAAAACCAGTGTGCAATTTTGTCACACTATTTAGTGCAGTTGGATGCAAATTGGGACGCAGCCAAACAAAGCAGCCTAGCAACCATTTCACAACACTGTGGGTCTGTTTAAACAGTCTGCTTGGAATTTAAAAACACTCTGTTTGGGCATTTTGCTGCAAAAATATTGCAGATGAGCAGAAGTTGGTAATGTTGAGGAGATAAACAGAAGTTAAACATTGAGATAATTTGTGTACATGAACTCTGTATCTTGAAATCCATGCATGTGCATGTGCGGTTGGTACCAATAATAAGTGTCAACAAAATGGCACAGAAAGATCGGCATGAAGGCGATGTCACTCGGGCTGTGGCAACAATATATATTCGTTCATCATCCTACCCTGACCAGGAGCAGTGGAAAATGTTGACAGGAAACATCAAATTGCTATATCCCCCAAGACAATAAAGAAATAAATGCATTAATGGTTGATGGATTTTATTTTTTTTTAACAGTCTCACAAAATCTACAGACAGCTCTGTTAAAAATAAATAAATTAATTAAAGATTGTTTTAGACTTAAAAAAGTACATAATAAATAACAAGAATATTCATACAAATAACAAGTGATACCATTATTGTTTTGACCTTGCACATTTATCTATAATAATATATTTTATGTATAAAAATATATGTATATACAGTGATGTGAAAAAGTGCTTACTGATTTCTTTTTTTTTTTTTTTTTGCATGTTTGATAAACTTTAGTTTTTGAGGATCTTTTGGTCTAACTCACTTTGTCAGGCAGGTTGTATTTAAGTGGTTTCTTGGTTGCAAACAGACGTGGCAGTAATCAGGCCTGGTTGTGGCTAGAGAAATTGAACTCAGATGTGATAAACCAGAGTTAAGTTATGTTTTAAAAGGGGGGGGGGGGGGGCAAACACTTTTTTACACAGGGCTATGTAGTTTTAGATTTTGTTTCGCTTAATAATAAAACCCTTAATTTAAAAAACTGCATGATGTGTTTACTTGTGTTATCTTTGATTAATATTATTATTTTTTTCTATGATCTGAAACATTAAAGTGTGACAAATCTTAAAAAAAATTAGACAATAGACCTCAATATAGCCATTATGGCGGACACAGAGCCAACTTGCAAAAAACAAACAAAGACTCGCGCTTTTTATGGACTAGGCAAAGAAATATTTTCACTTGTTTGGGTTTCCGACATCTTGTCACATGACTGTTTCATTTGCATACTAGTTTATATTCATTAGCATTTGCAAAAGATGAACGTGTTCAATTATTTCAATTAATGTTTATCAATACATTGTATTTGCTATAATAATTTTTTTTCTCTCCATTTAAACATACATTCTTACATGTATGGTCTGTTTAAATCTTTAATTAAAAAAAAATTTTAAGGTTCTATGAGACACAAATTGTAAGCACCCACCCTGTGGCATGTCAATCAGCATGTGCACAGGAAGCATATAAATGATATGATTTGGCCACACAGGATTGGAAATTCCAGTGTGCAGTGTAAGCTGACACCAAATAACCTGTTTTCTACAATTTTGTACACTGTATGCATGCACAGTGCAGAAGTTTAATGCTTTACATAGTGGGTCTATTTCCCAGTTTCAAAAGTGTATTTACAAGGATTATGTAAAAAACAATATAGGAGAAAAAAATGCGGCTTAGTTGACACAGTTGTGACATAACATGAGCAGTTTCCAGCATTGCAATGGCAATTACTAATCAGCTTAATTAAATAATATACATCTTCTGGTGTCATTATACAAAGGCACCAGAAGACTCCAAATTTCCCAGCCCGCAATGCAACATACAGCCCACGGCCCCCTAAGGATCCGCTACCAGTGTCCTGGTGCCAGACATGCAGCACAAAGGAGAAACAGATAATGGGCATGATGTTTTGCGTTGTAATGTGGATGATTGGTGTATGCCACATTTGTAGTAAATGGGCAGTTGTAGAGCTGAGAGGCCCTTAATTTGGCCCTAAAATAAATTTGTATTATTTCTTATTTGAACATAAGAGTTAATTAAAAGATTATTACGCAGTGGATTATCTTGAGTCCTTCATCCTCCAACACCCCGGGTTGTTTGAAGTCCATGTGCACTAGCCCTGCTGGCCCAGTCAATAATCTATCCTTGGATTTATTGCCCATTCAGCTAATTAAACGGTGACAGATATATGTGGACGAAGGAGAGAGAGAGAACTGGATGAAGAGAGGAGTGACATTGCATAGTGTACTCATGACAATGACAAATTTTTTCACTTTCCCTACGCACACACTCAGCAACGTGATAAATAGCTGCTTGTGGGTATGCGAGTAGTCACATATTCATAGAGAAGAGAGACATCAGAGAGACAAGTCAGGAGTGAGTAATTGTCTAAATACTACATTACATGCGATTTTTCTTACTTGTCAAAACTCAGTGTACTCTCCTTCCATTGCTCTGCACAGTATATCACACACAGATACATATGCGAACATGTTTTGTCTTACTCCAAGGGAAAACATATGCGTATTGAATTGGTTAGAGAAGCTAGGTGCATGTACTGTGTAACCTTTACTGACACACTAAAAAGCAGACACTTAAGACTTTATAGGCAAGAAAAATGAGCAAAATAGGATCAAAGACAGAATACAAATACATAATTATAATGCAGTGATATTCCTGAAGTGGGACTAATGAGCGCTAAAATCATCAAACCACTGTTACACTTTACACATCATTTTACATTACTTGCAACTGAAGTTTAATTGCTCAACTTGTCCCATTGTATTCTTTGGTCATATTCATTGTGAATAGTGCACCCAGATGGTGTATCAAGGGCTGTTAAGCTCCAAAGTGTCTGGCCCAGTTAGATCCTGAATGCTTTCAGAGTCCAGCTTGTTTATTTCTGATTTGCACCACTACTTGTGCCTGATTGAATCCAAAGGCAGTCGCCTGCCAGGAATGTGCAAGTGCTCTCTGTAAAAGCATTCTTTGCCAGACTTTTGCTTTCTCGCTTCATACGATGTTGTTAAAATGCACAAAGGCAACCCCAATCTGGGCAGGGACACAAAATGTGTAAATTGTTCATCAGGGAAAGTTTTGGTGCCAAAACACCATTTCTGGTCTGTCATTAGTACTTAAAGTATCCCTTCAAAAAGAATGCTTTTCCTTTCATCCCACCTTGCTAATTTGCGCCGCTCCCCTAACAAATCTTTGTGGGTACTGTCAAGATTAGTTGTCTTCTGCCCTTCCGTTTGATAAAAACGGGTTTTTGCAGTAATGAAACATACTGATTGGTGGCAAACATGGGGGGATTATCCCAGGATATTTTGATCTCTTTGATGGGCAAATCAGCCATTTCATGTCTAACACTTTTTCATGATTTGTCTACACTGCTGTGCCAGCAGTGATAGAAGATAGAATAAAATGCAAAGGCAAACCGAGAGAGAGATGAAGGACAAATGGGATATGAGCAGTAAATGGGTCTCTTGGGCTTCAGAAAGTATTGTGACAGTTCAGAAGCTGATGGACTGTGTCATCTGAGTCCTTCTGGTCCTTTGGCTGTTCTTTATAAGGGCGTAAATTGATTTTTGCATTTCTCCTTGAATCTGGCGAGGCTTCCAGTGCAATTAGTTACAACAAACATGAGAAACATAGAGGACTACCCGGCCTGGAGCGCATTATCTATCAGCCCAGAGCGCATTATTACAAAACCTGTCAGTCAACATGATTCTATTATTTCAGACTGCTCCACACTACATCAAATTCAAATGTATATTACAGAGATGTTGACCTAAGATCAGCAAGGTGAAATTCAAGAGTTTAACTTTGACTTAAAATAAGAGAAGAAGAGAGAAAAACTTTCATTCATTCACTCATTTCCATACTGCTTATCCTGTACAGGAGCACAGAACGTCTCGAGCACAAGCAGGGGTACACCCTGGACAGGGTGCCAGTCCATCGCAGGGCAAACATACACACATACATACACTAACACCTGTTCACACACTATGGGTAATTTTGGGAATGGCAGTAAGTCTTCTCTGCATGTCTTTACATTGTGGGAGGAAACCCTCCAAGCACTGGGAAAGCATGCAAACTCCATGCACTCAATTTCTCATTAAGGTATTTACATTTGGGTTCATTTATATAGCATGTCCTTGCATACATCCTCAGAATTTAGTTGTGGGCCCAATCATAACCCAGCCTGGTCCTGCTAGAATTACTCAACTTGTTGGATATACAGTACAGTAAGTTCCCTACATATGCACAAGTTCTGTTCCAATAGCTAGTTCGTAAATCCAGTTTGTTTGTAAGTCCAACAAACATTGTCTAGGTGCCTGGATACTAACACAATTACCTATACACAATATATTACAAGAAGAACAAGCAAAAAAGAAAAAACAATGAGCAATGTCTGCCATCTTTTCACCTTGTTCCATTCTCTCAATTATTTTCACTTTTGTTTCCATCGTTATTGGAGGGAGAAGCCTAGATGCTTGGGGCTTCTTAGGAGTACCAGCTTCATCGCCGTCTCGTACGCTTGCTTCCGGACATCCTGGACTTGCAGAGGATGTAACTGCATGCATGTAACAATATACGCTGGACATGTTACTCTAACTTCCGTGATTTAATATGTGCGAACAGTTAGTATCTTCGAAAGTTTGTAACTTGTTGTTTTATTTATTCAGTATTTAAATATTGTGAATTTAGATATTATGCATTAGAACCATAAACTATACCATTTCAAACACCTGCGTTTAATGAACGCAAGGCAAATCGCGCAATTTCGTGTAATAATCAGCAGGTAGGGATATTCCTGTTTCAAATGCTGCACACCACTTCGGTTATGTATCACAACACCAGGAAGAAATGAAGTAAAGAACAAATTACTGGTATCTGCTGTAGGATGTTATGGAGTAAAATTAAAAAGTATCATATAATAAAAATAACTTAAGTGAAGTCACATTTAAATATATAGCCAAGTAAAATGGAATTAAACAATTAAGTAAAATTATTAAATTATTCACCACCCCTTTTACAACTGGGTAAAAGGAAAAAAAGAAAGACGAGGCCTGAGATTTTCTTGGTGTTGTTCATTTAAAACCACTTTAGTATACTGTAGTTTCATGTTAAAGAAAAAATCTGAGAAGACATTAGAGCAGAAGCTAGGGGGGGGCGCTGCTGAGCTCGTAATGGAGTAGACGTGTTTTTTGAGGCTCCGGAGGATTTTTGTTAAAATTGTTATTAAATTGCGCTTTCTAGTTTTAATTTCACTGTTATTCTTCCCCGTTAACAGTTTTACTTGTATACTCATCTTTAGCGGTGGTTACAATGTCCGGTAAAAATACTAAAACCCGTAGCACAACGCAGTCACAACTGAGGCCTAATCCACAGGTCACGGCCTCACCTTCGCGTGATTCGCCGCCGCGCGCTGACCCCACCGCTCACCAGGCAGTTTCTGTGATTGACACTGGTGCGCTGAAGCTCGAAATATTGTCATCTTTGAGGAACGAAATCGCGGATATTTTTAAGGCGGAACTGCGTGCTGCATTGGGGGACGACTTGTCCACAATCAAATCGGAGTTACAGGCTGTAAAAACACAACTGGCTAATGATAAGGCCGCCATTGATGCCGGACTGGCTGCGCTAAAGGGTACTGTAGGTGAGATGGAGCGCTCGCTCTCTGATTGTACCGATGACATCACTGCAATGCATAGTAAGATACAACGTCTTACTGCAGACCTACTTAAGTTGGATAATAAATGCGAAGATTTAGACGCCAGATCGCGGCGTAATAATGTTCGCATAATCGGTGTTCCTGAGGGTCCTAACAGCTGCACTACTTCTAGCATCGCTGCGTTGCTTAAAGAGGCGCTCAGCCTGGAGAAGGAGCCGACCCTGGACAGATCTCACCGCACTCTGCAGCCTGTACCAAAGCCCGGTGAACGACCCCGAGCCGTTGTGGCCAGATTTCACTACCACGGTGAATGCCTTGATGTTTTACGTCGGGCCAGAGAGTTAAAGCAGATTAAATTCAAGGAATTGAGTATTTCTGTTTTTCCCGACCACACAGCAAAAATTGCAAAAGCTCGTGCTTCTTTTAATGAGGTTCGGCGACAGCTCCGTGGCATTGAGGGCGCGCGCTACGGCCTGTTTTATCCAGCGCGGCTGCGGATCACCTACAATGGTGTGGGAAAAGATTTTCTTTCGGCTGATGAAGCAAAAGACTACATTAAAACTATGCAAACGGCGTGAACTGCACTCGTAGTGTTTTAAATAGTTTTTCATATATTTAATTTAAATTCATTTTTTAATGTTGAATAGGGGTTTTCCCTCTTCTTTCTCCCTTTTTTTTAAAGCGAAATGTGTAATCTGTTTACAAGTTCTGATGCTACCTCTGTCTATGCAAGCTTCTAATTTAGCTAAGTTAATGTTTTGTCTAGATATATTGCACTCCGGCTCTTAGGTCGTCCTGAGAACCAAATATTTTACGTATGCCAAGGATGAATCATTGTGCATATTTGGTCAATGTGTGAGGGATGATCCTAGGCGTATTCACCTCAAGGGTTTTTGCTTGTTGTTTTGTTCTCTTCTCTTTTTTTTTCTTGTTCTTCCTTCAAGATGGTAATAATTTATCTATACTTTCTTGTAAGCTGGGGATGAGAATTAAGTCACTTCCACTTGCGCATAATATTTGATCTATTCGATCTACGGGAGCCTTTTTTTTTTTTTTTCCTTCTTCATTGGGCTCACTCTCCGAGTCGTGACCACAGTTACTGTGAGAGCGACTTTTGTTTCAGTTAGTTTAATTTGCTGTCTCCTAGTGTTTGTTAGGATGGAGACTCTAGGTTTGTGTTTTGTGTCTGCTAGTGTGTGTGTGTGCGTGCATGTGGGGGGAGGGGGTGTCATCTTTCTGGCTCTTTGCGAATCTTTATAATTTTTCACATTTTTAAAAAAAAATTGATAAATGGCTAGTTCCTGTGTAGTCCCAAGCTTAGCTGGGAGTAGTACGTCTATCCGTTTTCTTAGCTGGAACATCAGAGGTATGGGTAACCCAATTAAAAGATCCAGAGTATTTAATCACCTGAAACGTCTACATGCTGATATAGTGTTTTTACAAGAAACGCATCTTCAAGTTAAGGATCATCATAGGCTTCTCCGTCCCTGGGTAGGTCAAATTTTTCATTCTAATTTTAATTCTAAGTCACGGGGTGTGGCCATATTAGTAAACAAAAAGATACAGTTTGAACCTAACCATATAATTGCTGACAGAAATGGCAGGTATCTTATTGTTGCAGGCACACTAATTCAGACCAAGGTTTTGTTGGTAAACGTCTATGCTCCAAACTTCGATGATCCAGATTTTGCGAATAATTTACTTAGTAGCCTTCCCTGCTTAAATACCCACTTGATAATTTTTGGGGGAGATTTAAACTGTGTTTCTGATCCAGTTTTGGACCGCTCTAGTTCTCGCGTTGTGTCCCAGTCTGCCATGTCTAAAATATTTTTTGATTTCATGTCACAGAATGGCCTTGTAGACCCATGGAGATTCCGTAATCCTGTAGATAAAAAATTTTCATTTTTTTCTCAGGTGCATCATTCATATTCTAGAATTGATTATTTTTTCATTGACAGTCATCTTAATTCTTCTGTCGTTTCTTCAGATTATTTAAGTATTGTAATTTCTGACCATGCTCCCTTATCACTGGATATACAATTATCAACGCATAAACAGATCCCATCGTCTTGGCGGTTTGACTCGCTTCTTTTAGCGGACAAAGAGTTTTGTGCATTCATTTCTAACACTATTGATGAATTCTTATTGTTTAACCATCTTGAGTCCACTTCTTATTCGTTATTATGGGAAACTCTCAAGGCTTATCTTAGAGGGCAAATCATCTCATACTCTGCTTTTCTAAATCGAAGTCGCAAGACAAGGCTCAACGAACTCACATCTGCTATTAGCAAACTTGACCATATTTATGCATCTAATCCTTCTTCGGAGTTGTACAAGCAACGCATTGATTTACAAACAGAATTTGATCTTCTTTCAACAAAAGAAACGGAACGTATGTTGTTACAGACTCGTGGAACGTATTATGAATATGGTGACAAATCAAGTAGATTGTTAGCACATCAGCTAAAACGGCAAACTGCCTCACGCCTAATACCACAAATTAAAAATGACTTAAATATGATCACTTCTGATCCCACAGAGATCAATGCAGTTTTTAAAACATATTACTCCTCCCTTTATAAATCTGAATGCCTTAAAGAAGAACTAAAATTGAATGATTTCCTTCGAAGTATTGATATTCCTGTTATTGATACAATATCTGTAAGGGACTTGGACTCTCCATTGTCCCTTGAAGAAGTCATGGTCTCAATTAAGGCAATGCAGTCCAATAAAGCTCCAGGCCCAGATGGTTTTCCAATTGAGTTTTATAAAAAGTTTATAGATAAATTGGCACCATTGCTACTTGGCATGTTCAATGAATCCTTAGACCAGGGCTCCTTACCATCTACTTTAAACCAAGCCTCAATTGCTCTTCTCCTTAAGAAGGGAAAGGATCCCCTTCAGTGTGGATCATATAGGCCATTATCATTGCTAAATGCTGATGTGAAAGTGCTGGCTAAATTAATTGCATCCCGTTTAGAGGATGTATTACCACATGTTATATCTGAGGAGCAGACCGGTTTCATAAAAGGACGGCATTTGTTTTTTAATACTCGTACACTTTTTAATATAATTTACTCCAAACAAACATCTGTATCTCCTGAGGTTGTAATCTCTCTGGATGCTGAGAAAGCTTTTGATAGGGTTGAGTGGGAATACTTGTTTGCAGTATTAAAGAAATTTGGGTTTGGTGATAAATTTATTTCCTGGATTCGCCTCCTTTACAAATCCCCGCAAGCTAGTGTTCACACAAATAATATAACCTCTGATTATTTTACTCTTGGACGTGGTACCCGGCAGGGGTGTCCCCTGTCACCATTGCTTTTTGCCCTTGCTATTGAACCATTGTCTATTAAGCTTAGATCTTCTCTTGCTTTTAAAGGTATTATTCGTAATGGGTTGGAGCAAAAATTATCCTTATATGCCGATGACTTGTTGTTATACGTGACTGATCCTGCAACCTCTATTCCTGTTATTTTAACTATTTTGGATAACTTCGGTTCTTTCTCGGGGTATAAGCTAAATTTGCACAAGAGTGAATACTACCCAGTCAATAGTAGTGCTTTACAACTTCAGCATCTAAACCTGCCCTTTAAACTCAATTGTTCAGGCTTTAAATACCTTGGTATTACAGTGACTCGTTCTCTATCTGACCTTTCTCATGCCAACTTCTCCTCTCTTATTTCCGATGTGAAATCTGATTTTCAAAGGTGGAGCAATTTGCCTCTTTCTTTAACCGGGAAAATCAATGCAGTTAAAATGACCATTCTTCCTAAATTTCTCTACTTTTTTCAATCACTTCCTTTATTTCTTCCTAAGTATTTTTTTGATTCCTTGGATAAAATCATAATCTCTTTTCTTTGGGCTGGGAAACCTCCTAGAATCCGTAAGACCTTACTACAGAGATGTAGACTTAGTGGTGGACTAGCTCTGCCTAACTTTCAAATTTACTACTGGGCTGCACATATTCAAAAATTAAATTTTTGGGTAAACTCATCTGAATCCCCATGGTGCAAATTAGAGTTATTGTCTTGTAAACCATCCTGTGTATTAGCTCTACTTTGCACTTCCTTTCCAATCAAACCCGCTCAATACACTGATAACCCAGTGGTACTTAATACACTGAAGATTTGGTATCAGTTTAGACGGCACTTTAAATTTGGATCTGCGTCAGCAATGGGTCCATTGAATAAAAATCATTTGTTTCCCCCATCACTTTTAGATTCAGCATTTTTATCATGGCACGACAAAGGCATCACAGACTTTTATCATTTATATGAAGATGGAGTATTTCAAAGTTTTGCTAGTCTGTCCTCAGAGTATGAGCTGCCTGCTGCTCATTTCTTTCGCTACCTTCAAGTTCGCAACTTTGTATCCAAGTGTTTTCCCAATTTTCCTTCTATACCTCCCAAGCAGCCCTGGGAAAGTCTGATCACATTTAATCCGTATCAGCGAGGTGTGATTTCAAGAATATATAATTTTATTTTATCTTTTAGTGATTGTAAAATCTCTAAAACCAGATTTGCTTGGGAAAATGAACTGGGATTGCAGTTGAGTGTAGAATCTTGGGAGAAAGCCATAGACAGAATACGCTCCAGCTCTTCCTGCGCCCGTCTCAGTCTTATTCAGTTTAAGGTTTTGCACAGAATCCATTATTCTAAATCAAGGCTATCTGAAATATTTCCTGATGTTGAGGATAGATGCGACAGGTGCCGCGCCTCTCCCTGTAATCTAAGTCACATGTTCTTTTTGTGCCCAAACCTGCACAACTTTTGGACAGGATTTTTCAATCTTATGTCCACTATACTTGGGGTACGGTTGAAGCCATGTCCATTAACTGCTATATTCGGCATTACAGATGATTCAGTTCCATTGAGTTCCGCACATAAAGACATTATCGCCTTCTCATCATTGTTGGCTAGACGTTCCATACTTTTACATTGGAAGTCTGTCAAGTGTCCCTCTATCACTCAGTGGATTAAAGATTTATTATTTTTTCTTAAACTAGAGAAGATAAAATATACACTGAGAGGGTCTACTAATATTTTTTTTTCACAAATGGCAACCATTTATTGTTTATTTTGCAAACTTACAGGTACTGCCTGAATGATTGATTATCTAAACTGGGTCATGCATCAGTGTATGCATGACCAATCTATTTCACACAGATTTGTTTGAGCCAAAGGATGAACATGGGTGTGTGTGTGTGTGTGTGTTGTGTAGGTTTTAGTGTATGTTTGGGGTGGGTGGGGAGTTTTTTTTCAGCTTTCTTTTCATTTTGATTTATAAATACTATAATACATTTAATTCACTGTTGTTTATATGTTTATGTATGATAATTGTTCAATAAAAAAAATTTGAAAAAAAAAAAAAAAAAGAGCAGAAGCTAGTAGTGGTGAGTTTAAATGTCAGGGTTACCACAGAATTACTGCTGCCCGCCTGAGCAATGTTTATAACCCTCAATTGTTCATCTGTATGATTGGATTGCATTTGTGCCTCACTTGTTTCGATATATATAAAAAAAAACCTTCATACCCAAGGTCTTATAGAAAGTGTTCTATACAATCATTTAGATTTGGTACACTTTTTAGCCTCTTCTGACTTTGGTAACGGTTTAGTAGAACCTGTTCTAAAGGAATTCATTTGTATATGGCAAAAAGTATAGGATTTCCAAAATTCTAAATTTCTAGAAAAACTCTTCACTGGTAATGGCATAGAACATTTTTTACATTTTGGGTGCATCAGTGATTTTGGCATCCAGCCACATTTCTGTAAAAATAAAAATGCCATCGTCTCTCATGTTGATATGCAGTTGCGAAGGTTGTTGATTATGGAGTGAACATGGACATCAAACAACATTCATATACTGTAACGGATCGGATGGTCATTCTGTACGAGTTCACCTTTAGTCTAGTCCATACACCTTCCAACATACTGAGCTTTCTGCTTTCTCTTGCGCTTCTTGTGGTTTCCCCATCCTGTGTAGCGGGTCAAGGCCGCTTTGTATGAACTTCTCTGATGTACTTAATTATTTTGTTCTTGATTCCCATTCAATTCAGATGATGTATTTCAGTCTGTGGCCTGTTTCTTACATGGCATTTTGCAGGTATAACATCTGGAAACTCTGGAAACCTTACCGGGAAAAACATATTCGTAGGCAGATTTCACGAGATGCCAGTTGCTTCCCACCAGTACCTGTAATTATATATTACATAGTGTGGGTTTTAAAGAAATTCTATACTCCACCAAAGACTAATCATTTAAAAAAGACAACAAGGGCTTGAAGATATTTTATATAAGCTTTGAAATAAAATTCCAAACAACTGATTAAGAAACAGTAGAAATTTAGTAAAAGGTCTCTAGTTCTATAGAACTAAGTTGAAATTCTGTAAGGTCCATAGAGTCATATTTCAGATTCATAGATTCTATAGAACTGAGTAAAAATTCTGTAGAGCACACATCTCTCAATACAACTTGTGTATGTGACGTTTGACAACCTTGCCATTAGTATGGTTGGAGGTTTGGATTCTATGGTCAGATGCTCCAGTCAGATTGTATAATGACCTGAATTCAAATTACACTATCCAATGTCATTTTAGAATACATTATAGTAGACAGTAAGGAAAACCATTTCTTAATTTGAGTTACCCTTTGCAGAGTCAAGCTTGTAATGAATCTTCAGAAATCAAATTATCATGCGGGTTTCTTGCTAATAAATTTTGTAACTGATTGGTCCTCCTTCTATTTCTACTCTCTTTTAGACTTAGCATCCCTTTATCTTTCTATCCCAAACACACTCAGCAGCCTCAGATACTATCACTATATCATTCTGATTGGCAGCCATCGATTCTTCTATTGTCAGTCTTGTTAATTAACTAATTAAACTCAATGATTCCCAACTGCTTCTCGGCTGGACAGCTGGTTCTTTTTGGCATATGCTTTTGCAAATGAAGATTGTGTGATATATTAACACAGTCTCAACCATCTGTTTCTGAGGCTTGATCAAGCCTGGCCACACTCCCAGTGGAGCAAGTCAGAACCAGTAAAACCTGGTTAATGCTAATGCAAATGAACTACAAATTTGTTCCTTTTTAATCCTCTTCAAGTAAGTTTTTGCTTGCCCCCTACAAACATCCTGCATTAGGGAATTTTGTTCTTAATTAAGCTATGTGGCGGCACAGTGGCTTAGTGTTAGCGCTGACACCTTGCACTTTCTTTTTGTCCAGGTCTTATTCCTGCCTTGTGGTCTGTGTGCAAGGAGTTTGCATGCTCTCCCCATATTTGGTTGGTTTCCTCTGGATGGTCCAGTTACTTCCCACAGTCCAAAGACATTCAGATTAGGCTAATTGCCCATAATGTGTTAAGGCATATGTGAATGTTGACCGGATGTTCACCATGGTTGTAAAAATGGAAAAAAAAAAAATACAGTGGTCACCATTGGTCTCCACAGTCCCTAGTTGGACTATTGAGGTTTTTATGGATTGAAGGATTAAGCTATGTTAATCATATGCAATGTTTGACAAATCATCTTTGACTAAAGCAAGACTAAAGCTAGAGTAACTAGATTGGGGGACAGAAACACAACTGACTCTTCACAACGACTAACAAGTTCTCCCTGTTATGATAGCTACCAAGAGGAGAGTTAGGGTCCTATGGGTTAGGCTTCTTTCTCTGAGACATGGGAACCCTGCCATGAACTAATATTTGTCTAGCACAAAGCTTTCTACAATCTTTGCTCATGCCACTGATTTGGGCAAGCTGCCACATTTGGCTGCTATTGAATGTTTTTGTGGGATTATTTGATTTTCTTTTGCTTTTGTTTATTTTCCTGTTTTATATGCTGATGTGATTTTATTAAGTATACTGTATAATCAGAGGATTCTGACTTAATATGGTGGAATATGGTGTGCCATATAGATTATTGAATATAAAGTAGTGGCCAGTAGTGGACATTAAAAAATGTTTTTTATTCACATAAAAGTAGACATAAAGCATTTTTTTTACAGTTCCATGGCATTTATTTGCTTATATAGTACAGTATGGTACATGGTTCTACCATGGTACGGTACATACCAGGTTTTACTGTAATATGGTACTATGAAACACATACCAAGTTACTGTCAAAATATGTATACATATTTATGTACGATAATGAGGCATAGCAAGGAAAGAGTTTAAAATTGCTGATCTGGCCTTCAAATTCCCAAAATCCCAATCCAACTTGGCGTCCATGAAATGTGCAGGATAAACAAATCTCTCAACCCGGGAAGTGCAAGGCCACAGCGGTAACCAATACACTACCGTGCTGCGGAGGTTAGACATCCTGATTAAATGCTTTGCCCATGGAAATACAAATCTTATTGCATAAGCATCCAACTAAACAGTTAAGTTGGAACCGCTCATTTGATTGGGACAACTTTTGTGATGTAAACATAGCTACTGATTTTCAGTCTTGCTGTCATATAATCGTCCTAAGAATTTGAATTAAGAACTTATTTGAAAAACTAACAAACAAAAATAGGCACAAAAACCTAACCCACAGGCTTTTTAGTCTGATGGTACCCCTAGCCAGTAACCTTCTAAAGCATATTTGCGTATTGTAACAGGTCTGACACACGGAAGGAACCAGATGTCACAATCACGAACAGTCGTTTTATTAAGCACTCTTAGAGCAACTCAAATAATGGCAGTCTCGGTGAAGTTAGACTCGAGCAGTAAGCAGTGTGGCTTTGTAGGCACCTAGGTGAATGTCGTATTTCCTATCTAAAAGATTTTCTGCAAATGAAATTCATTTATTATGAATAAAATTCTCTATTTTACCTTTTGCATTTGACCGAAGCATTATTCTGGAGTAAGTGGCAACAATTATATGGATTTCTTCTCTTCCTTTCTTTCTTTCTTTTTTTGTTTTTTTGTTTTTTTTTTGTTTTTTTTCAACCTGAGCTCTCACCCGACTGCCTAAACATAACATGTCTGCACTCATGTGGCCATTTAACTTTTCATGCTGAAGAAGAAGAAGAAAAATTCGTCTAGGTAGAGTTACATGGACTTATTATAAATAAGCAGCAAATAAGCAGCAAGATCCGTCACTCTCACCACATAAACCAGACACAATGTACTGTAGGTGATGTTATCATTAGTCACTCAAGTATTTGCATTTTCTTCTGCTAACAAGAGAAAGTTTGTTTTGACCAAATGAGAAACTGAACAGTGAGATAAAACCAGAGCAAGAGGTTAGAGTCTATATATATATACAGTAAATTTGACAGCTGTCTTGTCCACACTCATAAACGTTCACTCTAAAATAGTTTTACATTTTATATTATTATTTTTATTATACCATCATTTGCCTTCCAGACAAATGCAGTCTATAAGTTTAGGTTAAAAATAAAAAGTACAGGGAAGAATCTGTAACTGAGAAATGTGCTTATGGATTTAGCTGCAGAAGAGCACCATAACATGTCCTCATTCATATACAGTATATATGAGTTCAGATATGTCATGATTGGCTAGTATTGTTCTGATTATTGTTCCGATTAAAGAAGCAATGCCACCCTTTTCACCCTGAGGGCATGGCCATTTATGTTTTCTTGGACTTGGACTACACTAGGTCCATCTGTAGCATCATCAGTTGACTAGATGTATTTACTGTGCATGGACCCTAATATTCCACTAGTAATCAAAATATCAGCCCAATCAAAATAAAAAAACCCTCATATAAACACTTTAACCAGAACAGATTTTCACATCTGATCTGACCTGATTAGAACGAATTTTCAATGGGAATAAGAAAGGTGGTATAAATCCAGTTTAATCCAATTATATCTCTCTTGTTGAAAACATTTTGCTTCCATTCCTCATTAGTAAACTCAGTGAGAACAACTCCCTCCCACTCGTCTTTAAAGCTTTTATCCACTTGCAGTTTAACACGTAGTAAAGGTTCCAACCATGAATTCTTTCCCCCCTTCTTCTGCTCCTGTCATATTTTGGGAAGGATAAAATTTATTTAGTGACTTAGCGCAGGCTACACCCTGGACAAGGAGTCAATCCATTGCAGGGCACACACTAACCTAATCTGCATGTCTTTGGACTTGGGGAGGAAACCAAGCACAGGGAGAAACTACCTAAAAACCTAACCCAAAGGCTTTTCAGTCTGATAGTAGTCTTAGCCAGTGACCTAATAAACCAGTATCAGGATTATATGCAGTATATTAATTTCCTTTAAGTGTGCAATGTTTTTAGAATATGAACCTGATGAATATTAATTTTATAGGTTTGTTTATAATTTGAAGTTCCAAGAATTTAATAGTTAAACTGAATATACAGTGCATCTAAAGTAGCTTTTAAGATTGTGCATTAAAATATGGCCTACACAAACACATAAATATTCAAAACCAGAGAATAATGGAAACTGTTCTCGGAATCTTATCCTGCAAAAAGTGTGCTACGTATTAAGTAGATATTATTTGCTTGGGGAAAGTTTTGCAGATCACTTAGCAAATCCCAGAGACATTTTCATTAGAATATGAGAAGCTCGATTAAGTCTAAATCCTATGAAATGCCACACATTGTCTCTAAAAACAGTCTATTATCATTTCCAAAGCACAGTCAAAGTGTACAGAAGTGCCCAACCCCCAGATCTCCTACAGAGGTGAAAAGACTTCGGAAGTTACATTGCTATTCCAGGCAATTTGTGCGTAATTACTCTGTGACAACTCAGCCCTTGCACAGACTAACTCATAAGGCTGTACAGTCTTGAATAGATGCAAGACTATGCATTAGCATTTCATCAGCTGAAAAATGCACTGATGTTATCTCCAATCATGGGCTTCTGTGATTTTGATCAACCATTCATATTCAGTGCAGGCATTGGTACTATTTATAATGGCAAGGAATGCGTAAAAAATGATGTAAGTCATCTTCTTTCCCCTCCACGCTCACCCTTGCCAGAATTTAGATGATCCACTAATGATAAATAGTTATGTGCCATAGTGTTGGTCTTCAGGCATTTAAGCATTATCCGAGCAATAATCCATTCTCAATTCACTCAGACCACTAGCCCTATGAAACACCCTCACTGGCCACTTCAATTGTTAGTACTGAGTTGGACCCCATTTTGCCTTCATTTGGTCAAAATCCATCCATCAAGGTGCTAGAGACATTTCTCACAGCTTTTGGTCCATATTCACATGTTAGCATGATGCAGTTCCCTGCACATCCATGACGTGAATCCCCGGTTCCACCACATCCCAAAGATGAAGGCTGTTTGAGTACAGTCATGTCATTCAAGACATGGCACATTATAAAGGGTCATAGAGGGATGGACACAGGTACAGTAAGCTGTGGTATTTAATAAACGATGTTGAATTGGTACTAAGGGTCCAAGTGCGTACAAAGTGTACCAAGAAAATACCCCCACACAATACACCACCACCACCACCAGCCTGAACCTTCAGAGAAATTAATGATTGATCCCCGGTTTCATGTTGTTTACACCAAATTCTCACCCAATCATCCAAATAGTACAGCAAACATTTAGACTTATCAGACCATGCAATGTGTTTCTATTTTATTTATTTTTTTACTCAGAATTGTGTTGCGCATTTTCTTCGACAAACATAGGTGTTATTTTAAGTACTCTTATCCTTCTATCAGCTTGCACCAGTCTGGACATTCTCCTCTGACCTCTGGCATTAACAAGGCATTTCACTAAGTGAACTTCTGCTCACTGGATATTTCTCTTTTTCAGACCATTCTCTGTAAACCCTAGAGATAGTGGAGTATAAAGATCAGCAGTTTGGAAATTATGGCACCAACAACCATGCCACATTCAAAGTCATTTCAATCACCTTCCTTCCCCATACGGTAGATCATCTTGACCCTATCTACATCATATCTAGTTGCTGCCATCTGATTGCCTGATTAGATATTTGTGGGAAGGAGCACTGGAAATGGGGTACCTAAATCAGTGACCAGGGAATGTATATATCATAAAATGGATATAAAAAGGGAAGCAAAATGTATAATTCACATGCTATGTCGAGGTCTTTTCCCTGAAGCCAGTGATCAAGGCAACCAAATATAAACATTTTCACTCAGATAGAGGGCTGACCGTGTGCTTGTCAGATCGACATGTTCTCCCAGTCACTCCTTGCTGTGGGCTATCCTGCTGTCAAAGCTTGGTGTATTCTTAAACAGACATTGTACAGCAGATACTTCAATATTGCCATATGAGGAAGTACCGAGAGACATTTTACTCCCAGGTTAAAGTGACACTTCAATACACTGACAACCCAACCATATACTTACAGAACTATATGACTAGGGACAGCGACAAAGAGAGATAATTCTGGTGACATCTCCCTTGTTTGGATTTACACAATGATAAAGCCTTCACAGTGGTTAGCACTGTCGCCTCGCACCTCGGGTTTCGGGTCTGTGATCATGGAATTAGCATGTTCTCCCCATGCTTAGTGGGTTGCAGATTGCAGATTCCCAAGAAACAGGCGTTCCCAAATTGCCCGTAAAGTGTGAATAAACATATGAGCCTTATATGTTGTACAGTGTGCCCTCCAATGGATTGGCACCCCACCCAGGGTGTACCCTGCCTCATGCTAGGATATGGCTTCAGGCAGTATACATGTTGAGTGAGTGAGTATATACCATGGCCCAATAATCCAAAGAAACTGCTTTCTGAACAAAAGTTCTGAATCATCCAACAGATGCAGACTAATGAGTGAATAAAGATGAGCAATTTTGTTGCCTCTGGCTTTTTTCCTTTTCCTGGGGTCATTAAATAGTAACATTTAAATTGAAGTTATTGTCACAAGTTTTACACCAGATGCTCTTCCTGCCACAATCAACCGATTTCTCTAGGCTTAAGAGTAGCACTGAAGGTGCCCTGCATTGCAGTGGCTGGGTATTACAGTACATACTGTATGGCCAAATGATTACAAGCCTAACAGTAGCAACCTGGCAATTTCAGGGTTCAAACCCCTACCTATGATTAGCAACCAAGAGCTCCAAATTCCTGAGCCCAAATTAAAGGAAGTAATAAAAAAAATAAAAATAAACTCAATGCACTGTTGCGTAAATTCTGCAAGTCTCTGGATCTAACTGTACCAAAGAGATGAACAGAGATCTTCAGTTGTTGTTTTGATGATTGTGGTGGAAAGTGATGTTCCTCATATCTTTCCAAATTCTTTCAATTGTGTCCAGGTCGCTTGAAAGCCATATTATTCTGATACTCATCAATCCATTTACTGACCCCCTGTACCCTGTAAATGTGGCCATTGCAGATGACTAAGGATTGAAATATTTTATTGCAGGATGAAGGCAATCAGTCAGAATAACTTTGTATTGATTTGCAGTGGTGCTTGTCTCTGAGAGCAACAGTAGGCTGAGAACCTTCATAACATTTGTTTTAGGCACAGATATGTATTTGTGGCTGGGAAGACCATTAGTTCATAGAGAATAATGGAGTAATCACAAATCTATTTGGTACAATGCCAGAGAAAGCATTTGTGCTGATCTTTTTGTTTCTGATCCATGCTAAAGAGTGACCCATACAGAGGTCCAATGTGATTTAAAATATGCAGGATGCAAACCATTTTCAGTGTTTTCTGAGTGTTTCTGCTTTGTTGCTCTCTTTATAATTTTCTGTGCCAATTTTCTTCAGATAATTATTATTGGATGGTCTTTTCAAAACATGCTGGTGAAAATGCTGTACAGTATATTCAACTAAAACTTAATAAAATCCCCCTAGGTGATGTTTGCTGTGAAACAACACTGTTCTCGTAGTTCATCCTTTACGTTAGTGGGTCATGCTTCCCCTTTCAACATTAAATGGGGATCAGGATAATGCCCCTGTTTAGTGGCAACCTAGCAGTGGTGGTGCTTAGACCCTGACCCTCCGATCTGCAACCCAGAGACACAACCTTCTGAGCCACTTCTGCGCCAATTCCTAATTATTTTTGTGTATAATAAAGAGGCACAATTCATTTTAAGAGATTTTAATATTCAGGAACACATGTACTGTAAAAGCAAACAGAGGAACAGTAAACAGTAAACATCAAGTCTGGCTGAGACTGTTATAATATGAGAATATTGTCCAGATTCTCTTTCTGACAGCCTGCAAGAGGGAGAAAAAGCAATCAGCACATTACTTTAAGAAACAAACCCAGATCACTTCAGCACCGTAGCTTTTTATCTTTTTAACTTTTTCTTTTAGCCAGATTAAGGGCGTCAGTTTTTGGATGTCTGGATCTTATGCAATAAATAATGTCTGATTAATTCAAGACTCCATGCCTGTCAAATACCGTCGGTCACACACGATACTGCAGTAAATTAAGAATTTTATGAGTTAGACTTTAATTCGGTGTGTATCTTATCTACCAGCCAGTAGTTATTTTTGTGAGAAATCATAATTTTTAAGAACAGTTCATCTCATGGGATGACTGGCGAGAGCACGGTTGTACATACTGATGGCATATCTGCTTTGTATTCCTCTGTAGTGTATGATCCAGCTTTTTATATTGGGTGAACAGACCAAATACCAGAGGTATATGTGCTATTAGAGAAGCTCCAGTTAGTCCGGGACTTAAATCGCCATGAACAGGTCTGTACCCAAGTCTCGATCAGTGAACAGTTGGAAATCTCAACAAAGTGGCCTTCTGTTAAAAAGGATTTCCTGCTGTACTATTGTGCTTTTGCACATCGTTTTGTAAGGTTTTGTTTATTTATAGTCGCACTATCACACAATTAAGGGTGGGTTTACTCTTTAGTCATTTCAGCACTGAGATGCATCTTCATCACTACTGTTACCTCTGGTTTGCTCATTATAGGATAAATTGATAAAGTAATAGACTTGGTGGTTCTATGAATTTTTTATAATTTTTGTTTATTGTAAGGGCAAAGCAAGAACATCTAAAAAAGTACAAAAACAAATTGATTTGAATAATTATACAATTTTGTTCAACGAAGATAATTAATAAAAAAAATAAAAAAGAACAAAAAAATTGAGAATTGAATTTTTGACTTTGATAGACTTTTAAATATAGCATATATTTCCTTGCTTCAAACAACTAATTTAGAGTCTGTTTGACAAAAGATCAGGTTACATATACTTGCTGTTTGATTTTTTACCAAATACTTCAGCTAGATAAAATAAAACTCAAAGAGATACTAGATTAAAAACTTTATATTTAGTTTAAATTTAGTGTACTGTCAGTTGTCTTCCATTGAGGGCTTTATGAATTAAATGAATGTACCAGGGAAACATGTTTTTTTGTCATGACAAAAAACAAACAAACAACAACAAAAAAAACATTCAGATGGAAGTGGTGACAAAACGTATTTGGCAGTCAAGTGAAGTATTTATTATTATTATTTTTATTTTCTAGATCATAATTATGATATTTACTGCTTTGCTTTGGTTTTGGTTGAACACACTAATCATCTGTACGTATGCCAAGCCATGCATATTTAGCAATTGTGTTTCAAGAATATACTGTACTGTAAATATAGACTGTGAAACCCACCATAAGAAAAAAACAACATATGCCCATGTTCCCCAAGGTCATTTCAAATATGATGATCTGTTAAAGCTCAATGTGTATTGAGCAAAAGATCAGGTTACATATATTTTTCTTCCAACTTGAAATTTATACATAACCCTGTTTGGCCTCAGTTTTGAAGCAACTTCATCATAATTTCTCAGGTTTACAATAAAACTAGTAGAAAGAAAATCTTTCGTTACATAACCCACAATCTATACAACTAGCACTGTTATAATGTTCCAATGGGTTACACACTGTTATAACATAAAATATGGTACAGCATCTTTACCATTTAACATACCATTCAATGCATCAAGAACATTCTGGCCTGAATTACTGTGGGCTAAAAGAGTTAATCACCCAAAGAACTTTGGAAGAAAAATAGCGATAAAAATTATTGAATTATTCCAGTCCCTTCAAGAACCTTTGCAGAATCAGGTTAGCAATATTTACTAAATTAACTGGCTCTTGGCATTTCATAAGTGAAATGTGTAATGGAGAGATTACCAGGAGACAGGGTCAGTCATTTCATGTGCGCCTGTAATATAATACCTGCCGGTGTTCATTAGTGTGTTGATGTCTCTATGCCCGAGAATTAGCCAAAGCCTTACTCTATGATACCTCTATTTGACTGTGTGTCCTTAGAAGGTAAAAGAGGGGATAAAACACATTCCTGAAAACATGTTCTTATGTGTTTCAATTCCTGCATGACACCTTTGACACTAGATATTATAGCTACAGTGTGTCGGTGAATACTTATGCTCACATTAACTGTCTGTAATGAAAGATAAAAACACAACATGAATGTTCCAGAGGCAATTCGGAATGACTTCACTTTCACAATTCGGAAGAAGCACTTACTAAAGAGACACAGGAGTGCTGTAGTGCTGAATATCAGCACAGCTATGATTTGGCCTTATCACATGATGATATTCAGTACAAACCCCATTTATCATCAACAGATTATGATTTGTTTGTTTAACCAGTTATTTTTGCTCTTATCTTTCCACAACTGGCAGAACTAACTAACCGCAACTGGCGGAGCTGGAGACTGACAATTAGTATAATTATCAGATGTGGACGTTGTTTTAAATTTGTACTGCTAGTGTTCAGCTGAAAAGATTTAACAAGCTATTGCACTATGGTGTACAGTCAAGTGTTCCACAAGCCTTAGATTAGGAGGAGAAAAAGATTTGGGATTTAGTCTTGTGTTAGAAGCTCCATTGGCCATAATCATCAGAATGAAAAAACAACAACCTTGAAATGTTTCTCCTTATATGTAATGAATCTTGAATACAGTACAATTTCACTTTTTGGATTAAATTATGAGAAAAAATTCTTTCCCATATATTCTAATTTATTAAGATGCGCTGTACAATCCTTAAAACAGCAAAATTCTGAATATATTTATTACCGCTGCTCAGGACCTGCATTAGCTCACACACGCACGCACGCACGCACGCACGCACGCACGCACGCACGCACACACACACACACAAAATTATGCCACTTTACAACCTATCAAACAAAGCAAAAATATTTTCCAAAGTTTGTAACATAAGTGGCACTCGGTCATGCAAACACAAATGTCTGTTTCAATGCATTATACATAAAGCTAGCAACCTGACACCAGGGTACACTTCAGAGCTGTGAACAAATTTAAGGCTTGCCAAGGTTACTTTGTGTCTGCTTCTGCAGAGCCGATGATATTTCAGCAATAAAAATGAGTGTTTATGGATTTATATTCGTTATAAACCCAGGAGTGTCTGCATAGGGCTGTCAGGGTTCGGACTGTTATTAGATTTAGTCTTTCAATACTGCCAAGATGAGTTGAGGAAAAGGTGCCAGCGGAGAAGTTCATAACTGTTAAAAAGAGAAAGTAACTACGCATGCTTTGAGTACATTAAAGTCATGCCACAACCATCTACATGCCATTATGAAGGAAAGCGAATAATGCGTATATGAGTGCGGTGACATCCGGGATGATGGAGAAGATCTATATATCGTTAGAGATCATTGCAAATGATGTCATAATATCTATAATGTTCCCTGTTGCCAGTGTAAGAAAAAACACTTCTGTTGGGTATAATGATGGTTCGTCTGAGAACATGTTTACATGCTAATCAGAGGTGACCCGCAGACGCAGCTGTGCCACCCTGCATTGTTGATTGTGATGCAGAATGGTTATTAGAGGCACTGTTTACACACTCAGCCCTGCGACAATTGTTCAAATTTGCTCCATTCTCAATTATTATAATTTGTCACCCAAAATGTTACACTCCAGAAATCTGCAGAATGAATGAGAGATTAGTTGGGCCGGAGTCTCATTTTCCAGTCAGATACATTTCCTGCAGCAACCTGATCCCATATAAATTAGAATAATTCATAACAAGCAGAGATTTTTGCTGCATTTTTTTTTTAATATGCTTCTTTCCTCACTTTTTGCCCTAACCTGGTCTGTTCTTAACCTTTTGTAGATGTTTGTAATTGTGAAACAAGGTTTGGCTGAGACACTTGTGCAGTGACCACAGGCATTCCGATTTAGATCTCTTTACATACCTAAAACGCTACTTTAAATATTCCACGCCTGATGAAAAGATGTCGTTTATTTTCTGAAAATCTATCGCAATATCTGAAAATACAGTGGAGTGTTGTGGCTGCGCCTCAGGGTCTGCCTAGTGATCCCGTACAATAGCAGCACTCTCTTTCCACTCAGCGGAGATCCCTCAGGACAGATGGATTAAATCTTACTGCATGACCCGAATTTATTTGCGCTGCTGACTTTGTATCCCGTAGTTTCAGAGAAATGTGTTACGGAGGGAGTTAGAGAGAGATAAATCTAATAACAAAAAAAGCGTGCTAGCTCAAATAAAACTTGTGGGCAGGACTGGGACCGAGAACAGTAGAGAAGAGGACAATCGAGTCTCGATAGGCATATAAATATATAAATGGATGAATGGGGAGAGAATAGCATTTTAGGCAACGTCTTATCAGTGCCATCTTGTCTAGCAGGGAAAATTTATTTAAACAATAAACGTGGGATTTAAGGCAGTGTCTCTTTTGCATCTGTCGGGATCAGACAAAGCTCTGCTTGGATTGATACAAGTCTGAGAAAATGAAACTCTTATCTGAGCGAATGCTCCCAGAGACTGCTATCAGCTTCACAAATCTTATATAAACATTAGAGAGGTGCTTGGCTTAAAGAAAGCTTTCTCTCTCTCTCTTTCTCTGTGTGTGTGTGTGTGTGTGTGTGTGTGTGTGTGTGTGTGTGTGTGTGTGTGTGTGTGTGTGTGTGTGTGTGTGTGAGACTAAGGCTGTAAAAGCAGTGTGTGAGAAAGGCAAAAAGAAGTAAGACCTAAAGAGAAAGCGAAGAGTACTCTTCAGCACCCTTTCATCTCCATAAAAGAGCCCCATAAAGAGCCCCATTAGTCCATCCTGCATGTCCAAATTTCTGCCTTCTTTTTCTATTTTTTATGAGGTATAATGTAGCAGCCTTAAATCTAAATTGAATGAAACATCGAAATCTGTTAAGATAGAGTTTTAATAGGCAAAATCATAATACTAAAAATAATAAAAACACCCCAAAATCTCAGATATTTCTCCTTATTATGTCTTTGAATTAACCAAGCTACTCTACTGGGTTTATTTAAGGCATTGGTGGCTCAGTGGTACAGTAGGTTTCTCGGCTGCCCAATGGAAGGCCTGGTTTCAAATTCCTCCCAATGCCCAAATACCTGCCACTGGATCCAGTGCCGGTCCTAAGCCTGGATAAAATGCAAGGGTTGCATCAGAAAGGGTATGAGGCGTAAAACCTATACCAAGTTGCGTCAGGATTGGAAGGTCCGCTGTGGAGACCCCTTGATGGGAGCAGCTGAAAGTCCAACAACTCCTAGTAGGTTTATTTAATATTATTAATATACACTCACTGGCCATTTCATTATGTACACATCAAACATGTCAAATCTTGAAGCAGATGGGCTACAGCAGCAGAAGACCACACCGGGTGCCACACGTGTCAGCTAAGAATGGAAACTGAGGCGACCATTCAAAATTGGATGATACTGTAGAAGAATGGAAAAACATTGCCTGGTCTCATGAGTCACATTTTGTGCTATGACATTCAGAAGGAAGCGTCAGAATTTGATGTAAACAACATGAAAGCATGGATCCATCCTGCCTTGTATCAATGGTTCAGGCTGCTGGTGATGGTGTAATCATGTGGAGGATATTTTCTTGGTACTGTACATGTTGGACCCTTTTGATACACCGGTTGAGCATTGTTTATTAAATGCCACAGCCTACCTGAGTATTGTTGCTGACCATGTCCATCCCTTTATGACCAAAAGATAACATGGCATGTTGAAAGTTGCTGTGCTAAACTGGCCTCCATAATCATCAGATCTCAATCCAGTAGGGCACCTTAGGGATGTGGTGATCCGGGAGATTCACGTCCTACATGTACACAAATCAGCACCTTGTTGAATCTATGCCACATAGATGATCTAAGGGAATTGTGATGGCAAGAGGGGGTCCATCTCAGTGCTAGCAAGATGTACCTCATGGAGTGGCCAGTGAGTATATTATATATTATTTAAGAAATATTTTTAATATCCTGGTCATGGTCGTGATTGATCTTAAGCTTGAATACACCATATGGGGACTGCTAGTATATCATAAGGCACTGTTCACACTAACAATTTGCAGACATACAGTACAGTACAGACCAAAAGTTTGGACACACCTTCTCATTCAAAGAGTTTTCTTTATTGTGTTCTTTAGCCCAAACGCGTCTCTTCTGCTTGTTGCCTGTCCTTAGCAGTGGTTTCCTAGCAGATATTCTACCATGAAGGCCTGATTCACACAGTCTCCTCTTAACAGTTGTTCTAGAGATGTGTCTGCTGCTAGAACTCTGTGTGGCATTGACCTGCTCTCTGATCTGAGCTGCTGTTAACCTGCGATTTCTGAGGCTGGTGACTCGGATGAACTTCTCCTCCGCAGCAGAGGTGACTCTCGGTCTTCCTTTCCTGGGACGGTCCGCATGTGAGCCAGTTTCTTTGTAGCGCTTGATGGTTTTTGTGACTGCACTTGGGGACACTTTCAATTTTCAATTGGGAAAAGTTTTCCCAATTTTTCAGACTGACTGACCTTCATTTCTTCAAGTAATGATGGCCACTCATTTTTCTTTACTTAGCTGCTTTTTTCTTGCCATAATACAAATTCAAACTCTTTGAATGAGAAGGTGTGTCCAAACCTTTGGTCTGTACTGTATAACACACCTGGACAATTTAGAGTAGTAACCCCCCTACCAATTTTATTGAATTTTATTTATTTATTTATTTATTTATTTTGGAGGAAACTTGTGAGCTGAGAGGAAACCAAATTTTAAGTATTCACAAAACAACATTCCAGGTTTGGAGCCAGATGAAACCATGGGATCCGTGGCTGGTGGTTAAGGGAAAAAAAAATTGCCATGTTTTACTCTTTGATCACGGTGACATTAGCCAATCACGTGTAAGCTCATGGATGTAGATGGAGGGAGGCAGATAGTGCTTTCATCTGAGTGTATTAATTTGTCCTGTGATGTAACATGAACAGCAGTTTGTAAAGTTGTTTTAGGATGAGCGAGAGTGGGTGGATAGGAACCAGCAGGTGACCATATTTAGAGGGGGATTAGAGTACGATCCACAGAATCCTCCTGTGCCACCATTCTGTCCAGGCTAAAATTAACTGAAGGCAAATTTGACATCACAATGCTTTTGAAAAAAGGAAATTTTAACATACTGAAGATGCTGTTACTTTAAATTCAATGTAACACAAAGGTATGACTAATATTGTTGTACTAAGCTTTTACACTAACCAGAAACAACTTCATGTAGTTTTAAGTTGGCAGAAAGAAAGAAAGAAAGAAAGAAAGAATTTATGTGTACAGTCCAATGAAATATTTTGCTTTGCATATCCAAACGTGGAGGGACTTTGGGGAGAGCACCAGGTCAGCCATCGTACAGTTCTCCTGGAACAGAGAAAGATAAAGCCTTTGCTCAAGGGCCCATAACTGGTACAGTAGGTTGGCGGTCATGCGATTTGAATATATGACCTTCCGGTCAGTATCCCAGAGCCTTATGGGCTGTGCAAGACTGCCCCTTTGCTTGTGTAAATCATACATTATATAGAGATTGTGAGACTATCTTGGATTTCTTATACAGACACTACACCTTTTAACAAGATACTTCCAGGAACTGTTGACATAAATGAACCATTTCTCTTTTACTATTCTCTGTTTCCTCCGAGCACAGCAAGTAGTCTGTTCTCTCTCATAGTCTCTCTGTGGCTGAACACATATCTCTGAGTGAGCACTACAGAGGAGCTGGCTGGCATCTGGCACTGTTACATGGTATCCTGGGATTTGAGGCTTTTTGCCCAGGAAGACAGGCAGTATCCCACAGCCATCACTCACCTGCTGTTACTTTTATTTGTTTTGTTGTGTCGAACTTAAGTGGTGTGCTTTTATTTGTCTGGCACCCTAGTGCAATTCCAGTTTCGAACATAACTTTTCTGTTAACTTTGATTTGTACATTACCTGGCTGCCATTTACAGTAGGTTTAAATAGACTTTAGAGAAGAGTCTTTGGGTAAATACTGCAGTCATTAATGTTTCAACTGATGCAAAGAGTAGCGTCTTATTTCTAAAACCACTAGGGTGGTTTTAGAAATCCACCCTAGACACCGCTAACATGTACTGTATTAGTCTGATGCACATAAAACTGATTCAATACTATTGCCAATTAGCCTTATCTGCATGTCTTTGAACTGTGGGAGGAAACCACGTGCAAACAGAAATGGGAATTGAACCTGGACCCCGGAATTGGGTTTAAGACCTGTCTAACATATTATTAAAACCTAGAAATCTGTACAGTGTTTACTAATGAAAGTAAGAGCATTTCCACACAAACACACAACGTGATGAGAACTCGCATGATTTGTACTAAACAGCCGTGTGTGTAAACCACTTGTCAGTGGGACTAATCAGGAGACTCATTTAGTAGGAAGCATAAAGATTGGACTTTGGAGCAATGGTTAAGGGTCATGTAGTCTGATGAGTCCAGATTGATTACAAAGTGATCAAGGAAAGCTCATGAAACGATGCACCCATCATGCATAGTACCCGCTGTCTCAAGTCTCGGGATGCAGTGCTATGATCTTTGGTTGCTTCAGATGCTCAGGTCTAGGCTCTTTCACGTTATGTGGCAATAAAATGATGACCTGAATGTTGTGAATGACCAGGTTGGGAACACACATGTATGGCAGGATGACAATGCTGAGATTTATGGGGTTCAAATAGTGAAATAGAGGTTCTGGGAGCATGAGGAATCATTTTTCACACATGACTTCGCAACAATAGACTCTTAACCTTAAACCAACTGAAAGTTTTTTGGGATGTTGTGGAGAAGACTTTATAGTCTTCAGTATAGTCTTCATATAATCTCAACCAAAATTCAAGCAATGCTTAATGGAAACATTGTAAAGGTTTTTTCTTAGCCAAAGCTGACCATCAAAAACAGTTCAGTTTCACCAATTATTATGAATTGACAACAATTGACTACATGCTGCCCTGACAGTGAGCAAATACTTATTCACATGCATTCTATTGCACTAAACAGATCATAGCTTTTAAAGCTTTAAATGAGCACGTTTTAAGAATAAATGTTCTTTTATTTAATTAATAATGTGGTGTTATGGTTTGCGACCAATTTATTTCACAATGTATCCCTCCATGAATTACATGTCAGCCCTTGCAATAAATAAGAGCTCCGAATGGTTGCTCTTTATTTGTCCCCTTAGATTATACATAAATATATTTATATATAATAAGAAGTTTTCAGGGTTGCATGAGGTCCTTATTGCTTCTGCAATGGCTGGCCTTGTTTTTTTTTGTTTTTTTTTTCAAAGCAACCATGTACTGTACTCACATTTAAGATAAGCAATAGGTGGTGGTGTGAAGGATGACTTGAAATTATTAATTAGTGATTCATGACCCAGTTTAACTATGTAAAGGTTTACCTTCTTATTTTTCATACATGAGTTGCCATTAAAATGGGAAAAGTTCCAAAACTATAGCATTACTATTAAAAGTCGTATCCACTTACTGTACGCTGAGTTTATTTTATCCAAACAAGATAATTAGATTATTTATAATTTTATTTGTGTTCATGTGAAGCTATGAAATATACAGTACATCGAATCAATGTAGTTGTTGCTCTATATTTGATCCTGGTTTGTAGGTGAGATGTCTAATCGTATAACCCTTATTAATCTTGATTTGCTTCATCCACACGGACTACACTGAGCTGCACTCCAGCACACACGCACACACACACACACACACACGTGCACATGCTGGACTAATCATCTGTCATCATCAATCCTTAAGACTACATAAAAAAATACAAGAAAGTCTGGCTCTTTGGAAGCAAATTATTACTGGTGGCTGAAGACTTATGCACAGTTCTGCATAAAAAAAACAACCTGTATATGACACTGTTACAGAGATAATAAATGTCCAGCCTTAATATTATCATTCATGTTTGGTCTATCTTTCATTTTCATTGAGGGAACATATTACGATGTCTACATTATATAGAACGTACATTTTAAACGTAAAGAGCTCCAAGAAATTTCATTTGCAAGTCACTACAGAAGAAAGTAGTGGAGATAAACGAATCAGTTTCCCAAATCCTTTCACTTAAAAATTAAAAGTAAGTATTCATACAGTACAAATGAACGAAGCTTTGCCTCATGAAAAAAAAACTAAATTTTGCACACAAGTATTTACAACGAAGTATTAGCTATAATAGAAGTCTTTGGTGAAACATTTAGCTTCTTATTAACTATAATTCTCATTATTATAACTTTCAAGTTTTCCACATTTTGTTAGGTTTCACACTCATTTAAAAATGGATTAGAATCCTGTTCCCTTGATCTTTCCACACACAAAACTCCACAAGGACCAAGTAAAAATAGGTCTTTGGAGTGTTTTGTTAATTAAAAAAAAGACTGAAATCTCATTTACTTAAGTACTCAGATCCCTTGTTGTGACATTTTTGAGCTCTTGTACCTTCTACTCCAATCAGTGGTCCTTGAGATGCTGCTATAAGTTCACTGGAGTCCACCGGTGCCTAAACTGAATTCATTGGGCATAATTAGAAAAAGCACACCTGTCAGGTCCCAGCAAACATTGACCAAAATCAGTCATGGTAAATATGTGACAGAACATTTCCTAAAAATGCATTCCGATATGTTTGTACATGTGTACAGTTGTCTGCGGTTGCATTTATAGCCGTTACACTACCTTTTAGCTAAGTGTTGTTCAATAAATACTGTCCAAGCCAAAATTTGGACGATTGCTGGCCAATTATGACAGCTGTTGTGAATCAGATAACGTCAAACACAATGTTCATCTTGGAATGATGGGACATGTCGGCGGGACGTCATTTCAATGGTCATCAAATGTCCAAATGTTTGCTGGGGTGTCAGTGTAAGTGGTGTGTGTCAGAGTGAAAAGGTTGAGAGAATACAGGGTTGTCTCAAGACACAGATCTTGGGAAGGACACAATAAAATTCCTGGAGCATTGAAAGTGCCCAAAAGCACGATAACCTCCATCATTCTCAAATAGAAGATATTTGGAAAGAACCAAGAGTCTTACTAAGTCCAGGAACTGGTTTCTAAACGGGATGGTAAGGGTGAGTGCATGACGTGATTTTATTTATGGAGGCTTTGAAATTGGGAGTCCATCATATTACATAGTTAAAAACCAACATAAATGCAGTAAACATTAATGCTATTTATGTTTACTAAATCAGCACAACATAAAAGGTTAACTTCATTTTACAGGACATGTTCACATTCTTGAGAAGACAGCATGCCATAAAAATTAATGCTACCACCTGGAAGCACAAATTATGTGCAAACAGCAGGGCACAGCACATCATCAGAGTATTGCAATAAGGTCTAAATGGAAAATTGGCCACACGCTCAATCAAATGATAGAAATGATAAATTGTTTAGTCACCCAGTGAGCATACTTGTTCTGTTGCTTGTTTTGAGCAGGTGTTGTGTCCTAGTTTGCATCCTCAGCTACGGAGCAAATGGATAGAAAGGGATGTGATTTGGAATGTCCGTTTTATTAGGTAATAAATGTAATAGATGTAGAAGCTCATAGATCAGTTCATTCTGCATGCAAATATAGACCCAAGTGAATTACTGTATATATAGTGGACAGTTTTGTATGATTATGTAATATGAATGAATTTCTGTAAGAAATATTTCACATTTATCCCCAAGTCTCATTTGGTAAGAATACATACGTACATTATAGGTATCACGTACGTACATACGTTCGTTCGTTCGTTCGTTCGTTCGTTCGTTCGTTCGTTCGTTCGTTCGTTCATTCATTCATTTTGGCACTTTTAGAGACAATTCAAAAACATGTCGGTTTGACCCAAACAGAACAGAAGGGCTCATAAAAGGGAAACATTCTACAGTTAGCCTTCTTTTCCCTTTTCCTTTTCTCTTTTTAATTCCTCCAGGAAATTGACCATTAGCCCTATTTCCCCCTCTTTGACCATCCTCATTAAACCTCCTCTTGACTGGGGTGTAAAAGGTGAGCCTCTGCCAAGCTTGGATGTTCAAAGCAATTCTCCACACAGAAAAAGGACCGTGCCCTCTGCCTCCGCAGTCAATGCCCTATCAGAGCACTTCCATGCCATCCACCCACACCACCTAGAGACTGCCAAATGTAATGCACTGGTTAAATTTGGGCATTGTGTCCTCTCCTTCAGGCACTGACAGCATCTGACAACCACAGGAGATAAATGTAAAATAGATCATTAACTTTAAGAATGAATTAGCTACATCATGCGGGCATGTGACCATTCTCTATGTGGTCCTAGAAATGCTGCAATTAAAACCATTTGAGCCATGAGAGAGATACTTCACACCAATCTGGAACTGTTGTGCCAGACCAGTAGGAATGAAAATAAAACGCGTGAGCATCTTCTTTAGAACGTTGTCAGTTTGTGTTGGTGTTTATAAAGGTTATAACAGCAATTCCATGCTAAATGCAACCGAACTATGGGGGAAAGTAGGTATAATCCATAAGGCTCATAGCAAACTATCCTAATAACGCTACATCTGCTCTTTCTGACTAAACTTATGCTTGTACATTAAACAGTAAAGTCCAATTGTGAGTGCCCAAAAAAAAATCATGCACAAAAGAATAGACTGAGACTCTTAAAAAGTCTGAGGGGTAATCAAAATCAAATGAAATTCAAATTGTATTTGTCACATAAACAACAATACACTGTACAGCATGATGTGCTGTTTGTGACCTAAAAAGAAAAAAAAAAGAAGAAAGGATTGGGTAGGAAGATAAAAAGATATTTTACTTTTTCAATAAAAAAAAAAAATCCACAAAAAACATTTGAGATGCCGTAGAAATCCTACAAATTTACAGATTTAACGAAGTTACCACAAAATACAATTGAAATAGAAATGTGTAAAATATATAAATTACACAGAATGTGCAAAGTGTAATTATGCTAAGAAGTGTATTATATAAATGGTACTCTTCTTGATCAGTAATTGCTATTTTAATAATTTCACAGTAATCTTTTTCATAATTACTACTTACTGTGTTTTATGCTAAAATTAACAGTTCATCCATGCTCTTGGACTGATTCAGACACATCACATCCATAATGCCAGTTTATCCTACTATCTACTGTACCATTTCCATTGTATCACTATACACATACAATTTAATTGACATAAATGATTATACTTTAAGGATTTGTTGACTTATAGCTGAAGAGTTTACATTAGAATTCATGCAAATATATTAATTGATACACAGTTTGGTTTCGTTTAGCAATATGAGTCATAACACAAAAAATGCCAGTAAGTTCCTTTTAAGATATTGGAAATTGGAAATTGAAAGTGTTGGAAATTGAAGGTTACTGCTAATGTATATGATTATAATCCTAAGAATCATACACTAGCAGAACACAAATAGAACCATATTATACTGTTGAATTGTTTCATTTTATGAGGTTATATCAGCCTGTTTCTTATTATTTCACATTAAATAAAAATAAACGCAGGGTTTATGCTCTAAGATCCAATATGCAAAGATATTTAACCTTTTAACCTCTAAAATTGTTGGGCATTTTACTTTAGAATTAATTTTTTCAATTTAAATTTCAACCCCACAAGACTGCTATCTGAAATTCAGTTCCACATACACTGGATAGTTCCAGCTAATGACAGTAATGCTTATGTTACCTGACGTTAGTCACAGTATTACGTAATTGCCTACTGTAAGGACATTACATTAGATTACATTACTGAGAACATTTATGTCAATAGAATAAACTTTTACTGTATTTTTTTTATTTATTTACTCTCACCAAGTTTATGTAAGACATTTACATCGTTAAAGTGTTGCTATCTCCAGCTTTCCTTTTCGAGCTTCAAGGTTGTTCTTTTCACTCTGAAAGTCAACAGAACATGGATATTGATTGCGTAATGCTGCCTAAGCTAAGTTCATCCTATGGTCATTGTTTATGATGATTGGCTTGCAGCCATATAAAACCTGGGTTAATATAAAATAAGCTAGGGTCTAAAAATACTGTCAGGATAAAATGCACAGTACATGGTGCTTCATTTGTCTAAGAAACAAATACACCTTGATTGTGGCTAAGAATGTTCTCACATATATATCGAATTATCTCAATGTAAAGATGACAGTGATTGGAAAAGCAGGGAAGAAAAGTAGTTCTGTGTATAGGTTGCTCTTTTTAGAGAGCTTATTACTAGAAATAAAATGAAATGACGATAAGCTATTTACTCCAAGATGATGACATAAAATGTTATTTCCTATGTACTGATCTTAAGCCGCAGAGCTTCTTGTTGCCATGTTTACCATAAAATAAAATTATGAATCCATTTTTTTGAAATTTTTTTTGAAATTTTATTTCATATTTTATATGAATAATGACAATGCATTAAAACAAGCACATTATAACAAACCCAGCATTTAGGTTTCAGTCATACTGTAGATATTTAGAACATAGCCAAATCCTCCGAGTTGAATTGACACCATGCAGTGCAGTTGGACTCACATGAACTCATGTTAAAAGTGTTAAAAACAACACTGGGGATTTTGCTGAGAATCCTCGTGCCACATAAAGTCTCAAAACAATATACTGCATACATACACAGATCAGCAACAACAATAAAAACATCAACATTAAACCACAAAGGTTTTGGGTTTCTCAGTGCCACTGGGGAATGCCTCTGCATGGGCCTCTGGTGTGCCGTGGTGCCTGGCATCGGAACATTGGCAGCGGATCCTTGGGGTGCTACGAGTTGCGGTGTGCATCCTCAATGGATCAGACTTGTTTGTGGAGTGCAGGGTGACATTTGGTCCCCACGGACATGGGTGAGTCTTGGGTGCCAATGATCCTGTCACTGATTTACTGGTGTATATTTGATAATCAGTGTTAATGTGGTAATGCTCCATGGTGTTAATGTTATGGCTTATCAGTGTGTGAATCTGGATGATTGGGCATTAATAAGAGGTGGTATTATGTATGCTGCACCCGCAATATACAGTAAAAACCCTTTATCACATCCCTGTGCGAGCTTAAAATATTAGGATGCAGTCCCAAAGCTTACATATTCTTCAACCATAATTCACATTATGTTTTCATAATCTATACTGCATTTTGTTTTATGTTTTTACCTTCCCTGCTTATTTCCCACGAGCATCCCCACTTGTAAGAGGGTTTGATCAAGTTTCACCATAGCCCTTTCTTAGCACATTTCTAACAGCACTTGTGTCACAAAAACTGTCTTTTGGCTAATTTTTCAAAAGGTTCATGTTGAGCAAAATTTACTGAAAAATACTCCTACTTTGGCTCTCACTCAGTAACGCACTTGTGAATGTTTGGATAATTAATTCAGTGTATCCATTAGTTCCTATATCGTTGCACTCTACTTCCTTGATCCATCGTTTAACCAAGACACTCCAATTAGAAAGATCAATACAATGAAAAATCACCACATATGCACGCACACACGCAAACACACGCAAACACACACGCACATACACACACACACATTTGTCTCACTACCTTTGTGAGGACCTTTCACTTAAGTAAATATTAATGCGGCTAATTAATGCTATGGAACTAATTAATGCTTTGCAGCTAATTGATGTTATGCTTTAGGGCAAACATTTGTGTTGATCTAATTAAAAGCTTAACATTTTTGTTGCTGTTCAATTTTTTTTTTATTCCTATGTATATATTGCACTTCATCTGAACAGTTAGCTGCAAAATGTATATATATACAGTTTTTTTGTCTCTTCATAACAAAACATTTATGGATTTATTTTTTTTATTTATTATTTCTTATAATAAATAAACATAATGTTTTCCTGTCTTTCGGAGCTTTGATGCACTTCCCGGGGGATATTTATGAAAGAGAATTAAGCACAGAGATGACACTCAGAAGATGTATGTATCACTTTCTATAAAAAGTGACATGAGATACGCGTGTTGTATGCAAAAGCTCTTGCGCTCCCTATACATAGTCACATTCACTTCATTTATCTTGTGCTTCTTTCAGAATTTCTGAATTCTATAATGACCTTATGGGATCATGCACATCGATGTGATCCCTTGATGCCTGTGCACATGTTGTTGAGTTTGGTTCTACTGTATGTGGAACCAAACTCAACACTTTGTTGCCAGTCACACACTAAAAAATCACAGTGAAAGCACAAGTTTGCCATACAGTTTTTCCACTACAGTCATTTCTTGTAGTGGAAAAAATGTAAAATTTTGGGTGGACTAATAACTCACTTTGAAAAAAAAAATACATTGACAAGCTAATCTTTTTAAATGAAAAGACAAAATTTGTTGATGTTAACGGGATTTGCCAATTTCAACAGGAGTGTTAAATTGCTGTGTCATATTCAGTGTAAGTTTATTCCTACTGTGTGTAGTATTCTTGGCAGTGTATCAGTTAGAAAAATGCAGCAGAGTAGGCATAATCTTTATATTTGGGCTCATGGCCTTGGAGCAGTCATCAGTCAGTAACATTATGTTTTTGTTCTAACAAAATTAACGTTGCAATTTTCCAGCTTGCTCACCACTTTCTGCACAGCTTTATCTTTGCTACGTTCGTGGCCACATACACAATCAGTTCAGTGCTCAGAGAGAGAGAGAGAGAGAGAGAGCCCGATCATATTTCCCAAAGAACACTCAAGATACTAGAATTGCTTCCTCGGTGGTCCATATGTTGGAGAGTCGATGATTTTCATTTGGAAATTGGAAAACCAAAATCTGAAAACCTGCCTGATTTCCATTTTGAAATGAGAAATTCAACATCAAAAAATGGTAAAAAAAAAAAAAAAAAATTAAATAAAAAATCACAGTTTTTTATTTTCTGTGGAAAATAACAGTTGGGCCATTAATTGGTTACATTTATTATGTTCATAAACGGTAATTGGAAATTTTAATCATCAGTGTGTGTGCTAGTTTATTGCATAATTATTATTTTCATTAGTATAACAAAATGTCATGTTGTGTTAATAGTTTGGGATTAAGTACATATTTTAATTGTTTAATTGCTAACTAAGCCTTTGGTCCCCATGGGTGAGCCCTGTATATACTGTAGGCCATCAGCAATAAAAGAGTGAGGACAGTTTCATGATTTTAACCTGGGTCAATTTAATACATTTTGCAATACATCTGCATTTCTACTAAACTCAAACCAGGATTTCTGTCTTTTTAAAATTTTATTTAAATGATTCCACACTGATTCTAAAGAGTTATAGGTAACCTTCTTCTTTAAGCTGATAAGGATTAAGAAACAATTTATAGAGTATGTCTTCTCATTTTCGTTAATGCTTTTTCACCTTTAAGGGAATAAAATAGGGAACACATAGAGGGAATATGTTAGAACCTTAAAATTGATTTGGATGGGATGAGCATAGCTGCAAAGTGAGATTTTATTCTCCCATAATGCTATACTGTTTAAATAGATCCTGCATTGACCCATTTGTTGTTAAGAAGAAAAATCATGTATGGTTTCGTTTTCTTTTATACTAATATGGCAGTTGATTATTTCATTGTTACCATGATAACCCCTGATTGCACTCTTTGTTCACTTTAGAAAAGAAATGAATTCAAGGCCAACAGTGGGTGTACTGTATATGGCAAGATACATAAAAAGTAAAACTTGATGTGAAATATATGTCACACATACACTCTTGACTGTTGAAACACACTTCTCTAGTTTGTGTGCGTGCGTGTGTGTGCAATGGTGTTGCTCCATTGCCAAAATAATGAGCTGAACTAATGTGCTTCATAGCAATACGTCACTGAACCCCTTCACTGAACTCCCCAGTTATCATAGCTCTTGAGATGGTAAAGGCTACAGCTGCTCATTCAGATGGAAATTTTCTGTGATTATTGAAACAGGTCTACCCTCCTTGTCCAATTTTATTCATTCCAGGCTTGTGTGTCCATGAAATGACTATTTGTATTAAGAATTGGCATCAGGGTGCAATATCAAGAATGGAAATGGGAAAATTCATGGTCACTCTGATGTAAGGTGCTTTGTGAGTATTGTGGAGTCCAGTAGTTTTACCTATTATTCGTAAAGAAAAAAATATATTGACATACATATTTGATGTATGTCAACTTACAATCTCAAATCTTCATACTTAGAGCTGGGTTACTCCAGAAGAACGGCCGATTTAAGATTATTTAGATTTACCATGATGGGCATCGTTGCATTTGTGCCCTCTCCTTTTGTGCCCTCGCAAAATGCCCCACCTGCGACTAGGCTTTGGTCGGTTAAAGTCTAGTTTTAATTTTCTATGAAACTGAACTACTGTATGCGTTGTAACAAAAAAAGGGGGATATTTGAGGGAGAGAAGGAAACAGAGCAGGCCTTTCCTCCAGATACACTCAGCAGGGAGTGACTTTGTCTAGTATTGCTAATTGGTAGATGCATACTCCATCACCAAAACATAATCTGATTCTGTGTCAGGTGTCTCAGAGATCTTGTGTGAACGCGAACAAGTGGCCCCAATAAATCCTTTGTAAGTTGGTAGTTAATCAGAAATGGTGCCAGTATGTGCCACCGTTTGCTAATGGGGTAGGTCATTTGTTTGTTTACGGACCGCTCTCAGGGATCTCAGCGTAATGATATACCCATCAAAGTCAACCCTTTGCTGAAATGCTGTTCTAGTCAGTTTGCCTGAAAGAACATCATCCACATTGTTATAACTACTGTAGTACTGTATGTAGTTTCAATGTATTGCTTCATTCTTGTGTCAGGCAAAGTGATTTTTTTTGGTGGGGGGGTGTGGGGGGTGTGGCGGGGGAAAGATGGCAAACATGGATATATATCCTCACAAGTGTATACCCTTATCCTTCAACTAAAATTTGAGCCTTCCACCATTTTCTCAGTGACTTAACAGTATTTAAAAGATAATCAGGGTTGATGTGGAATGACTGTTATGTCAATAGAACAACAACAACAAAAAAACAGTATCACATTCTAATTCATTGTCTGGAAAGCAGATCCAAAGTTAAGCTTGTTAAATAAAAGCAAGCTAATTTCCATCCTTTGCATCTGCCCAGCTTGATTGCTTTGTGAACATTGTTAATTGGCAATTTGGATGGGCCGCTACACCAATCACAGCTATGAAGAGTGTGACCCACTCCTTTGCAAAAATCACAATAATGGAGAGAGGGAGAAAATGAAAGAGAGAGGCCAATTATGAATTCACAGTCTTATTTTATATTCAGCTAATCATCACCAATTAATACAGGATTGAAACAACAGGGTATAACCAGGACCAGCAGAGCAATAAATTAGCAAGCCATCCATACAATGTTTACCCATGAATTTTGAAGACACAGTTTTGATTCTAAATTGTCATTATTCATCATCTGAAGGTCAAACTTGTAATTTTGCACATTCAAAAGTTATAGTTTGGCATTAATAAATAAAAAACAATATATATAATATATATATATATATATGTATAAACTGTTACATAAAATTTAAATTAAACGTTAACCATAGTTTTACCACAGTAACTACAGTACCTGGCTTGGCTTGGGTTTGCATGGCTTCAACAAAATATTTTTTTATTCGAACACATCTCACTCATTCAACCAAAAAAAGTTTGTTGTTTGTTTTATTATGGAAGACACAGATTTAGCATGTACGGACATTATCCACCTTATAACCATCCTTTCCCTCCTCCACATATTTTACTACATACATGGATCTGTACATCATAGACATACAATACTCATTTAACAATCTCATTAAATTTAGAATTTTAACATATATTTGCATTTTATACCACACTATGCACAAAGGTTGCCTAATATTTTATAATAAAGCAGCAGAAGGCATCGTTGAGTGCTCTGAGGGAAGTGAGGAAACAGGTCAATATTTATTCTCTTTTTTTAGTTTCTGTACAGAGATAGTAAATTGCATATTAAAGTAACAAAATTGAGGTCATGCCTTTTCATGCTGTTTTATTGCTTGTTTTAACTCGTATCACTAAAGAATATCTAGTCACAGTTTAATGAGTATTACAGTATGAGTAATAAATAGGCGATTTATTAATTTATTTATTACTGTAAGTTCACAACTATTTTAAATCTGCAGCATGTACAGATTTGGCATTTGTGTACTATGGTAAAAAAAAAAAAAAAAAAAAAAGCCATTTCAAGCTGCCTTGGCAGTGGTACAGTAGCTCACCAACGGCATAAAACATGTGCCAAAATGTTCCAGAAGTCAATGAACTCTTATTAAAAACAAATTATATTCGCAATTATTTCCCAAACCTTAAGCATTGCATTTTTATAAACTTGACAGATTTGAAAGATTGTAAAGGTCAAATGTAAGAATGTACTATTTCTTTAACAAGTTTAGCACAGGTTTCAGAGGTCCTCCAAAATGTGTCTTGTCCCACTGAAATACCTCTCAGATGATGCATTGTTTTGTACCTCATATCTGGTGGGCCATTGCTGGGCCACGCCCCACCAGAGAACAGCAGAGCTGCACAGCAAGCCGAGGAAGGGTATTTACTTACAGTATATGAGTTCACAATAGGGGGAAAATCTAAATTGCTTGTCTAAGCCCCAGGGAATACAATAAAAGCACAAAAAGTATAGTTTTTTTTTCCTCATGAATTTTGTTTGTTCACACAGAGACCCAGTTGAATGTCTAAGAATAATTGAAAAGTGAATTTGCATAATAGGTCTCCTTTAAAGCAGCAATAACAGTAAGTCAAGGTGCCTGAACTTGTAATCGCTTTATTAAAGCATTATTCATCTTACATCTAAATATAAAATTAGAACAGGAACATGCATGCCATAAAAAAACAGTAGATTACAGAAAGCACCTGTAATTTGGTATAATACCTATACGTTATAGTTTACATGGACTTCTATTACGAAAGATTGGAGATAAGAAACAAATGCCAAAGTATTGTTCACCTGACTGTTCTGGATCAATAACGCCAGTTGACCAGAAGAATTAATTTAGGCAATAAATGAATAAGTCTTGGTATGTATGTTTCATGTAGGAAAATTGATTTAACTGAGTTTTCTAGTATGGCAGAAAACACTTTATTAGGTACACCTGCTTCTTTACATAAGACAGTAGCACAAGGCATAAAATGATGCAGATAGAGGTGAAGAGCTCAAGGTAAAGTTCCCAATAAATATGCATTTTCGCAACGGCCAAGAGAACAGTTCAAGCACAGCTTTGGACATATTTTAAAAAGAAGAGAACCGAAGGTATGATACATATGACCAAATCCTCTCAGCGGAGATGCGATGAGAACGAAGCATTCAGTTTAACACCGGAGTTTTCAAACTGACTGACAGCCTTAATGATTATAAAAGACGAGTTCTTCACCCAATTTGCGAAATTTCATTCTCTATTCAAAGAAGAGGTTTTGTTTTTTCTTTGACTTTGCTTGGGTACAAAACGGCCAAACATATGGCAATTTTAAATGCCATAATAATGATTTGACGTCTTGTGTGCATGTGTGTGAGAGAAAGAGACTGATGCGTAATCATACAAAACTACTGTACTACTAAATTGCAAATATTATTTAAATACTAATCTTTATGTTGATTTTTATTCTACTCTTATCTTATAGTCCTTCCCAGATGAAAGCCATAGAAAGGATCAAATGATAGTTTTGACAATTGCATGTTTAAATTCATGCATTTTGTTTTGATGGATCCAAGTTGAGTTAATTAACCTTATATTTTGTTAATATTACTGTTTGTGAAATGGGTGAATTTTTTTCAACCATGCATACACACACACGCACACACACACACAGGCACACGCACACACACACACACACACACACACACACACACACACACACACACACACACACACACACACACACACACACACACACACACACACAATTCTCAGACTACAGTTCTTCGGGCAGAAATGCTGATAAGAGCGGTCACAAGAGAATGGCTAGAATGGTCTGACAGAAAGGCTGATAACTCAAATCACCACACTCCAAAAACGTGGTGAGCAGAAAAACATCTCCGAATGGGCTACAAATTGAAGCTTGTGGTGGATTACAACAGCTGTCCAGATCTGATTCAAGTAGAGGACCTTTGTGATATGTCAAAATGAAGGATTTGTAGCTTGAACATACAGCTGACAAACCTGTACCCACGATGTGATGTAATCATGTCAACATGAGCCAGAATCTCAAAGGAGTTTTTGCAGCATCGTGTTGAATTCATACCATGCTGAATCACAGCTGTTCTGAGAGCTGAGGTACATCCTACCTTCTACAGTATTAGCATGGCATTGTTAATAGAGTGCATGTGGATTTTTTCCCCCCTTTTTCAAACAAAATACAACATCACAATAAATAAACAAACTTAAAGTGTTATTGGGCTGAAGAAGGACAGAGTCTGAGGAAAGTGTAGCTCAGAGCTGCAGCAGCACCATCCAAGGTGTTGCACAGAAAGCGTACAAAGACAGGATGAAATATGAAACAGAATATGTTGACAACTAGAATTCAAGTAAACACAAGACACAAGAGCTTTAAATTTGAATGTTTGTGGCCTAGATCTATACCTCAAAGATTATCTGTCGTAAGACATGCCAGAAATGACATATGATCATGGCAACATGTCACAGTGCTAGATCTTTGATGGAAAAATAAATACATTGCGTGAAGGATAGAGATTATTTTTGGCACTTCCAGGCTTAAAAACTCTTGACACTCTGAAAAAGTGTGCTCTGGTGCCTCAGCAGTGTGTGTATATATATATATATATATATATATATATATATATATATATATGTCACAAAAGTGAGTACACTCGTTACATCACAATTACATCTCGTCACATCTCTCACATCGCAAATATTTAGTTATATAATTTCATAGGACAACATTGCATAAATGACTCTTTGACACAATGTGTAAATTTTGTATAGCAGTGTAAATTTATTGTGTAAATTTATTGTCCCCTGAAAAGAACTAAAAATACCGCCAATAATAGCTGAATCCCTGGCAACAAAATTGAGCACAATTAGTCATTTTCCTTCCCCTTTGTCATGTGGCTCATTAGTGTGACAGTCTCAGGTGTCACCAGATAGCAGGTGAGTTAAATTTGGTATAAAAGCTCTTCCACTCTCTCAACCTGCCCACTGAAAGTCTCAACATGGCACCTCATGGCAAACAACTCTCAGAAGACCTGAAAAAAAATGCTGCTTTACATAAAGATGGCCTAGGCTATAAGAATATAGCCAACACTCTGCAACTGTGCTGCAATACAGTGGCTAAGACCATCCAGTGCTTTAAGAGGACAGGTTCTTCTCAGGACAGGCCTCGCCATGGTCGGCCAAAGAAGCTGAGTGCACGTTCTCAGCATCAGATCCAAAGATTGGCTTTGGAAAAAAGACAGATGAGTGCGTCCAGTATTGCTGCAGAGATTGAAGGGATGGGAGGTCAGCCTGTCAGTGCTCAGACCGTACGCCGCACACTGCATCAAATTGCTCTGCATGGTTGTTGTCTTAGAAGGAAGCCTCTTCTAAAGATGATGCACAAGAAAGCTCGCAAACAATTTGCTGCAGACATGCAAACTAAGGACCAGGATAACTGAAACCATGTCCTGTGGTCTGATGAGACCAAGATAAACCTATTTGGTTCAGATGGTGTCAAGCGTGTGTGGGGGCAACCAGGTGGGGAGTACAAAGACAAGTGTGTCTTGCCTACCGTCAAACATGGTGGTGGGAGTGTCATGATCTGGGGCTACATGAGTGCTGCTGACATTGGGGAGCTACAGTTCATTGAGGGAAACATGAATTCTGACATGTACTGTGACATACTGAAGCAGAGCATGATCCTCTCCCTCCGGAAACTATGCCGCAGAGCATTGTTCCAGTATGATAATGACCCCAAACACACCTCCAAAATGACCACTGGCTTGCTAAAGAGGCTGAGGGTAAAGGTGATGGACTGGCCAAGCATGTCTCCAGACCTAAACCCCATAGAACACCCCTCCGAGGTGGGAATCAAACCTGGACTCTGGTGACAATGCTTACCACTAAACTAGTGGTTCTCAAACATTTTCTGTCATTCCCCACTTAACGGGGTGGGTGAATTTTCAAGCCCCACTTGTCAACAAAATGATAACAAAATCGGCCAAGTTTACTATTTATTGAAATGTCAATTTCTAAACCAATAATATCAAATAACACAAGTTCAAAACAGATAAAATACATGTGCAATTGTTATAACAATTGGTATCGTTTGTCACTTATCTCAGTATAATAAAAAAAAAGATTTTTATGGGGTACCACTGGTGTAACACAATCGTTTGTAGTTTTGTAACAGATTTTCCCATGCGATTCTTCTGCCAGCTTTCTTTCAAAGAAGTCGAGAGACTTATTAATGTGACTGGGATGTATTGTCTCTAAGTGTTTTCCTAATTTGTTGTGTCTCATGCTGTCTGCTGCCAGCGGTTTAGGACACAAAAACACATATGGGTCTCTCCTCTGCCCTCATCATTCCCACCATGAATCCAAGTGCAACATAGGCTTCATCATATTTTATTTTCCGCTGGCTTTTTGGTTGATTAGACTGATTGCGTGGAATTGCCTGCTTTTTTGTCGTCCATGTAACAAATTTATCCATTGATGCTATTATGCCCACTACATACACAACTGACCCGGTTTGTGACTCCGGTAAGGTTAGTTTTATATTCACTTCTCCGGCTTCAATAGCTGCGTAAATAAAACCGCAAATAAGATACCGGCATATACATATATTTCCTCTCTACCTTGTCTTGAAGCTACAGTATACCTGCCTTTTTCTCGATTAAGTGCTTAAATTATACATGTTTTAAAGCATAAACCCCATTATTCTCTACTGCGCAACGAATGATTTAGGGATCATTGCAAAATGCCGCACACCAACAAAAAGTGTAGAATGGATCAAAAAGCAACTTTGTTGCCGCACTGGAAACTAGAAATGCTAGTACTGCCTGATAAAATTTTTTTAACAACATTACAGAAACATCTGCATACACATTGGAATGAATGAGAATTACATAAATAATACCGAAAGTTTCCTAATATGGTTCCATTGCAATTAACATGTTGGCATTAAACCATTATTGTTGCACTTTGGTTCCACTTTTTCAGAAATCAGAAATTCAACATCAAAATGACTTTGACGATGATGAGACAACATTGGCAGATGATACGCCCTCAGTTTTGAATAGTCTGACAACTTATTGTGTTTAACCCTGGAATACCAGCAGCAGGAGTGGCAGCATTTTCTATCCAACGCCTCATATGGTGCCAATAAATTAGTCTGTTTTGTCTGTGTTGACGTTCTCACTCTTGGACTTCTAGACCTAGGGTGATCAGCAGTGGAACCCACTGTTGGGAAGCTGTTCCATAGTTTGGAAATGGTATTCCTGGCCACCGGTGAGGTTTGTAGATGTCGCACCAAGTTTTGCTGTGAACAAAAAAACTTAAACTGAACCAGTTAGAGTAGAGAGAATGTTAGGCTTGGACTAGTTAATAGCAAAAGAATGTTCCAGAAAATTCATTGGCACCTTGTTTATTTTCTCATTATTTAGTTTCATTTTACTAAATTTAAATGTGAGGAATATAAAGAAACCATTTAGACAACATTTTTTCTCTGTTAACATGTCATAATTATTGACACCCCATCTCATCTATGAGATAGCTGATCTAATTTATTAATCTAAGGTAATTGAGTTAATGAAGAGCTTTGGTGCTGCAAACACTGATGGATTTAACATATAATAATAATAATAATAATAATAATAATAATAATAATAATAATAATAATAATAATAAAAACACATCCTTTCCTGCATAAGGGTTTTGTCAATCACAGACTCTATAAAGTATCAAGAGATTTCAAATGACTCACTGTCTCTCCCAAAACTCTTCAACCATGTCATGGGTGGATCTTCCAACAAAAACATCAGAATCAAAAACATCCGGTCAAATCTATAGCAAATTGTTTCAGAGCCACATGGTTTTCCCCAGCCCCTGATTTAAACCAGATTAAATGTGTAAGGTGTAGTGAGGCGAAGAGGCGTTTACAATAGAGCACTTGGGGCCATGAATGATCTAGAGAGATTCTGTATTCTCATCAAGCATTTTAAAGAAGGACAAGACTTGATGTTATCTTAGCAGTTCGAATAACTGGACTCATGTCATTGTGATTAAAATATTTTACTTAGGATGATGTACTGTATATTCAAATTAAAAGGGGATTATTAACAATCAATGATCCTTTTTTTTCTACATTATGGGGTCTCAATAATTGTAGATCTGGTAGGAGTTTTCTTTTCTATAAGCTTTGCACATCAGCTATTCATTCATTCATGAATCAATAAAATGCCAGATTGTTTCAAAATATTCATGATTTCAAGAGTTATTAATCTTGTGTGGTTTTCTGGTAAATAGCTTTAACAGTAGCATAAATAGCTGGATGCTTTCATGTTCATTATTCAATCATTATTCTTGTGCTGGCTGATACAAGACTGCAGCACGATTTTGATCCCTTTTTATCAGGTGATGTTCAGCTGGCTTATTTATCTCTTACAGAGGAAGAGGCTGACCAGTACAACCGACACAAAGCCGAGGTACTAGCCCGGTGTGGGCTCTCAAGCTCGCAGGCAGCCCCCAAGTTCCACCACTGGACTTTTGACATGCAGGCATCACCCCATGCTCAGCTGGATAAAATACACAGTATCGCTTATTGCTGGCTCCGGCCAGACAAGCTCAGCTCACGTGAAATCATGGCACGACTGGTAGTTGACAAGGCCGCGCCCTACCAAGAGAGGAGGGGAAGTGGGTGGGCATGCGTGTCCACTCGTAGGTGCCAAGAATCTACAGACGCGCTCGAGTGCGCAGTATCTACTCCCTTTCTAGGGACAGAAAGATAGAGGCCCATGGAGAGAAGTCCCCCGCCCCATTTTCTAATGAGCCAAAGAAGGAAAGACGAACTTATGCCCATCAAGCCGGAGATTCCACATGCCTTTCCGACCCGGGAATTCTGGGCCGGCTGCACCCACACCAAGAACCCCACCCAACACGCTGGGTTTGAGTTGGACGAGTGCCAATACCCGCCCTTCTTGATACCGGCAGCACAGTGACCCTCGCCCGCCCCTCAATCATCGCCCACAGTGCAAATCCGTGTGGACCTCTGCCAATCACATGCATACATGACAGTGGAAGATTGCCAGGGATCTCACACAGTTACTGCAGGTATTGTGCAGGTATTGTTCCCCTATTGCTAGGACGAGATTGGCCCGATCTGTTGGTGAAATCTCCGACAGGGAGACAGAGAAAAGGAAGCGAGTCCCGAGCTGAGCGCCGACAAAGAAAATAGAAAACTCCACCCCCTATCATGCTTGAAAACCTCTTAGAGTAAACCGGCCTCTGCTCCGCTCCTCATCTCTCTGCTGATTATAGAAAAGAATTGGAATGGAACTTGTAGATCCACTTCCAAAGTCTGCCAAAGGACATGAGTATATCCTCGTTATTTTGGATTATGCAACGCCATATCCAGAAGCCCTCCCACTACAAAAGGCCTATTCCAAGAACATCACGCACAAGTTAGTTCTCCTCTTCAGCTGGATGGGAATACCGAAGCCATGAGATACCCCAAGCCATGCTCCCAATAGCGCCTACTCTGCTCTCTATATAGCTTTGCTCACTAGCAAGCAACTAATCACCACGGACAGCGGAAAAGGGGTGGGGTGGGATTCCTATTTTCATTTGCCGTCCTGGAGACAGACATTGGGCGATTATAAAAGGAGAACGAAACTTCAGGTGAGTTGGATGTACGGGACAAAAAAGCTGCTAAGTGTTTTCTCTGTCAAGTCTTGCAGACTCTGAAAGCGCCGGAGAGCCCAGAGTTGAAGCGCACAAGAGGATTATATGCCGCAGCATGGCCACCGCCTCCGCAAGCTTGCCTGCTGCCCCGTCGGTGGAAGACGACATTGCTCCACTCCCTTGAAGGTATCTCACTCTGCACTGGCTCACCCTTACACTACACACTTCACTGTTTCACTTCACAGTATTTCTTGTTATACAGCAATAAAGGAAAACAATCCTGCTGAAATAATACTGTCTAAATCAGGCTGTAGAGGACGCAATTTGTGCAGTGTTGAAATGAAAGTGTGGTTGTTGCCTTTGCATGTCAACCCAGAACTGAAGCAGCATTTTGAAGAGAACAGCTTCCACTTTGCAGGGCAGGATCTGGAGAGAGAGGATAGAGGTTGTGGAGCTCAAGTAAGTCAGCTTTTTATACAGGAAGTCGTGTATGCTCGGTTTCCTGGATGTATAAAAAACACGATTTGATAGGATTGGGCATTTCCTGTCTTGTATAACATCTTATATAATAGTGTAAAGATAAAATGCATTGTCTTACTTTTGATACCAACACATGTCACCTGGAGATAATCACATGGACAATTTTGTGCACGTATGTAGCGCCCCTTAAAATTATGTGAATTAGATTATCCATGATAAATGAAACACCCTACTGAGAGTAACGGCAATTTTACTGTAATTAAAATAAAATAAATATATATATATATTTTTATAATGCCATGTTTATTTTGTACACTATTATTATTGCAGACTGGGCTAGTTCATCAAATCCCATTATTGCTTTTCAATTAGTCAGTCTATAATCTTGGTTTGTATTTATTTATTTTATTTTATATACATGTTATGATACAGTATATATTTTGATCATTCAGTATACTACCTGTGATGCACCACAGCTTGGGGAATGTAAAAAAAAAATCAATTCACAGGAAAGCTTTTATGATGCCGATCCACACAGAAACCTGTCAATGATTTTGTTTGTTTGTGTGCGCATATGTGTGAAGGGGACTGGAGTGTGTGAGAGTGCTGTGTATGCTGCTGAGAGAGGAAATGGATGAATGAGTGTGGTGGCAGACCATGAATAAGGTGAGACGGAAGGATCTAGGAGCAGTGCTCCTTCATACTAACCACCCAACGAAGGATGCATTCAGATGGCATAGTGGAAATATGAGCAGAAAAAGTAAACACGTGGAAATTTGGTCAGTTTGAGTCTTATTTGCTCAAGAACAAATAAGAATTCACGCAAAATAAAGCAAAACTGCTGAACATTTGAGATTACATTCAAAAGTTTAAGCTTTCTTTATTCTTTGAATGAAATTAAGTTATAGAGTATTATGTAGTGGCGGCACGGTGGTGTAGTGATAAGCACTGACGCCTTGCCCCTCCAGGGTCTGGGTTTGATTCCCAGCCAGCCTCGATTCCCATCTGTGTGTGCATTCTCTCCCTGTGCTTGGTGGGTTTCCTCTGGGTACTCCGGTTTCCTCCCACAGTCCAAAGACCTGCAGATTAGGCTAATTGGCTAATCCTGCGACCCTGAATACAGGATAAAGCGATATAGATGATGAGTGAGTGAGTACTATATAGTTTCACTGGTTAAGTTGTATATTTCTGGCATCAAGCTCAACTGAGTTACCAGTTTTGAATAAGCCGAAATAATGTACGATATCTTTTTCCCCATTCACTTTTTTGCTAATCCCAGAGTGCCACAAACTAGTCGGCCTCTGCGGTTGAAACTTGCAGACGATGAAAATGTGCATGGCCATTTATTATTTAAGACATAATTACGTGTGAGGCTGCTGTGTCAGGCAGCCACTGGGAGTGAGGCTTTTCATTAGGTGGCTTGTCATACAACCGAGGCCGCAGGCATGTCACATTGCTCACTTGCTGCCAATGTTCACCCAACTTTGGAGTCTTAATGAAAAGGGGCAGGCTGGAAAAGAATGGAGGACAGAAAGGGAGCATTGTCTGAACAATTTGCCCAGTATTCTTTTTTTTCCCCAATGCTCACAAGGTCTCCCTTTCCCTTTCATCCTCTCACACTCCTCTCTTTTCCTGCTTCTATCTTCATGAAATTGCTGCCCTCTGGGACTCAATTTAAATGTCAAATGAAACTGATTGGATTTCATTGGCACTGATAGAGAGGGACAGACGAGTGAAATGTGGGAAGAGCGCAGAAAGCACTGTCAGACGGGTTGAAGAAAGGAAAAATAAACAAGGTTATCACACTAATTTCTCCATAACAAAAAAAAAAACAACAAAAAAAAAACAATGCTCTCTAGCACTAACATTTTAGCACAACACTAAGTATTTAAATGGTTATTTAAAAAGTGGACAGAAAACCATTAGATGAAATCTTTGGTCTTTCAAGAGCTGCTGACTGGACCTTCAGCAAAATCCTTAAAGCTTAGTAGCTCAGTTCTGTGCTTTCATTGGATTATGGCTTATACTGTATATACAGTAGGTCACACTGGAGACTGCTCCCAAATGTAAAAATCCAAATATAAATAATTAAGAACATAATTTACAACCAACTAAGACTTCTTAAGATTACGCTGCCGTGTCCATCCATTCGGCAAAGGATTATAGATCTAACAATAGGTTATGCTTTTCAGCACTGGCATTTATTATTCACATACTCATTAATGTCTGAAAATGTTTTGGAACTGATCAGATCACTCGAGAACTTGTTCACATCTGTCTACAGCTTTCACATTATGAATTCTTACTGATTTGCCAACTAATTTGTAACATTACGCCTTCAGCTGTTCCCAGATCCAAAACTTGTTATAGAGAACAGTGCCTGCCAAGCGACTGATGCTCTGATTTTCAAAGATGCTAAATAAAGCGTACAAATTTGTACAACTCTGATAAATGGCATGTACAGTTTGTGGGTGTTTATTACAGGTTATTAAAATACATAAAAATTCTGACAGCATGTGCAAACACACAGAAGGAAAATAATTCATAAATGATGTTTTTAGGCATGTGTTCTTGATGGCTGTAATGAGTTTAGATTCAGTATTCTTTTCTGAAGAGTAACTGAAAATTTTAGCAAACGCTCAATTATGAATCATGTACACACCAATCAGCCATAATATTACAATGCAAAACATTGTTGTATACCTTCCCCTTTCGTCACCGGAGCAGTTCTGCCCCTTAGAGAATAATTCCACGGGACCTCTGGGCATGTGCTGGGATGTCTGGCACCAGGACTTGGCAGTGGATACTTTGGGTGCTGTGGCGTGTTGGTTGGTGCATTCGTGGATCACATTTTTTTTCTCTGGCACATCCTATACTGTACTGTAGGTGCCCAATTGGATTGGGATCAGGGAAGTTTAAAGGCCTGGTCAGCAGCCCTACAGCATGTGTGCCAGGATGTGGTGCACTGGCTGTTCTGATGCCTTCCTGTCATTGGGTGTGTTCTGATCAGCCTGAAGTACCCTGTATACTTGAAGTATACTGCACAGGGTGTCCAGCCATGTCGAGTACAATTTCAAACTGCAGGGAGTGAAACTGCTTAGTTCAAAGGGGATGGTGTAGGGAACAAGTGAACAAGTCTCGTCGGGAGCGGGAATGAAAAATTTCCCCTCTTTATTTAAGTTAAACACATTTAAAAAGTATATATTTTATTTTGGTTTTAATACATTTGAGATTTTATTCGATTTCCGTAGTGTGCACTTTCAGTAGCAGCAACAGGTTTCCACAGTACAGTACTTATGTTACCAGGGTAACGCACAGAGGAAGTGACGTCTGCACTGGTGATGTTGCAGGGTGTTTCAAATGGTGGAATTTTGTTCAGGGAAGTTCCTTTAATGGACATTCCCTGCACACGGAGCAGGGAGTAAAAAAAAAACTTCAAAGCAAAGCAGGGAGTAAAAAAACTTCAAAGCGAACTTTGAAGTACACTTCCAAATGGAACACAGCCATTGAATTTTTTGGCTATTTGCTATTTGCTGCATTGGCTTTTCTGTGCGATCAGACAGGATGGGCTGGCCTTTGGTAACCATGGGCACACGTGATCTTGTCACCAATTTACTGCTGTATATGTTAGCGCGTTAACGTTATGTGGTGTTTACATAATGACTTTTTTTTATTTGTAGTCATAATTCAGAATCTGAAGAGCCTGAAATAGAATTTTAAGGATCAAATTAAACAGACCAATGACATTTAGAGATTACAAATTCCCACCCTAGTCTTGTGTCTCACCATCCTTTTATTTGTTTCTGTTGAAACCTTGTCAGAAAACACCCTCTTCTCCTGGAATCGCTCTCCACCACTATTTGAATTCACCTCACCTGTTACTCAGTTAGCCCTCTAATTAAGTCTTTGTGTTTTCATATTCTGCTCTGGTTTTTCACATGTGTGTTTTTGATATCTGCTTTGCTCCTTTTCCCTTCGACGCTTGCTCTTTTTAGCGTTATCATCTTGATCGTTTATATGAACCTTGCATTAAATGCCTTTTTATTCACTACTCTTGTCAGGGCCTGACATATTCCAATACAACTTTAACAAATGGCTTGCTTAAAACAAAAGTGAATAAATGTTGAATTATCTACAAGTATTAAGTCTTCTACTGGTTAATAATAAAACAAAGTAAAATTAGAAAAAGAAAAGAAAAGAAAAAAACCTTGAACAGTGGGCAGGAAATAGATCTATACAGAATGCACACAAATACTACATGGCCTTGCTCAATCAAGCAGCTGTCAATCAAATACCAACTCTTGTGCAGAAGGTGGTGAATGAAATGCTTATTCATTCAGAAGATCTTCTTGTATTTATTTATTTTTATTTATTGTTCTAAATCTTTGACCTTGGTTTATTAGAGCAGTATCTCTCTATATCTGACTCTGAGAGAGAAGAGACTATGAACACTTTGGCGGTTATGACCGATTATGAATTGCTTTGATGCAGATTCACTTCACTGTGACTGCAGCATGCATCTTTTCTTTGACATACAAAGTGTTTAGCACAAACCCTGTGGTATTTAAATTTTCAGCAATATGAATGAATTCAACCTGCAGCTGTAGCAAAATTCAAGTATCTGCCCTGGCTGATCAGGATCAAGTTCAGTGGATCCATACACACCTTTATGTGATACAAAGGCAGAGATGGTACTGTATACTGAATTTTTATTGTTGCTGGTTTCAAGTACGTAAAGGGAAAAATGCATGAAAAAAATGCAGTTTTATATAAAAAGTATGTAGATTTTTTATTATATTCAGAAGAAAGCCAAAAGGAAATGAAAGTGATTAACTTAATTTTTAAAATAAATAAATACATTTATTTAGCAAACATTTTTTGCTTATATGCAGGCACAGCATTAGTTAGCTGCACCAATAATTATTATCTCGATGTTGGGTCCTCGCATGGATAGTATGACAAATGTCAGTGTGTGTGTGCGTGCATAACAGCGAATTAGGTCATTTGCATCTGTCAGGCGCCTGACTCTGAACACAGACCTGATGTGACCTCATTGTCCTTCTGTCATCACAGCTCTACTAATTAGATCAACAACATTAAGAGCCTGTTCATATGAATTAAAGGAACTTTCATTTTAAGGTCTGCTGCTACGTCTGTGAACGTGTAATCTCTAATGAAGTCAGCTTCATGTTGTCCCTTAACACACTACGTTTATTATTACAGCACGCTGAAGGAGGCTACCACACACTACATGTAGTGTTCTGCAATATTAAGACACTATTTATTTATTTATTTTAAACATTTAATACGTTAAAATTGATTGATTTAGATAGTATGGATCTTTATTAAACATCACATGACATTATTTAACTGCCCTACATAGTAAATGTTATATGCATCTCTGTGGAATTGCTTTTGCCAACACACACAGTTGTCTTCCCCTCAGAGGAACCTTGGTTCTCATAGCTAATTAAGGCTATGCATAAACCTAAATCTAATTTCATTGCATTGTATTGCACATGCACTCACACACATATCCATATGTATTACTCACATTGTTAGCTTTCAGACTTACAGTTTATAGTTGCTAATGTTCATCCTGATTTGCAATATTACTCTTTTGAATATCTCCACATTTAAGCAGTACAGCAGCACCATATGCGGATGCATCAAGAGAGCGAGAGGTTATTTCGTTTTTAATTCTTGCATTCATTTACCACTCAAGCTCAATCATGAGCAATGCTTTCTATTTATTCAGCCCAATTTGCAAATGATAAAACTGCAGATGCAAAATCCATTGCAAAGCTACAAAGCCCTAAAATCCTAATGAATATAAAAATCACAATTACAACAATGAAAGTCCAATCATTTTAAATGTACATTGATCAAAGTGGATTTTCTGGAACAGCAAAGATCACAAACACATACAGTAACACTACGCTCCAAAGAAACAAAACAACCAGAGTGGCTCCAGTTGTGTGCTGCTATAGGGCAACCACCTGACATTGTTAAGAAATGCTACAAGATTTTATAAAGGGTGTATTTTTACACAGTGTTTTAAATACTGTAGGTAAACGTAAACATACAGTAACAACTAATCTTATATCGGCATACAAATTTAATGTATTCTGGTGAAAATTTGTATTTCTATACGCATTTTTTTCCCCATAGGAAATAATGTAAATGCAGCTAATCCGTTCCAGCCACCCAAAAATATTACCAATATTTCCAATTTCCAACACTAATAATATTTTTGTACATAAAACAATCAAAACACTTAGAAAAGACATATAAATGAACGAAAGTATTAAATCCATCCATCGTGGAATCCCTGTAGTTCAGGGACTGTGGAGGCCAGTGGTGACCATTATATTTATTCCCTTTTGTATGACCATGGTAGGACCTCCGGTCTTTCATTCACACACTACCGGTAATTTGAAAACGCCAATTAGCCTAATCTGCATGTCTTTGGACTGTGGGAGGAAACTGGAGAAGCATGCGGAGAACACACAGACCCAACATCGGAATATATCCCTGGTCCTGGAGGTGCAAGGCGACAGTGCTGCCTAAAGTATGAAAGAATTAGACATTAAACCTCACTTAACCTTCATTTATAATTCCTTATGGCACCAGCTTCTTTTTCAGCAATTATTCCTTTAAAAGTGGAGGGAAAGAAAGTCACATTTGTAAACTCACTTTGCTTGGATTTAGACACATACAAACACGTCTTGAAGGACTCCCAGATGTGAGCACAACGCAGCCGCCGTTCGGTTCGGTCTGTATGCAAATTTCAATTCTTAAGACTAAAATTCATAAGGGAGGCCATTTGTATGCCAGGACTCCACTGTAATTCATTAGTGCAATGTGACCTTACAGAGTGATGGCACGTCAGTTAGAACAGTTGAAAAATACTAATTCTATGTAGTTCCTTGTTCCAACAACCTGTTACAAATCTGTTGACATACTAATTATTTCGTTAGAATAATTTGACTGATGTTTCACTGATGTTGTTGCTCACTGACCCATTTAGCAGTTTATATATTTCTATTCAAATGATACCGTATTGTAACTTTTGTAAATTTGTAGATTTGTACATTCCATCTCAGTTTGTTTTTACATTTATTTATTTTTTATTGGAAACCTTATTGGAAAATGTAATTGTATTATTGTGCTTTTTTTTGCTTTTCATTGTGGTGAAATTTTTCATTGATCTTCCTATTGTATTCTATCTTTCCATTTTAAGTCACATATAATCATCTAAGCATTTCACTGTGTAAATACAAACTGGAATCTGAATTAGCTCCCCAGAAATATTATTGAACATACTAATAAACAAAAGGGAAATATGGGCTCACAACAGGTGCAATAAAAAGGTATTTGCCCTGTTGACATGTGGTGGGAGTCAGGGTACTTACGCTTTCCTCCGAGTGTGCAATACCACTCCCTAACCTTATTTGAAGAGTGTTTTAAAGGATATAATTATAGCTATTGTTCTCCCCTTGACACGTAGAGGTCAAGTTGAAAGGGCAAATCCCTAGAGTGGGGTGAGAACTGACTATAACTAAATTTGAGAGAGAAAAAATTGGGAAGGTTTAAAAAAGGAACTATGTCAAGCATTAATAAAAGCCCCTTGGGGCAGAACTCATGCTACACCATGTGCAGGGAATGACTGGGGTTCCTTGTCTTTTTTTTTATACCATATTTGGCTCCTTTACCATACACCATGGCTGCCATGCCATCAAACAACAACAACAAAAAATCGTACTGTAAGTGTAAAATGATCAGCGATAATATTAAAAGCACATAGCCTTTGGTTTCCTTTTTCAGTCGAACTGCTGATTGATCTGTGTATATAATATACAGAACCTATTCTATTGTAAAACACGTTGCAAGCTTGGGAGAGGAAAATAGCACTCATGGATTGAATAATAATTGCACATCAGAACTGCATGGTGGCCTTATTTCCCCAAGTTCAGAAAAGGAAGAGAAATGTCTCTTGTTTTTCCAGTGCTAGAATTTTTGTGGTGCTAAAACCAGGCAACCGTGGTTAATGATATTAGCTCTTCTTTATGCACCTCACTGATGACAGGAAATGTGCCTGCTGTATCAAACACGGGAGAGAAAATAGGTACATCTTCAAACCACTTGAAATAAGCTGCTAGGATGTATTACATAGTGCTTCTAAAAATTCATTAGATAGTCACCTGTGGTTAGGGTGACAGTTTAATGTATATCGTTATTAAAGTTGTCCAACCTCACCATAATTTATGGTTATGAGAAACGAAATGATTTTCTACTGAGATGTAGTTATTCATATGACATGTACGGCTCCATTCCGAAATGGGCAATATTGTATCCTATATGTATAAATGTACATATTTGTATATAATGTAGACTCTTTATGTACATTTTCCCACTTGGATTTAATTTCACTTGTCATTAAATGTAATCTTATGTTTCTTTCTTTCTTTTTTTATTTTTTGGTGGTGTCACAAAACACAGTGGTTAGCACTGTAGTTTTGCACCTCCAGGGTCGAGGGTTTGACTCCCCCACTCAGGTTTGTGTGTCTATCTGGTTTGCTTATTCTCTCTGTGCTTCGTACAGTACTGTAGGTTGAGCAGGGTTCTCTGGTTTCCTCCCACAATTTAAAGATCTACACAGTAGACATTTGATGTGTCCAACTTGCACATAATGTGTGAGTGTGTGAGCAACCCATCGAGGGTGTACCCTGCCTAATGCCCGGATTCCCCTGGGATAGGCTCCAGGCCTCTCATGACCCTCTGTACAGGATAAGTGGTATAGAGACTACGACAGAACGAGAGGGGGTACAGAGTTCAGCAGAAATGTTGAAGGTCATGCTTACTTTTTTTTTTACACATTGTTTAATGGGTTGGAACATGACTTTCTCTGAGAAACATGATTTCTGCCACATCTGTTTTTTTTTTCTTCTTTGCATGAGAAACTCCTATGCCTGATGGCTTTATCTAGATAATCTGCTTCAACCTGGCACCAACAGTGGAAACTAATTTCACACTTTTACAGTTTAAATTATGTAGATATAGCTTTAGGTCATCAGCAGTCATATAAGCATTTCACTTCATATCATAATGTATACGTGACAAATAAAATTTGATTTGATTTGATTAGACATATGTTAAGTCATTGGATCTTTCTGTGATAACCCAAAAGAGGAGATCTGACCGTATATGAAATGCAAATGTAAGCATGTTATTGCTGTATTAACAGCATTGGTACTGTATCCTATGGTAACAATTACTATATATATACTGGGTGTGTATGATTGTAATTTATGAATTTGTAAGGAATATTTAAGGATGGATGTCGTATATCAGTCATTCTTGTTAACTGCGACAAAACTATGTTCAGCACATACAGTAATAGTGCTTCTGTAAAATTAAGAAATAAATCATATTTTAATTATGAACAATTTTATAAGCTAAATCAACACAGCATTTCAATCATACTCGAAAGTGATAAAAAAAAAATTTCACTTGATAAGTGTCCGCACTAGACCTGAAAAAATCATTATCCTAAACAAGTGTTCACATTTTCACATAGCAAAAAAATGATTAAAATATGAAAAAGAAAAAATAAATCACTTATTGCATGCCAAGTAAAAAAGGTCCATGTTCATTAATTGTTGGCTGTTAAAAAAACAAAAAAAACACTAAATTTTAATTTGCGGAATTTGTGTCCTGAGTTTCTGTCAGTTAAAAAAAAGGCCTCTTCATGACTTCATGTTTGTTCTATAACTTCAGGTTCTCAGGTTCTTGTAAGTTTGATAATTTTTTGTATTTTAAAGAATTGACATTGATAATGCTTTGGTCACAACCACAACATGTCAACACCATATGTCTTAAATTATATTAAATTTGGGGTACTTTTTAGTCAAATGAATGAATTCCAAGCACATTATTATATGCATCTAGTAAATAATGCAAAACCAAACTGGCTCTCACATACAGTACATTTCAGAAGTTATCTAACGTAATGTGGAATTTTGACAGTGGTTCATTTCACTACTTAAATACTTTTTACATTTTATTCAGCAAAACATTAGATTCTGTTAATTTCTGTTAAAATACACACTCATTCACACACTATAGGCAATTTGGGAACGCCAGTTAGCCTAATCTGCATGTCTTTCTACTGTGTGAGGAAACCAGAGCACCTAGAGGAAGCACACATGCAAAGGAGAACATGCAAACTCTGGAGGTGCAAGGCGAAAGTACTAACCACAAAGCCACAATTCAGTGGTTTTGTTTACATTAAAATGTTTTGAAGATTGATTCCATAGTGTTAAACGCTGCATAAATGTTAACATTTTATACCGCATTGACTACCACGGTCTGAATGCCATCACCATCAAAAATCGCTATCCTCTTCCACTCATGACCACGGCCTTCGAACTTCTGCAAGGAGCATGTGTGTTCACCAAACTGGACTTGCGGAATGCATATCATCTAGTGAGGATAAGGGAGGGGGACGAATGGAAGACTGCATTCAACACACCCACAGGCCACTACGAGTACCTAGTGATTCCCTTCGGGCTTACCAATGCTCCTGCTGTTTTTCAAGCCTTGGTTAATGACGTGCTCAGAGACTTCCTGAATATTTTCGTTTTTGTGTACCTGGACGACATTTTAGTTTTTTCTCGTTCTCTGGAGGAGCACAGATTGCACGTTCGACAAGTCTTGCAGAGACTCCTCGAAAACAAACTTGATGTCAAAGCCGAGAAGTGTGAATTCCACCAAGAGTCTGTGTCTTTCCTTGGCTTTATCATCGCCCCTTCCAGCCTTCAGATGGAGCCATCTAAGTTAACTGCTGTCACCAACTGGCCCACACCCACCACAAGACGAGATCTCCAGCGATTCTTGGGGTTTGCCAATTTTTATAGGCGCTTCATTAGGAATTACAGCTCCGTGGCGGCGCCTCTCACCTTGTTAACCTCTACCAAAGCTCCTTTTCTCTGGAACAAGCAGGCTGAGGATGCATTCACCAACCTAAAACATAGGTTCACATCTGCACCCATATTAATCATCCCGGATCCGTCCCTCCAGTTCGTGGTGGAGGTGGACGCCTCCGAGTCAGGAATTGGGGCTGTCTTGTCCCAAAGATCACTAAAGGACAACAAGTTGCACCCTTGCTCCTTCTTCTCCCGTTGTCTCTCCCCTGCTGAGAAGAATTATAACATAGGAGATCGGGAACTGTTGGCAGTTAAACTTGCTCTGGATGAGTGGAGGCACTGGCTGGAGGGAACTGCCTCTCCATTTGTGGTCTGGACCGACCATAAGAACTTGGAATATCTCAGGTCAGCCAAGAGACTTAACGCCCGTCAAGCCAGGTGGAGCCTGTTCTTTTCTCGTTTTGATTTCGTGCTCTCGTATCGCCCTGGCTCCAAAAACATAAAGCCTGATGCCTGTCTCGACAGTTTTCCATGCCCCAAGACCCATCTTGAGACAATTCTGCCTCCTCGTTGCCTGGTGGCGGCCGCGCTCCTGGATATTGAAACGCAGGTGAAGAAGGCACTTAATCGGGAACCAGGTCCAAGCAACGTTCCCCCCGGCCTCCTCTTTGTCCCAGCGTCCGTCCGATCCCAGGTGCTGGAATGGGGACACAGCTCTCGAATTGCCTGTCACCCGGGGAGAGCCCGCACCCTATCCCTCCTTCAGCAAAGGTTCTGGTGGCCATCTATGAAGGCGGATGTTCAAGGGTTTGTGACAGCCTGTGACACCTGCATTAGGAACAAGTCGACCAACAAACATCCCGCTGGCTTCCTAAAACTTCTCCCAGCTCCTCGCCGACCTTGGTCTCATATCACCCTGGATTTTGTTACTGGCCTCCCCAATTCTGATGGCAATACATGTATACTGACCATAGTTGACCGCTTCTCCAAGTCTGCCCATTTCGTTCCCTTGCCAAAGCTCCCGTCAGCCAAGGAAACGGCTGAGTTGATGATCCTCCACGTCTTCTGTCTGCATGGCCTCCCCTCCGACATTGTCTCCGACCGTGGCCCCCAGTTCTCAGCAGAGTTCTGGAAGGCATTTTGCAGGTTAATCGGAGCAACAGCAAGCATATCCTCTGGTTATCACCCTCAGTCAAACGGACTGAAGATTGAACCAGGAACTGGAAAAGGCCCTAAGGTGCATGGCCTCACGAGATGCAACTACGTGGAGTAGGACACTCCCCTGGATTGAGTATGTGCACAACTCTCTACCAACCTCTGCCACAGGCCTCTCACCCTTCCATTGCTGCTTGGGCTATCAGCCACCACTGTTCCCATCCCAAGAAGAGGAAGTAAATGTACCTTCAGCCCTGTCTTTTGTTCGCCGCTGCAAGAGAGTTTGGTCCCAGGCCAGAACCCGTTTCCTACGCACCATCAGGACCTTCAAACGGCAAGCTGACCGACGCCGCTCGGCAGCCCCCAGGTACCGAGTGGGTCAGAGGGTGATGCTGTCCACCCGAGACATTCCCATCAAAACAACCTCCCACAAATTATCTCCCAGATTCATCGGACCATTCACGATCACCAAAGTAATTAACCCTGTTTCGGTCAGGCTTTCCCTACCCCTCTCTATGCGCCGCATCAACTCGACATTTCATGTCTCGCAGCTCAGACGACTGGTTCCCAGCCCCCTATCCCTTCCCACCCGCCCTCCCCCTCCTCCTCAACTCATCGACGGGGGTGAGGTTTTTACAGTGCGCAAACTGCTAAGAGCTCGACGCCGAGGGAGGGGCCTACAGTACCTCGTCGATTGGGAGGGTTATGGGCCAGAAGAAAGAAGTTGGGTCCCTGCCAGGTTCATTGTCGACCCAACTCTAATATCTGACTTCCACCGGCAACACCCAGAAGCACCAGCTAGGACGCCCGGTGGCGCCCATAGGAGGAGGGGTACTGTAACAGTACGCCATGTCACGCCCTCCGCTCTAACCAAGCCATGATCACCTGCAACTCACCTAACCCTCTCCACATTCCATCCCACGGCTTCTGTTTTGCTGCCTCATTCACTGGCATGAGCACACCTGCTCTGCATCTCATTCGTCACTTTCTCCCTATTTAAACCAGCCACAAACAACCATCCAGTGCCGAATTATTGCGTGCCACAAGCCTAGTGTTTTTTTGTGTCTAGTGTTTTGTGAAAATAATACCTTTTTACCTTTCATGTTATTGACCCTTTTTTCTCTTCTGGTTACACCCTTAGCTTCACGAGTTGGAACTGTTCACTACATTGATTGATAACCCGGCTTTGAACCTTTGCTTCTGTTTTTGACTCCGGCCCTGCCTTTATCCTCAGGATTGCTGAAACTCCAATCTCTCCCTCAAACTGCACATTGGATTTTACACGTGCACCACAGCCCTCACCTCTCCACACAGCCACGCTCACTCCTCTGCCGTGCTTGCTCAACCTGTGCGTTCAGTGCTCTGTCTCTCATCCACCTCCACAACCAAGCCACGCCACAGCTCTTTTCAGACAGCACCCCAAGTACTGGTTTCTTTTGATCATCTCTCTCTCTCTGTTTCACCTCCTCATTTTGAAATAAACTCTGTTATATTGAATCCAACCTATTGTGTCTGCTTTTGGGTCCTCCAAGCCTGCCTCACACAGACCAGCCGTGACAGAATATATATATATAGTTTTCGTTCTGCGAATGTAGTGTCTGGTCACCTCGCTGCTGCTCCTCACACTGCTCCAATGTTGTGGCAGCCCTCACTGTAGACACTCCCCAGTCTAATCCAGGGTTTCAGTAGACCTGAGCTGAGTCTGATGTACTCGCTTTCATTGCAGACAACGCTGACTAATGTTACATTCAGTGCGGTATGCCTGCAACATGACATAAAAGCAACATGACACAAACACCACCACCCACCAGCCATGCACTGACCACCACCTGCTCAACATGCCTTCCTTCAATGTCGTCTTTAAAAGTTCAAAACAGTTTACAATTCATTTACAATTGTAACATTTTGTATAGCAGTTTCTATGCCATAATTTCTTTCATGCAGTTCCACAGCTTATGTGATAATTTGCTAAAACACCAAATTTATTTATTTTTTTTTTACATTTTTGCACACATTATTGCATCTATTGTGTTCTTGGTTAAAATGACATATAATTAAAAATGATCTAAGATTTTAAGTGAGTGACTCATTATAATTGATAGCACATTTATAGACTCCCATGCCATTCCATTTAAGCTATAATGAAATATAATAATTCTTTGACAACATTAGTGATTATGAAATTCTCTTTCTTCCTTTGAGTCTTAAGAATAAAATTCTACTGCCTTACAATCTACACCGTCTAACTGTATTTAAGAGGGCGTGTCAAACTAGTCAAATTGGGGCTTTTGAAGTATAATAGAACACAGTTATGAGAGAAAAAAAAAACATTATTCCCCTATATAATCCCCTGATACACTAATGCATTTCTATGTTTGGATACCATCTTGGAGCCATGATCGGACTGCCCGCGTCATTTTTTAAACACTTGTATCCTGGAAACTTCTTTAATGGCCCAAGCATGTGGAAATGGCTTGGAGCGAGGTCAGGGCTGTATGGGGATGTGGCAATAACTCCCAGCCGAGTGCTTGTAATTTGGAGGTGTTGCTGTGGGCAGTATGAGGTCATTTATTGTTTTGCAAAAACAGAACACCTTTGATGATTAACCCAGGGCATTTTTTTCCCGGAAAGTATTCCACTGAATGTTTACTGGAAATGACTGCAGTGGGCTCCGAGCCACATCTGCTTTACATTCATGGACCTTACGGCCTTTTTTAAAACCATTTAAATGTATTGGTGTGGCTCAAGAGTCTCATCACTTTACGGTTCTTGAATTTTTTTTGGAAATATCAAACAATAAATCTTACACATGTACATTTGTTTTTTTTATTATTTTTATTATTTTTTTTCTTTTAGGAAATATGTTGCTTTGTATGGATGTATGGACAAGACGTAGAGACACAGTGGAATCATTGGGTCAATCATACTGTATGTCTGTTTAATTTCTGCATTACTGCAAATATTGATGTCCTTTAATTTAATCAACCTCGTCATTCCTTTGTTCACTATTTTACCTTAAAGTCTGACTAACATGCAGGGACAGCATTACCCTATGCTTATCAGTACTCTTTGCTTATCTGGTCTCTAGTGGGGACAAGCCATAAGCTTGCAAATGTTAAGCTTTTCCATTTTCTACAGCACAGATAGGAACGTATTTGCCCATTAGCTGCATATGTGTATTCTTAGCACACACATAGGTACATACCCTCAGCTAACCTCTAGAACGCTTCGCTTGGCCTAGCTTCAGTTTCTGGGGATAATTCTTGGAGATAAACCCTTTGGGTTGTCATGTGGTGGACTTTATTGTGCTGTGCAGGTGGGACATGGCACAGTAAAGCCACAACAGGGAGCATGCCAATCCCTCCTCCAGGTGTTTAAAATTGATAAAAATGCATGTTGTAGGTAATGGACTGCAGCGAACCATTCGCAAGAGACGTAAGGGGAAGACAGAGATGAATTTTGGACCATGTTCATTTTCACATTCAGCCATATTTAGCTTTCAATTTGGTCTGCCTTGACTTTAAGATACAAATGAGCCACTTGAGATTTTACCTGGAACCTATGGAACAATACTACTACTACTAATAATAATAATAAAACTGTCATCTGTCAGAATTCATACATTTTATGTATTTAAACATAATGAAATGATCACTAAGAAACACATCCAGAGGCACCCTCATTAAACCACCATACAAGCCAACTGAAATACAGTATGGATTTTTAAATAAATAACAATTGCTTAACTCTGGCAGTCACTGTAACATTCTCTCTTTTCTCTTTTATTCACATAGCCACCTGTTCACAGTCAACAAGAGGATATGTAATATAAAAGGTATTTGTGCATAATGCATAGTTCTAGAAATATTGTTTATTACGAATATCTTAGGCAGTAATCGAATATTTTGACTATTTCATTGCTTCTAAGCATCTTTTACCCATCTTTATTTCAATTTTATAAAATGATTGTTCATACATATAAAAGTATGTGTAAGTATTATCTTCAAACAGATCATATTTTATCTATTAAAAGAAAGCATGTTATGTTATAATATCTCACAAGCATTATGTGCATCCTATGATTCACTTAGGTCATCATGTTGGCAAAGTGACCATTTTTGCCATGTCTGAACTGTCACATCTGTGCCACCGCAGCCCCGGGGGTTCGCGTTCCTCGGAGTACTGAGCCGCCTCCCTGTCTCCCCCTGGTGTGTCTGCGTGTGTATGTCTTTCACCATTAGCACTAAATGAAGTTCACCTGTGTCTTCCTTGTGTGTCTCTCTATTTAAGCCAGCCGCTCCCATAGTCCCTTGTCTGTTCTCCGTTTGTCTTATTTTGAAGAGCTGCCCGTGTGTGTATGTGTTTGCCTTGTTGTGATAATTCCAACCCTTGAATCTCCCCTCTCAGGACTGAGCCACAACTAGAGAGCGGGGCGCGCCGACCAAAGAGACTCCCTGGTACATTAGACGTCAAGGTCAAGTTCACGACTCTCACGCTCACGCCTGAAGCCTTCCTGTTTTCGCCGAATCGGCCATATTCTGTTTGTATGAACTGTGAAAAGATCCGCGTCCGCTCTCGGCTCCAGTTCCTGGGTTGATTTGTTCTTTTTTCTGTTTTGTTGGTTTTGTCTGTTGGTTTTGTGAGAGAAGGAAATAAACAAGTCAAGAGTATCCCTGCATCTGCGTCCGTATTCATTCCGCAAAGATGACAGAAGAACAGACCTTCCAGGAAGCAGCAGGGACGCCTCTCCCCGAGGATGACACACCCTTGCAGCACTATCTCCGCGGGCAGCAACGCGAAATTGACAGCTTGGCACGAGCTGTGCATGACCTCGCCTTTAGTGTTAGCCGGCTCGTGTCTGCCCAAGCTCCCTCTCCTCCACCGCTCAGACGCCCCGAACCAACAGTGCCACGCCCGGCCCCCCCCGAAAGATATGTCGGTAATCCTGAGGGATGCAAGCGCTTCTTGCTGGCCTGTGAGCTCTATCTTGCAGAGTTCCCCGACATGTCCGAACATCAGCGGGTGAGCTTCGTTACACAGCAGCTCACAGGGTCAGCCATGGATTGGGCTGCCGCAGTCTGGAGCGCCAGGGGAAGAACCACGTCAAGCTATGCCTGCTTCATCGAGGCGCTTTGCGCGGTTTTTGATCATCCCGATCAAGGCAGGTCCGGGGAACAGCAATTGATGCGATTACGCCAGGGCAATGCAACGATGGCCGACTACGCCGTAAGATTTCGGGTCCTCGCTGCGGAGAGTGGATGGTGCAATTGAGCTTTTGGCGGGGAAAACACTGCCTCACTCGCGCATTTACCCATTGTCCGTGGAGGAAACACTTGCCATGGAGGAATACGTGAGAGAGGCTCTCCAACAAGGGCTCATCAATAGGTCCACGTCACCAGCATCAGCAGGGTTTTTTTTTATTGAAAAAAAAGGCGGGGGCTTACGTCCCTGTATTGATTATCGCGGACTTAATGCGGTAACCATAAAATATAAGCACCCACTGCCCCTGGTACCGGCAGCCATCGACCAACTCCGAGGCGCCTCCATCTTCACTAAGCTCGACCTCCGCAGCGCATATAATCTCGTTCGTGTGCGTAGCGGCGATGAGTGGAAGACTGCGTTTAGCACAACCTCCGGACATTACCAATATAACGTGATGGCTTATGGTTTGGTAAACGCACCTGCGGTGTTTCAGGGGTTCATGAATGACGTGCTTCGGGATATGTTAAACTGTTTTGTTATAGTTTACTTAGATGATATCCTAGTATACTCGCGGTCATATGCCGAGCACATTCATCATGTATCCGCCATCCTTCATCGCCTGCGCAAACACGGGCTCTATGCGAAGGCGGAGAAATGCGAATTCCATCAGTCGGAGATCGCATTTCTCGGCTATCATATTGGGCCAAGGGGGGTTGGGATGTAGGTGACCAAGGTTTCGGCGGTGCAACAGTGGCCGGAACCCAAGTCAGTTAAGGCGCTACAGAGTTTTCTTGGGTTTGCCAATTTCTATCAGCGTTTTATTAGAAATTTCAGCCTAGTTGCGGCACCACTCACCTCCCTATTAAAAGGAAAACCGAAACACCTGCCAGAGTTTTCTGCGGAAGCACGCACGGCTTTTCTGCATTTAAAAAGGGCAATTACCACCTCCCAGCTGCTCAAACTGCCTGACCCAGAAAAGCCATTCATTGTAGAGGTAGACACGTCCGAAGTCGGAATAGGAGCGGTGCTGTCGCAACGTCATGGCCACCCGGGAAAACTCCACCCTTGTGCTTTCTTTTCTAGGAAACTAAGCCCTGCTAAGCGCAACTATGATATCGGTAATAGAGAACTGCTAGCAGTAAAAACGGCGTTAGAGGAGTGACGGCACTGACTTGAGGGAGCTAAACATCCCTTCACGGTGCTTACTAATCAGCAAAATCTAGAATACATCCAGCATGCTAAAAGACTCAACCCTTGTCAAGCCCGTTGGGCGCTATTCTTTACTCACTTTGATTTCAAGATCACGTATCGTCCTGGCTCAAAGAATAAAAAAGCTGATGCTCTGTCGCGATATTACCCCGCCCCAAAACCACTAACTAACCCAGAAACCATTGTACCCTTAGCGCTCGTGGTAGCGCCAGTAACATGGGATGTCGAAGCGGAAATCGCTCGAGATGCGCAATCGAATCCTCCGCCAAAGAATTGCCCGCCGAATTGCCTATATGTCCCGGACACACTACGGGAAAAAGTAACAATAGATGCTCATACCAATCTCTCGTCAGGTCATCCCGGCATAGATCGCACGTACCAGCTGCTAAAACGGCGGTTCTGGTGGCCAAAACAGCGCGACACGGTAAGAACAGTGGTTTTGTCTTGTGCAGTATGCGCGACAACTAAAGATCCTTGTAGCTTACCCGCTGGAAAATTAATTCCTCTACCGATACCAAATAGGCCGTGGTCTCATGTTGCGGTAGACTTTGTGATGGATCTGCCGGTATCTCAAGGGTACACTACAATTTTGGTGATAGTAGACCGATTCTCTAAAGGATGTCGTTTTATCCCATTTAGCTCTCTCCCGTCAGCCCTCCAGGTGGCAGAAAGCTTATTTGACAAGGTGTTCCGCTATTATGGCATCCCGGAGGATATTGTTTCAGATCGTGGTCCCCAATTTATCGCCAAAGTCTGGAAAGCTTTCTTTCAGAAATTGGGGACCACAGTTAGCCTAACGTCAGGCTACCACCCCGAGTCTAATGGACAGGCAGAGCGGACTGTTCAGGATCTCGGGAGATACCTCCGGGCATACTGTAGTAGTCAACAACACGAGTGGGCAGACTGCTTAATCTGGGCGGAATATGCGCAAAACTCGCTACGTCACTCCACAACCGGCCTAACGCCGTTTCAATGTGTCCTAGGATACCAGCCTCCGCTTTGTCCATGGGATGCCATGTGGATCAGTGGTTTAAGAGAGCGGAAACAGTATGGGAGAATGCACACACCAAGATCCCCCAAGCAGTTCGTCGCTTCAAAATATATGCCGATAGACGGCGAAGGGAAAGTTCTCCGCTCCAGGTAGGCAATCGAGTATGGATCTCGACACGGGACCTTTACCTCAATCTCCCTTGCCATAAGCTCAGCCCAAGATACATCGGTCCCTTCCCCATCCTTGCTTAAATAAACCCCGTGTCATTTAAATTACAACTCCCTAGTCATCTATGCATTAACCCAGTCTTTCATGTTTCTCTCCTCAGGCCAATGATCCGGGGGCCGCTAGACGAAGGCACGGCTGAGCCCTCGCTCTCTGGGGCTGTAGTAATAGAGGGTCCCCCTGCGTTTAGAGTAAGAACACTTCTAGACTCCCGGAGCAGAGGGGGTTCCCTCCAATACCTAGTAGACTGGGAAGGTTATGGCCCGAAGGAGCGGAGCTGGGTCCCAGCACGTGACATCCTAAGCAGACAACTCATCAATGAATTCCATCAATCACGGCCGGAGCGCCCGGCACCGTGACTTCCGGGTCGCCCCGACCCACCGGCCATCCCAGCAGTTCGGTGGGTCCCGACTCCCTCTGGTAACGCAGAGAGAGCGCCCGCACCTCCCTCGGTAAGCCGGTCCTTGGGGGGGGTACTGTCACATCTGTGCCACCGCAGCCCCGGGGGTTCGCGTTCCCCGGAGTACTGAGCCGCCTCCCTGTCTCCCCCTGGTGTGTCTGCATGTGTATGTCTTTCACCATTAGCACTAAATGAAGTTCACCTGTGTCTTCCTTGTGTGTCTCTCTATTTAAGCCAGCCGCTCCCATAGTCCCTTGTCTGTTCTCCATTTGTCTTATTTTGAAGAGCTGCCCGTGTGTGTATGTGTTTGCCTTGTTGTGATAATTCCAACCCTTGAATCTCCCCTCTCAGGACTGAGCCACAACTAGAGAGCGGGGCGCGCCGACCAAAGAGACTCCCTGGTACGTTAGACGTCAAGGTCAAGTTCACGGCTCTCACGCTCACGCCTGAAGCCTTCCTGTTTTCGCAGAATAGGCCATATTCTGTTTGTATGAACTGTGAAAGGATCCGCGCCCGCTCTCGGCTCCAGTTCCTGGGTTGACTTGTTCTTTTTTCTGTTTTGTTGGTTTTGTCTGTTTGTTTTGTGAGAGAAGGAAATAAACAAGTCAAGAGTATCCCTGCATCTGCATCCGTATTCATTCCGCAAAGATGACAGAACTGAAGGTTTCTTAGTTTAAAAGAAAAAAATGACTAAAAATCATGAATGTTATCGACGATTTTTTTATATTATTACAAAAGTCAAAATATCAAAAATATTTTAATTGAGTTTCTCATTTAAATAATTGTAATTTATTTATTTCCGTATTAATTAATTTCTGCAAAAGTTCTATCAACACAACCCCATCCTGTAACTCAAAATTGATTTGTCCTGATGGCAAATGATGCCATTCTTCATTTTAAACCCACTGCGGTAAGTGTGCTATCTATAATAGCTTATTGTCAATGAGTATACTAATTGACTGTCAATGTTATGTATGCCGTTAGGGTTTATACATTCTTTGATTTTTATTTAATTATGTTTTAAGAAAAATATGTTAAACTGTTCATTAAAATGAGAAGTGGTCTGCCAGGCCTCTGGCCAGATTCTACCACTGAAATTATGGATAAGAAAATTGTCAACATCAAGTAAGTACGTAAGTAATCAGTCCGGAAAAAAAAAAAAAAAATATATATATATATATATATATATATATATATATATATATTTTTTTTTTTTTTTTTTCGGACTGATTACTTACGCACTATATATATACGTAATATAAGCTTTAAGCAAATAGCAGATATATTACAGTGACTGGATTTACTGACTTCAATCATTATTTGTTCTATTGAGAAAGAACAGTTTTAATGTACTGTGTTAATTATGTACCCCAAATTATAGAATGGCGGCACGGTGGCTTAGTGGTTAGCAATGTCACCTTGCACTTCCAGGTCCTGGTTTTGATTACCACAATAGGTCTGGGTCCATGGAGTTCGCATGTTCCCCCTGTGTTTGGTGGCTTTCCTCCGGGTACTCCAGTTTCCTCCCACAGTCCAAAAACCTTCAGATAATGCTAATTGGTGATTTCATATTGCCCGTAGTGTGTGAATGTGCCACGGTTGTACAAATGGGAATGAATACCATGGTCAGCACTGGCCTCCACGGTCCCTGGTTGGACTACAGAGGTTCAGATGGAAATTATAGAATGACTCACCACAGACTTTGCACACTGACCTGAACTGTAATTAAAATATCCAATAATTTTCTCAAAGACATACAGTATATTCCCCATTTTTTACAGTATGTCCCCACTAATGGGTGCACCTGTTCTGAGTTCAGTTTTTAATTAGTTTCATTATTTATACCGTGATGTTTTGATACTACTTGTTCCCTTGTTATTGTTCCTGTTCTCCAGCTCTTGGATGCATTATCATTTTTATAAATAAATGAATATTCCTTATTTAACCTGGTCTGCCTGTTCCTTGACCTTGCAGACATTGACAGTGATTATTGGATTGCCCTTAAGAAGAATTTATAATGAATGAAATTTGCATCCTGCCCCATAAGCTTACAGTTAATTATCTTGGGGCTTTACCCTGATGTTTTGTTATTCTGCTATTGCTATAGTGAATTTAATAGTTGGTGTAGTGCATTGCAGTGTAATAAAGTAAAATGTCACTATTATCTTGCTTATTGTGATCCCTTATATTTCTAGCTTATATCACACTGCCTTGTCTCAGCTTCCAAGAATCGGCCTGAATTCAAATATCATCCGTGCATATATTTACATGTACATCGTCCTTACTATGGCAGATATACCTTTGTCTGTAACAAGATAGATTTAGTATAAAGAGCAGGCTGCAGTTGAGTTATCATGGTAGAACTGCATATATCCGTGTATTTACATTAGCTCTCAAGCTGGCAGGTGTTTAATGTATCATAGTATGCTTTCCTATATCCATATTGTTCCTAGCTGTCTTTTTCACTATCTCTTATCCAGCTCAGAGATGCCAAGCATGCTCTCACTCGCTTCCCCTCTCCATCTGTTTCTGCTGCCCTGAAGGGCCATTAATAAAGTGCCTCTTATTAATCTGTAGTCCATTTTTTCCCCCAGTAAATACTTATTGCTACGTTTGATGAAAAACGCAGGGTGAGAGTAAGTGATTTTGCAGATTTTGCATTTGTAAACATTTCTTTATGATAGACTGGCATCCCATTTAGGGTGTATTCTCACTTCACATCCATTTGCCCTGGGATAGGATCCAGATGCACACCTAAGTGTTTCAACATCCAAAGAAGTCCAATCAAGTGCTTAAACAGACTGCATGTTTCAAGGAAATTAACTTAACTCTAGACAAGAAAGGCACAACAACTCAAATGTTCAACAACAACAAAAAAATCAATGTAATTAGACTTAGTGGCTGTGCCGCAGTGTACGTTCTGTGCTAATGACCAGAGGGTTATGAAACCAAATCGTAGAACTGTCAGATAGCAACTTAGCAAAGTCATAACCCTTATGAATTGGATTCTTTTTTTTTTTTTTCTTCTCAAAGGTACATTGTTTGGATAAAATTTAATGTTTGGAAAACTTAGTGTTTAAAAGTGCTGATACACTGTACATTTTCAAGCAACTTAACTCGCAATTGCTCAGCTCTGTGCTTCCATAGTATTCTGCTTCCCTTAAATGAGTAAAATGTTTGCCAAATATATCAAAATATAAGATGAATGAAAAATAAGTGCAGGCAAAGTGAATCAGCTAGGAAAATAATATATGAGCTCCCATGTTGTGCTGATTTTAGGTAAAACAGTGTTGAGCACAAGCTCAAAGACATTGAATAATATATTCAGGATTAGAAGGACTATTAATGATTTGAGACATAAAAATTTGGAAAGATGTGGAATTGGCCGACTGTATCCCTCTTATTAATCTGTAGTCCTTTTTTCCCCCCAAGTAAATACTTATTGCTACGTTTGATGAAAAACGCAGGGTGGAGAGTAAGTGATTTTGCAGATTTTACATTTTGTAAACATTTCTTTATAATAGACTGGCATTCCATTTAGGGTGTATTCTCACACTGTATCCCTACATCAACTATCCATATTAATTTTGATGCATATTTCTATATAAAGAAATAAATAAAAAAATAAAAAACAATAAATACATAAATTGGACAATTACTGATAGTAATACAAAGCAATACATTGCCTTATTATTACATGCAAAATGGTAAATTGGCCTTATTAACCTACTGTAAAACTCCGTAAACCATATATGGCATTTAAGAAGAAATTATAATTGGTTGCCTACACAACATTTAAACACCATTTCTTGGCCATTTTGTTTATTTTTGTTTATTTCTATGGATTTCCTGACAAAATATTAGAAGGCAGGTACAATTCCATTACAATTCCATTATACGTATAGTGCATTGTCCCGTTACAGTTTTGAACTATATATTAATGAGGTTGTTTTGCTTAGTAACATACCACAAATCTGGTAGGCCTGCCTGCAAAACATAAGCCTTAGCAACCTTTCAAAGGCAACCAATTACTGATCACCACTGCTCCCAACAACCAAGCACAGATCACCACTTCACTTAACAATCCATCTATGATCATTTATCAATAACCTATCACGTATTACCATTGCTCTTAATAATAACTATCAAAATCATTTGCTTGACTTTAAGTAAAAAACAATAGGCTTTTATAAATCTGTAACAATTTCACTTAGGGTTATTTCCCACTGCTTTTGACTACCATAACCATTTTCTTTTTTTACATTCTTTGCAGACAATATAATATTTGGCAAATACACAAACAGTTGATTTTGACTGTCTTGTCAACAGATTAATAGTAAGACTGCGGGGCTGCAAGCAAAAACTTCATCTTTCTTTAAGAACGAATTCAGTTCTCTTCAGCGTCTTCAGAACTAAAGTGTCTTCAGTGACTTTTACGGCTTTTTGAGCATGCATTAGCTACTTTACCCTGAAATGAGTTGTCAGCACTGCGCAAGCAACAGCATCATACATCACATCAGAGAAAGCTGCAGTTCACTTCAACATAAGCATTACTGCTACTGGTAAGTACTGCAGATTCAAGTGTCATTTTTTTCCTTCACTAAATGCCTGAGGTTGCAGACAATAGGTAAACATTTATACTGTATGTTCTATTTAAATCCTGCCATGTTTGTTGTGTTAAATTCAAACTTTTCTTTTTTTTTCCCCATTTAAAGTTTTTTATTTATATTTGACATTCCATAAACAATGGACTCTGGTTTCCTTCCACAGTCCAACAACATGCAGATTAGGCTAATTGGCATTCTCAAATTGCCAGTAGTGTGTGAATGCATGTGTGAATGTTGACCAGAGGTCCTACCATGGTCATAAAAAAGGGAGTAAATACAATGGACACCATTGGTCTCCACAGTCCTTAGTTGGACTACAGAGGTTTCTACAGTAGATGTGATACAACACTGTTCAAATTGTGAAAGCAAGGAAGAAAAAAATATGGAAGGCCAATAGTATAGTAACTTAAAACGAGGTTAAGGGAGAGGAGGGCAAAAATATAGCTGTGGAAGAGGAGTAATTGACAATTCCACAGCTATATTTTATTAGTTGTGACCAAATAATGCAGAGCCTAATTACTGCAAAATGAGCTGCATGCAAATGTTAAATTGACAGCTGGCATTTATACTGCTTACAAACTGCATTGATTAGTGATATGTCTCTATGGCACATGTCCAACAATCTGATGAAAGCATTAAACTCACTACAAACCAACAAGGATAATATATTTAATCAGACTTTCTTGTTTAAAATTCCCTATTTACATATGATGATCTCTGCAGCCACAAATGGCATAAGTATTTAATTGGTAAATAAAGAATTTTATACTGTTTTGACTGACTGCACTTATTTTTTCTTAAGGAAAATTATGTCAAAATTCTTTTAGGCATAAAGACACAATTCTTATCAAAATTCAATAGTACTCAGTGTGCAGTCTTTACTCTTAATCCTACTCAGCTAGACTAATATGAGCCTGTTTGACTGTATTTCTGAAAGTAAATCTAAGAGAAAACTAAGGTAAGTGAGACAGTTAAGATTTACTGAATGCACATATCCACTTCAGATGTGAATTCATATTCAAACATGCATTCACTTGTGTTCAATCACAGAAGTTAGATCACTTGTGTCACATGTATTCAAACCAGTGGTAATAAAGCTGGTATTACTAAGAAGTGCCAAGCAATAATAATGGAGACAAAAGTGAAAAAATAATTAAGAGAATGGAGCAAGGTGAAAGATGAAAAAAGGCAGACATTGCTCATTCTTTTAACACGAATTGTTCAACTATCTGCGTTATTCTAAAGAACAAGGACAAGATGTTAGTTTTGATTGTGTTAGTATCCCAGTATTGTGTTAGTATCCCAGTATCTAGACAATGTTTGTTAGACTTATGAACTAATTGGACTTACAAACGAGCTCTCAGAATGGAACTTGTTCAAATGTTGGGGATTTACAGTAATTTGCAATTATGTGTAAAATCTAAAATTTTCCCTACTTATTCATTTTCATTGGAAATGTTATGACTCACTATAACTCCCTGTCTTGGAGGTGAGCATTCAAGTTAACTTCAGGCATAAAATAAATTGTGAAGCAATGTATTTTTTTTATTAGATATCAAAGAAATCTTAACATGTAATTTCCCTTAATATTGTCTAGGTCACACAAAGAAATGCAGCACACAAAATAATCACTATCATATCACTACCATGTGTTCAGAATACTGATGAGATGGGGAATATATATATATATATATATTTTTTTTCCCCCCCTCATATTCTGTAAAACTATTCGTCCAAATACTAATCAAAATGCATTGGAGGAACAGCGCATTTAGAATAAAGGGGCTCCAATCCAACGGATAAATCAACAGCTGGGTTATAGAGTGACCCAGCTACTCAATAGTGATGGAGTAGATGAGGGCTGGCTGCTTCTGCATTGTTTCCAAGGTCACTGAGACTAACTCGCACACTAAAAATCTAACAATGCGCATTTGGGTAGAAATAATAAACCAGTACTTTTTACTTGTGTAATACAAAGGAAAAATTGGCACATATTAGACACAGTATGTTATAATATTATGACAGTTATATGCAAACTATTGATCTCTTTTTGACTTATATATGTATATGTTTGTGAGTGTGTATGTAAAGGACCGGTGAGTAGAGAAAAATGTCAGTGGTTCTTAACCTGGAAATCAATATTTCCTCAAAATTTTATCATGTAACATTTGATTAAAACATAACCATTGAAAGACAGCATGCACACACTATTATATGTAACAGCAATTCATCTTAGCCAATCCGTCTACTATCATGTTATCATGTTATTTGGTGATGGTGGGAAAAAAAAGCTAGACTTCCCAGAGGCAATCTGTGTGGCCTCAAAAAGACCATGAAAAGTCTGTGAACTTGATCTCAAGACCGAATCCTGGACCCTGGACCCTGAGGTGCCAACATTACCCACTGGACCACTATGCCACTGCAAAATCTTATATTAGGATTGATTTTTCAAAGGAAATGTTTGGTCTGAAATATTAAAACATCCAGTATTGATCCATCAATCCCTAGTTTTAGGAGACTGTTACAGGTTTTGCGGATCATTCTGAGTATCATTCTTCAACATTCTGAGACCCTTCATTATGATTTGTTTAACAAATTTATTTAATGAATAATCTTTGTCATTGTGCACACATTTAGTGGGGCTTTCTAAATAATAATGAAGAATAAAGAATAAGGGAATCATGTGCTTTCATCATTCCTGCTTTCTGTTTCACCCAAATGAGGATGGTTCCGGTTCCTCTCAAGGTTTCTTCCTATTGCCGTCTCACGGAGTTTTCCCTTGCCACTCTCACCCTCGGCTTGCGCATCACGGACTCTATGACTATTTTGATTCATACACATTCACATTCCATACAAACGTAAATAATTTTTTTGATTGTGTAAAGCTGCTTTGCGACAATGACAATTGTTAAAAGCGCCATATAAATAAAATTTAATTGAATTGTTTTTATGGGCTTAAGTGTATGTGGCTAACCCATTCGAAAGTCCATGATTGATAAATATAAAGAGAAACCAAGTGTTCAGTCTGTTGACCAGTTTGTTGCAGCTCATTGTAAAAAGAGTTTGAATCAGTCAGTACCCAAGCTAGCACATATCAGCATATCAGAAGATATCAGCACATGCTTTCAGCTCCTGACTGGATATTCCAATGTTGATATCATGTAATACAGGCCTTCTGCTGTCAATGGACTAGTGTGGGCTTATCATCAGCTGATGTGATGACATGGATCAGCATCTCCTCTCTTGCTGTCAAAATAGGCAAAAAAAAAAAAAAAACTGTTCAGGACATCAGGCTGTGTGGTGTGATTATTATTTGGTTTTATACACCATCAGTACCTTGACGCCATTCCACATACTGTAGGAGTTATCATTGCTGAATTGTTTTCAATGTGCTGCTTGTGTTCAAACTTTGCATCCACAGCCTGAATTTTGTGCCCTGCTTCACTATACGCTCTTGTCTATCTTGGGACCTATTTCCTTACTATGCCGGTAAACTATGGTTTCTAGTTATTAAACAGCTTTATCATCCTCTGTGTTGTTATATTTCCTATGCAAATGTGTAGATTTCCTGACACTGACCTAGCACATTTGTTTAGGTCCTTCCCTCCTGCCAGTCTTGTAGCTTTGAGGTGGCTTCTTTGGTTCATACAGTATCTGTACATCTTTGATCATTGTTTGAGTTTTGGAAATATGGAAGTATGCCTTGAAAGCTCCTGGATATGTTCATCTAGACTTGCTGTAGTGTATTACTCCATCTTGTTTAGGCATGACTGTTTTCAAATGGGTCTGGTTAAAGTCCCCTGCTATGATGGTCACGCTACCTGGATGCACCATAAGTTGTTTGTTAATAGCGTCATGTAGCGATTCCAGTACTAACATAGCTTTAAGCTTGAAGGGTATATACAGCAAACTGCTCTAACCCTTTTTGGAGCAAAATCCTGTGGGAGAAAGAATGGCTTATATCTTACCATTAGGAGTTCTAGTCCAGGCCAGCAGTACATGTCCACCATGTCAAGAGCTGAGCACCATTTGTTTATTTACAAATATAAACAATCCTCCATCTCTATTCTTCCCAGAGTCCCCCTCTGTGAAAAAAGCAGCCAGCCAACATCCAGGATGTTGTGGTTCAGCCAGGGTTTCAGGATGATGGTTGCACAATAAGGTCTTATTCTGTCAATAAAACTCTTATTCTGATCTCATCCATCTTGTTTGAAAGAGACCTGGAGAAACAGACTAGGTACTGTAGCACCGGTTTTACGGATTAGCCTTTAGCCTCACGCTTAGGCCCCAGGAGTGCTCTGGGGTGTGTTTAGTATCCCCAGCGGTATTAAGGTGGTAAAATCAACACTGGAATCTTCATAGTGTTCACCAACAAATAATAACTGAAATCAATCGTGTGTGATCTGAGCTAATGTCGATTCACTAGTGCCTCCTTTTATCCAATTTGTCTTATCTTATAATGACATTTCTGCTGTAATAAGCTCCTAAACCTGCTTTTATCTAGTATTCTTAGATTCTGACATAATAAACTATTGAACGTAACATAACCTAACATAATAAACAATGAAAATGGTCTATTTGTCACAAAACTCTAGTGTTAGTCACTTTACAGAAACTTATTTGCTAAAAAAAAAAACTGGCATCTTATCATGGGAAAATATCTTATAAAAGTTCAGATTATGTAATTTCTAACATAATAGAAATAAGGCAGAAAATACTATTAAATCTATTTCAAGCTATTTGTTATGTTCAGTACTGTACTGCCATACACTGTCATGACACGCCAAGCCACAGTCACGTCATGATCATCTAAGCACGCCTGTTCCATGTTCCCTGCCGCTCCTTACATCGCACCGCCCCTCTTCTCTGCACACCTGGACACTATCAGTAATCAGCTCATACCTATTTAAACCATGCTCTGACACCGCCACGTCGCCAGATTATTGAGTGCCTCACTAGCCCAATATTCCAGCGTTATTTTCTCTTCATTGTCTACCAGGATCTCGACCACGCTTTGTTTTCCCAACCACGATTTCGCCTCTCGTTCTGACTCTAGCTTTTGATACTTTGTGTTGCCGACCTCTTATCTGTTACCGACTACGAGCCTGGATCACGGACTGCTTCACGTCTCTTCGTCTTCGACCCCCGCCTGCTCCACGACTACAATTAATCCTTGCTCCTCGCCGAGCTCAAGCTCCTTCTCTCCACGCCGGCATTCATCGCGGAGCTCTCTCTCTCCCCGCGCCGACGCTACACGCTGCTGCCTCAACACAAGGCTCACGCTGCATACGCCGGCATCCGACATATCTCAAGCTGCATCTCACTCGCGCCGGATCTGCGCGCTTCCGCATGCCCATGCAGATAGGCCGTGCACGCATCTTGCCAAAGGAGCGTCAGCGCCGCAAGGATGACGGCGCCTGCTTCTATTGCGGTCAGACTGGCCATGTTGTGCGATCCTGTCCACTAAAAGGTCAGGCCCCACCCGTAGTTCTGGGGATGCAGAGGGGCCCCACATCTGTTTCTTCCCCGGACAAGCGATCATGTTTCTCCGTGACCCTGACACATGGTGACCAATCTTATGTCACTCACGCGTTAGTGGACTCCGGGGCCGATCAGAACTTAATCTCTTCCTCCACTGCTTCTGAATTCAAAATTCCCCTCGCACCCCTGTGTCAACCTCTTACAGTTCAGGCTCTCGATGGCAGCAAACTTTCCCCCATTACTCATCGCACCACCCCAGTTACCCTGCAGTTTTCGGGCAACCACACTGAAACTATTACCCTCCTAGCTATTCAAAATGCCCATGCACCCATCGTTCTGGGTCTCCCTTGGTTAAGACTGCATAACCCTTACATTGATTGGGTTAAAAGAAGAGTCCTGGATTGGAGCCCCACCTGCCTCTCTTCATGTTTACGTTCTGCCACTATGGGCCGAAGTTCGCTCACTCCACAAGAGGAAATTCCCGACCTAACCAAGGTACCCGCAGTGTATCATGACCTTCGACAGGCTTTTAGCAAGTCACGGGCCACCTCCTTACCCCCACATCGCCCTTATGACTGTGCAATCGACCTCCTCCCAGGCACCTCACCACCTAAGGGTCGACTTTACTCCCTCTCCCGTCCTGAGAGAGAGGCCATGGAACAATACATAAAGGAGTCACTCGCAGCAGGGATCATCCGTCCATCATCCTCACCAGCGGGGGCAGGATTTTTTTTGTGGAGAAGAAAGATAAGTCCCTCAGACCCTGTATTGATTACAGAGGGTTGAATGAAATCACGATAAAGAACCGCTATCCTCTTCCTTTGATGTCGTCTGCCTTCGAACTTCTCCAGGACGCCCGCGTCTTCACCAAGTTAGACTTGAGGAATGTCTACCACCTTGTCAGGATACGGGATGGCGATGAATGGAAGACAGCCTTCAACACACCCACCGGCCATTATGAGTACCTAGTGGTCCCGTTCGGCTTAACCAACGCGCCGGCGGTGTTCCAGGCTCTCATCAATGACGTCCTTAGGGATTTTCTCAATGTTTTCGTCTTTGCTTACCTGGATGACATCCTGATATTCTCACGCTCAGTAAAGGAGCACAAGTTCCACGTGCGCCAGGTTTTGCAACGGCTTCTGGAGAATAAACTTTACATCAAGACAGAGAAATGCGATTTTTATTGCAATTCAACCTCTTTTTTGGGATATTCTATCTCCCCTGCAGGCATCCAGATGGACCCCACCAAGGTGAGGGCGGTCACTGATTGGCCGGTACCGTCTTCAAGACGCGAACTCCAACGCTTCTTGGGATTCGCAAACTTTTATCGACGCTTTATTCGAAGCTACAGCATAGTGGCGACCCCACTTACGGCACTCACGTCTTCCAAGATCCCATTCCGATGGAACCCCCAGGCAGATAAAGCCTTCAAGGATCTCAAGCACCGTTTCACCATAGCACCCATCCTTATATTTCCTGACCCCTCCCTCCAGTTCATTGTTGAAGTAGATGCATCTGAGACCGGAGTAAGGGCCGTCCTGTCTCAGAGATCCCCGAAAGACAACAAGATTCATCCTTGCTCCTTCTTCTCCCGCCGACTCACACCCCCCGAGCGTAACTACGGCATCAGGGACCGTGAACTCTTGGCGGTCAAGCTGGCCCTTGAAGAATGGAGACACTGGCTGGAAGGGGCGGACCTTCCCTTCCTCGTATGGACCGACCATAAGAACCTGGAGTACTTAAGAACTGCAAAGAGGCTCAACTCACGCCAGGCACGATGGTCACTTTTTTTTTTCTCGTTTTCGGTTTACCTTATCATATCGCCCTGGTTCCAAGAACATCAAGCCTGACGCCCTCTCCCGGCAATTCTCCACCTCTCAGGACACATCCACAACGGAGGCGATCCTTCCTCCTCATTGTCTTGTGGCAACAACCCAACTTGACGTGGAGCACCTGGTTCGGCAGACCCTCGAACGGGAACCAGGCCCAAGCATCGTTCCAACCAACAAGCTTTTCGTCCCAGTTTCCGTGCGATCACAGGTGCTAGACTGGGCCCACAGTTCCAGATTGGCATGCCACCCTGGGGCGGCACGCACCCTTTCCCTCCTACACCAACGCTTCTGGTGGGCTACCATGAAGGAGGACGTCAAGAACTTTGTGGCCTCCTGCGACACCTGTGCCAGGAATAAGACGACTAACCGCCCTCCTGAGGGTCTCCTCCGACCCCTCCCCATTCCCCACCGCCCCTGGTCTCACATTTCCATCGACTTCGTCACTGGCCTACCACCTTCTCAAAACAACACCTGCATCTTAACCATCGTAGACCGTTTCTCTAAGTCGGCGCATTTTGTCCCATTACCCAACCTCCCATCTGCCAAAGAAACAGCCGAACTCCTAATTAATCATGTCTTCCGACTTCATGGACTCCCCGTCGACATTGTCTCGGACAGGGGCCCCCAGTTTTCTGCCCAGTTCTGGAAGGCGTTTTGCACCCTCGTCGGCGCCAACCCCAGCCTTTCATCCGGATTTCATCCCCAAACTAATGGCTAAACGGAACGGATGAACCAGGAGTTGGAGAAATCTTTAAGGTGCATGGCCTCTCGAGACCCTTCTTCCTGGAGTCGCTTCCTACCCTGGATTGAATACGTCCACAACTCGCTCCCTACCTCGTCCACGGGCATGTCTCCCTTCCACTGCTGTCTGGGCTATCAACCACCCCTCTTTTCTGCCCAGGAAGAGGAGGTAACAGTTCCCTCAGCCCAAACCTTTGTCCGTCGCTGCAGAAGAACATGGCAGCGTGCCCGTAATCAGCTACTACGCACTGTAAGCACCTTCCAGCGCCAGGCGAATCACCAGCTCCCAGGTATTGTATCGGCCAAAGGGTCATGCTGTCTACACAGGACCTCCCACTCAAGACCACGTCCAGGAAACTCTCACCAAGATTCATTGGACCCTTCACTATCACCCGAGTCATAAATCCATGCTCTGTCCGACTAGCTCTACCTCTCTCCATGCGCAGAATCAACCCTACGTTTCACGTTTCTCAGATTCGTCATCTAATCTCGTGCCCATTATCTACACCCCCCCAGCCTCCCCCACCCCCCCGACTCATAGATGGGGGAGAAGCCTTTACCGTTCGCAGTCTTCTCAAGTCTCGCCGCCGGGGAAGGGGCCTTCAGTACTTAGTAGATTGGGAGGGCTACGGCCCCGAAGAGAGAACTGGGTACCCGCTAGATTTATCCTAGACCGATCCCTGATCTCAGATTTCCACAGACTTCACCCCGAAGCACTGGCAAGAACGCCTGGAGGCGTTCGTAGAGGGGAGGGTACTGTCATGACACGCCAAGCCACAGTCACCTCATGATCATCTAAGCACGCCTGTTCCATGTTCCCTGCCCCTCCTTACATCGCACCGCCCCTCTTCTCTGCACACCTGGACACTATCAGTAATCAGCTCATACCTATTTAAACCATGCTCTGACACCGCCACGTCGCCAGATTATTGAGTGCCTCACTAGCCCAATATTCCAGCGTTATTTTCTCTTCATTGTCTACCAGGATCTCGACCACGCTTTGTTTTCCCAACCACGATTTCGCCTCTCGTTCTGACTCTAGCTTTTGATACTTTGTGTTGCCGACCTCTTATCTGTTACCGACTACGAGCCTGGATCACGGACTGCTTCACGTCTCTTCGTCTTCGACCCCCGCCTGCTCCACGACTACAATTAATCCTCGCTCCTCGCCGAGCTCAAGCTCCTTCTCTCCACGCCGGCATTCATCGCGGAGCTCTCTCTCTCCCCGCGCTGACGCTACACGCTGCTGCCTCAACACAAGGCTCACGCTGCATACGCCGGCATCCGACATATCTCAAGCTGCATCTCACTCGCGCCGGATCTGCGCGCTTCCGCATTCACGCACCGCCTACGTCACGCCCAACGTCACTCGCCTCGGTGCATTCACGCTGGTACTTCCGCATTCCAACGAGACTCTTCCCATTCACACTGCAGCGCGGAGTTGTACCCACGCCTCTTTTTTAAAACCACCACTTTGCCTGCTTCAGTTATCACAAGCACTCATTAGCGCCACTTCTGTTCTCCCCGGGAATTACTCACACTATCTGCAATTGGATCCATCACGCCCTCTAGCCAGCCTGACATACACTGCATATATAATATGGCTTTTAGCCGATACACCTATTACAAAGCAATAAGCTATTTTATATTGCTCATTCTGGCTTGAGTGTAACTTGATGATGTAACCTGGTACTGTACCAAAAGTAAGTCAAACCGAGACTTTTGATACCTGTTGATTTTTTTAATGATAAGACGATCCACTCACTGAATGTTTGTAGGAATGACTGCAGTGGGCTCCAAGCTTCCTTGGCCAGGATTGTCATTTACAGATGTATGGCCTTCTTAAAAATGTTTGCACAATTCAAAAAAAAAATTTGCAGCTAAGAAGCTCATCACTGCACTGTGCCAGAAGTCTTCTGTAAATGTCAATCAGTTTTACGCCGTCATTCAAAAGAAATTTCATCAAAAGTCTCGGTTTGATTTGAATGCTCCTTATGATTTAAGCCAGATGGCTCTTGCTGAAATTCATTACAACCTACCAACTCACTCACTTGCAATACAGCGCTAGCCATCCAAAGCAATGAAAAATTAAATGACCTATTCACAGTTATTGAGACTGAAATACATTTATGAAAGGAATAAAGATTTCCTTTAGTAAGGAAATGTTTAATTTTAGCTATGGATTTTCTAAGGAGGTCATAGATGTTGCCATTGCTCATACTGTATTACCATTGTTACTGAGAAAATGGATTAACCGACCATATAAACAATCCTCTACTAATACAAAGAAAGGTCCTTTGGTGATTACTTGCTTAATAACAGTGGGACAAACTGATATTCTTCAGGACAGCCATGAATCTGGAACAAGGGACCATCATTTCTTACACATAGGACAGAAAATATTCCAGACATGCTTGGCAGGAGCAAACTAAGTGGTCAGTCTAATAGTAACCATTCTACTGTAGATGGTTTAACATGCAATTTATCATCAACACAGCCAATAAAATCACAATCAGTTAAAAGAAAATATTTCGTTCCCCATCTCTCATTATACTTCACTGAAAAAAAACAAAAAACAAATGGAGACTAGTTGATTATTTTGTCGAGCTTCTTTGTACATTCAGTATGGAGGATTTTGCCTTTTCAGTGGAGAGACACTTCAGCAACAACAGACATAATATTGAGGAAAACTGCTTTTTCAATGATGCCTGTTGTTGCATATGCTATGAAGGAAAAGAAGCTTAAAAATTCATCTACACTCTTCTGACTCAAAAAATAAATGATAGGCTTTGTCAAATATGACGAATATTTCGACCACAATAAACACTACACTTCCTAAAACCTCAAAAGCATTTGTGACAGACTTTTGTCTGAAATGTCTTGTTTCTCTAGAAATAGACTATTATTCCTTCATGCACAATTGTTAACCTGTAGGTATGTGCTGGATTGTTGTTGTTTGTTTGTTTAATTATTATTATTTTTTAATCAGTACACAGAACTGATGGCAAAAAGCAAAGACCAAACATGGGCAGATGCAGGTAAGAATAAAAAAGTGAAAAGAGCTATAGATGCATCAGTAAAGTCCATCACTAAGGAATGCTTCCATCAGCCTGAACAAGATATGTCTATTTTGGTAACTCTTATGGATGTACTTTTTGTAGGAGAAGGAAAAAAAACCTTCTACATAAAGTTACCATGGTTATTTAATCCCTGTGGTACTTTGTCTGGTAAGATTCTCACCCTGTAAGAAACATTTGCTTTCTTTTATTATAGAAAAACATACTCTGCAATAACAAAATTGAGAACATATCCCCCCCCCCGCCCCCCTCCAAACTGGCTAGAAAAAAAAGCCAGTTTTCTTATTTGTTGCACATTGCATCACCTTCATGAAAGTTGTGTGCCAACACAGAGTGATCCAACCTTCAATCTCAGTGCAAATAACACTTGATTCATCAGCAAGAGACATCTTACTATTTATAATAGCTTTCCATCTTAATTATAAGTCATGACATTTACAGCCATGGACCCAGCCTTTAGCACAAGCAATCAATTATAGAAATAATTTTATTCTTAAAAAAAGAAAGAAATTAACAAAAATAGTTAATGTTACCACCAACTGTATAACTAATTTTCATCAAACTGAAAGGGGGAAAAAGCTATTTGTACGTGTTAACTAATGGAATAACTGTTTACTGAAATGGTAATAGGTACTTTGTAAAAGTATGTTTTGAAAAATGCAGTTTTGTTAAGTGAGATTTTGCCACTGTACGTAAAACTAATTCCAGGATCAACATCTGTAAAGCTCATAAAGTAATTGTCAGGCCATTGGCAACAGCGGCCGCAAATAAGCCGCATACCAATGTAGCGGAATCGGACTGCAAACTCCTAGTATGCGAACTCCAACTCACTTGAGTTCTAATCAGTCACAGCTGTTTGCAATCGACACCAGATATAACTGGAAGTCAGAATCTTTGGAGCATCAGTAAGTATAAGTTCTAGCAAGTTTACTCCAGACCTTCCCAAGCAGTCAACTGTAGCTTCGAGGCTTACTAAGTTACAAACTCAAAGACTATGACTTGTGTTTGCTTTCATTCACATTGTTTGTCAGTCAACCAAACTTAGGCTGTTTATTGACCACCATTTTTATTACCCGTGTTTGATTTGACTATATTAAGTGAATCAATAAAATACCATCTTTTACCTGCAATCATGGCCACCGTCTCTAACCCTGATCGTTAAAAACCTCTTTCTGGGGAAACTTGTTCCTACAGAAATATTCCATACAATTAAAACAAATAAAACAAGCAAACAAAAAAAATCAAGAAGCAAGACATATTGCAAGCTGGTTGTTAAAAAGCATAAATGCCAAAGCAATTTTTTTTTTCAGTTACAGTATACTGTACGTCAATGTGAATTTTGTGTAATTTTGCAAAATGCTATAAATCCACCTGCCAGAGGTATCTATTCACTATTAAAAAAAAAAAATCAACCATGTATCCATTCACACTGGATAAATTAACCTGACATTGTGGCAGTTTGTATATGCAATTTAATATGAAAATGTTTTTCAAGTTTTGGAAAAAATTTAAACTAGAAAAGAAAAGAATCTGTTTTGTTGCACAGTTTTTTTTTTAGTTTATAAATATTGTTGAAGATCATGAAATCCATTGAAACCAATACAAAAAAAAATAAAATAAAACTTTTTCATGTATTCAATACAAACTGCTTCATCAGCCACCTCCAGTACTACTTTTAATTTCACTTTGGTATTTGAGGATGCCACCCTATGGTAGTACAGTTCAGAAATCCTGATTTGAGAATTGGACACAGCTAAAGTAACCAGATTACAGTATGTACTGTGTAAACGCAGCTTTTCACACTATAAGTAAACACTTGTATTTCACCACTCCGCTTCATTTTCTTTCACAAAAAATACTGTGAAGTGCATCATGGTTCGCAAAATGAGTCAGAAAATGGTGTCTCACTTTGCAGTCAAAAGGTTTATTTTGGGTATGTTTCATTATAAATGTATTGTATTCTGAAATTAAAATGAGCTGAAATGACTAATATTGGTGGCAGCAAGTCTTATCTGATGCTGAAACATTTATGAGAACCCTTTTTGTTAATCTTACGGCTTGCTGTTTGAGTGAATTGTACAAAGATAAATGGACTCCATAAACGTAAATTACTCTAGGGCAGAAAATCATTAGAAAATAGGTTTGATGTAAACATTTCTTTACACAGAAGAACACTTCATGGTTTGGGATATCTGTAATACAGTACTTTAGTGAATCAATGTTGCAGGTATAAACTAATTTACATTATTTTCCAAAAAATAAATAAATAAATAAAATAAATTTCTCCATATTCTCAAATGTGGCAGTCAAAAATAATGAATAGTGCAATGTAATTTAAATGTGTTTATAAGCATTGCTTTATGTGCTACCTAACCAAACAATGTTACAGGCAATTACAGGCAGAAATCTTATGTAGTGATTATTATTTAGTACAAGAAAATCAAGAAAATCAAATGGACCACTATTTATGCACTATTAGGCTTTGTGAACAACTGCATGTGTGTGTGTGTGTGTGTGTGTGTGTGTGTGTGTGTGTGTGTGTGCGTGCGTGCGTGTGTGTGTCAGAGTGACTGCACGCACTCATGAGATAGTGTGATAGTGAGAGACTGAGTATGATGCTCTGCCACTGACTGGCAAACCCCTGCTTCACACCTGCTGTTCCCAGGATAGGCTTTGGATCTGCTGGGACATTTAATTAAGATTTAATTAACATGATTAAATGAATGAAGATTTTGATGCTTTCTTCATGTGAAATAGATATTTTTATTTAGCTAGTTGTGCTAATAAGCCAGACAAAAGTGTTAGTTACTGACCTGGCCACAAGGTGGGAAAAAAAAGTATAGCTAGTAATAATTTAAGTAAAAATAGACATTAAGGAAATTACTCATCTGGTAAATAAGGCATCTGGTTGGGTTATTAGTTTTATAAATTATGGTTATGTCCCTCTGGGAACAGCTTCTTCAAAACTGAGCTGCTCTTTAACCTTCTTTAGATTCCAGTCCAGAGTGATCTCATGAGATTATGGTTAATAAACATGATAGCATTTATTATTCAGCTAGTGAACATTATGCAGTCGCATATATTTGACCTTGATAGTAAATGAGAAACTTTTCTGATAAATGATCACTTATATCACATAATAATTGTATATACTGTATATGTTTTGAAACCAGTATTGTGGATGGTATCTTGTGCACAAGCTTTTCTACAGTGACATGGCGCGGGCTGACAGTGAACTGTGTTCACTAGCCTTAGATACAACACTTCCTTTAACTTTAGTTACTATTAATATTTATATTATTTTCATTACAGATATGTAGGTTTGATGAAGCATTCCATTTTAAGCCTTTCTCCCCATTGCAGGGAGGGGCTTTGATCTTTAATATCTGATGAGCATCATTGATGTTCATGTTCAGGAGGTCTTATAGGCATTGACTATGAAATAGTACCAGGGAAATTGTAATAAATGAACCAAGAGCGGTTCCAGTGGCTTAGTCTTCTGGAGTTTAAAAATTTATTTCTTTTTTTTCTCTGTAACCGTGATCAAAATGAACGTAGCAAAGTTATAAGGAAAATGTAAAAAAGTTCCATTACAGTGAACCATATATTCAAGAACTGTAATGAAAGTATATACTTTTCACTCTTGGGGACTGGGGCATTATAATAAGGGTAAAGTGTCCTGGTTTGAGCCAATGGTTTTCCTTTGTGTTTAATATAATCCAGTGTCCATTTAAATTTCAATAGTATAAATTAGGACATTATCTGCTGAGATGATGGGCCTACAGCTAGCATGTCTTACAATGGTTTGACCAAAAAGACCAAGGAAACCCTTCAGCACCACAGCCAGCTCCACAGCTTGCTTAGAAGGGGTTGCCTCTCCCACTTGCCTAGGCAAGCAGCGCAATGCTCTCTACTATCTTGAGTTTATAGGCTACCTAGAAAAGTTCACTCATGTACAGTATGGTAAGTAAAGTGTCTCAAAAATTAAACTTTAGTTTCTCTAGACTTCCAGAATTCAACCGTGCTGGAAACGCTCCCACACGGGCTATCCTGCTGAGGAAGGGTCAACATCAGGCTTCAGTCCATGTCTTTCTTAATTCAAAGATTTGTGTTTTTGTCTGTCAAGTTAAACCAAATGAAATGTTCATTAAAAATGTTTAGTTTTGTTGCACTGGGGGTTAGGAGAGGTTGAGGGGGGCATGAGTATGCACTTTTATTTAACACAAGTTGAATTTAGCACTTTCACACACACATACACACACACACACACACACACACACACACACACACACACACACATGAATGTATTGTCTTAATGAGGTGGGTGAGTGTGGGGTGCAGAATATGCTGCTACTGGTGGGCGATCCATGCCTGGGCAAGCTGTTGCAATGGGTAGAGCTGGCCAAAGCAGAGGGCATGCAAACCAAGGACGCAGTGTGCTGGAGCGCTGGCTCCTTCTTGGTGGTGTTGGAGTAAATAGGCTCTCATTGGTGACAGAGAGTCTGTGGAGAGAGAAAATCAGTATGAATACTTTATACTTGTCTTCAGACGCACCAGGGCTCTTCTATAGGGAGCGGACAAGAGGTGGATGGTAGGTAATTTTCCAATGGCTGATGCCAGTGATTTGCAGCGCCCCGCCCCTTTCTGGAACTTAATAAAGAAAAGTGTACTCCGTTTTAGGCAAGCAAGGAGTTGCCCGAGCCCCCTCCAAACCCCATACCCCCCCCCCCCCCCTTCAGCCTTGGGCTTATCCATGACCATAAGAAGAGTGCATGGCATCTGGACAGTCCATCCACATTGCCATGTTGCATGCAAACCCTGTGTTGGATTGTAGGAGAGAAATATTGTAATGAGAGGAACCAATGTGTTATGTGAGGGTGTGTCTTTAGCCCTTGCCAACTTGAGTATCATGATCTGTGATTAATGTAAAGTGTCACCTAGCTAGGTAATTACATCTCCTGTATGGCCCATTTAATGGCAAGGGCCTCTCTCTCTATTTTTGTTTTGCTGGTTTAAGTTTTCTACCCACATACAAGATTCAATGTTCTCTGTTAATTTTTTGTGAGAGGACAGCTCTGAGCCCTGTCTGATGCGTCTGTGTGCACGACGAACGGTCGGTCAAAGTCAGGGTTTTCAAGGACGGCGGAGCTGGTGAGGTGGGTTTTTAGTTGTTTAAATGATGTTTCTCTCAAACATTTAGGAGGTATGTCTCGAGATCATCGTAAGGCATTAATTTTGTGAGCAGATGCTGGGTGTCTTTGCAAGGGCCTGGGTGGGGCACATCTTGTCCTCCTTGCTGCTCGATTCGGGTAAGTTCCACAGTCTTTTGAATCCCCTTTTTGAATTACTATTGAGTTGCACAGGTGTGTGTAATGTGTGTGGGGTCTCCTTAACATCCGGCGTCATGCCAGAATCAATACAGAGCACATAATGTTGTGATCCCTGATGTGATGTGCTGATTTACTTTCTGACATTCCCTTGAGATTGCTTTCTGACAATCCAATCAGTCATGATCTGTTTTCTGTTGGCCTAGTAGGCACTAACGCGCTCCTTGTAAGCCCACCGCTTTGCTTTGCCTGAGCCATGCCCAGCCCTGTCTCAGCCAGATTTTTTTGAGGACTTCACACTTCCATCTTCATGTTAAGTTCCCATTCTGACCACCAAAGATTTTGAGGGAATGTCCTGGTCTACCAGTGGCGTGCCTGAGTCATGCCTTTGGGGAGGTTTACTGTATGTCAGGGATACTTCTAAGAGGGCACTCCGCACCCATGGGCTACTCTATATTTAGTATTTAAGAATTTTATTTTGACCTTGTCCCTTGCTTTTGTGTTCAGTTCCACATTTGTGTGGTTAATGAGTAATACAATTTAAGCTCCTTATGTTACACTGGGTGGTTCATTTTGGTTTATTTTAAATTTAAATTTAGTTTATTCCTGTTTTGTTGTTGTTTCCAGGTTTCTAGTTTTGAGTTTGTTCTGTTGAGTTTGTTCTGTTTCTCTTCAATTATGCCATGCCTGCAACCCATACACACATGAAACCTTTCTCTTTTTAAACTGTATATCTAATATCTTTTTCTTCTCTTTCTTCTCCTTTTTTCCTTTTCAAATATTTTTGGCTATACCGAGAGTGTGCAACCACTCTTGTACATGGTGGCAGATGTATCCACCCGAAGTGTGATGCAACCAAGAAGCTTATAAAAGAGGTGTGACCAGGTGTCACACTTCCTCTGGTTGCCTCCATGGAGTCATCCTAGTGATTGGATTTGCAGTTGACCGCAGTCCTGCCTGAACAGAATTCTGTGGCACAATGGCATATACAATAAAAACATACTGCATAGGAAAAAAATGGTTCAGGTGTTCTTTAAAGTCCAAATCTTAATCTGGGTTTGTTAAAATAATAAGGAAGCTTTATAGAAAAAAAGCTAACATCAAAAAGAAATACATATTTGGCTTTGAACGCCCAATTAGAAGTATTTTTGACAAGTTTAATAGTTGGTTTCTTTTGTAAATGTTATTTATTTATAGTGCTTTTAACAATCTATTGTGCCTTTTTCGTTTTTTAACTTCTGCAAATAGATCTAGCAGGTATCCTGTCAATTCCAGCTGGAGGCAATGGGTCAAGTATTTTTTCACAAACGGTACATGAACCACCTGTTTAAAAAAAGACAAGAAAACATGGCAAGATTCTTTACTTTCCGGATAGGAAGGATTTCTGATTGATTGCACAAAATGTTTCAGATAAATGAGTCAATTTAGGGCAGTGCTTGTCTCTCCCTCTCCACTTCTGTTGTGTTAGATGGGTAATGCAATATGTTCTGAGCACACTTTCCCCATGAGGATGACCTAGTCAAAATTTGCAAGTATGACAATCAATTCAGCACTTGATTGGTCCCTTTAACCACGGTACTGAACTACTTAAACAAAAAACAAAAAAATATGGCAACATGAAAGGCAGTAGATCATACATTCTATGGCAATCCATCCACTGCCATCATAGTGGTGGAAACCCACTAGAAGATCTCCTCTATAGTGGAGCCAAGATTATCCAACTTACACATGTGGTCTCAGACAGGCTTTTTGGTTTTATGGTTCTATAACAGAGTTCAGATTTATGTATTTTTCTCAACATTGTAATGTCTCACATGTGCCTAGCAAAGTCAGATTAAAAAAGAGCCATTTGCATACTGGTGCAATCAGATTTATTGAAAGTCCAATCTTGCAAACAGTGGAGTGTGAACAAGACAAATCAGGTAATGCAGCAAAACAGAACTGTAAAAAACATAATTAGTGCTCATTGATTAATAAAAACAAATGTTGTAAGTTTATTAATGCTTTCTTTTGTGATTTACAAGTGGTGGTGTCATCATCATCTATGATAAGGACATCAACATCAACAGGTTTAGAGAAATAATGGGAACAGGTTCCCTCTAAATTAACAGGTTTAGAGAAATAATGGGAATATATACATACCAAATTAATAATAAGAGAAATAATATACATAAATAATAAAAAGATTCCCTACTGTACTTATTTATCCATTTCCGTAATGAACTTGGATTAGATTGGATTGGATTAGATTAGATTCTTTATTGTCATTGTGCAAAGTACATGCACACAGCCAGTGAAATTAAGTTAGCATCTAACCAGAAGTGGATAAGTGGCGGTATAAGATATAGTATATACACAAACACACGCACAGTAGAACTGTGGCTGTACCATTTACCCTAGCAAGGATCAGCTATTTTTGTTATATATCATTCTCATCAATGTCCATTAAGAATGTGTGATGAATTGATCTTATAAAGGATGTACAGCTACTGTACATCAGTGTACATTATAAAACAGCATAATGAGGCGACCATCTTTCTGGTCTTATACACCACATTGCACATTACTCTGATTACCAATAATTAATCATTGCTACCTGTTAGAACATGTAATTGTTTACCATAAGTTAAGTCCACTTGTTACTAATCTCACTCTCTCTCTCTCATTATTATTCCTTATCATTCACTATGTCTACAGCACATAGACTCTTTCAGTTTCTAGATTTCTTATAAATGTAAAGCTAAGGTCATAAGAAAAGTTATAGGAAGGCAAATGTGACCCTAGCCATACATGATATGTACCAATCTACCTATTATGCGACTCTGTACAGAATTAAAAAAAGATGAGCCAAAATAATTAGTCTCCTATTGTAGAGGATCTGGCATGATTCTTCTTACCATTTCTGACATGAAGCTTAGCATTGCAAATGACCAGAGTGTGCATTATACAGGTTGAAGTGGTGAGTGGGATGAGAGGAGATGAGGGATGTTATACTGAAATGGAGTGCAGTAATAGGCTTGTGACATGCCTTGCTATTTATGAAGACATGTGAGGGCTCTTTAAGTGCGAATGCATGTCACCGAGTGTAAAACCGTAGCTGATATGATATGTAGGGTCGTAAATCTAATTTTGTCATATCTTGAGCAACTTCCTTGTCCATTCATTCCGAACAGTTGCTATGGATATAAGATTATGTGAAAAAGTCAGGATTAAATCACAAGGTCGTTTGGAGTCGTTTTGATGCCGAAGTTTACCAGTTGAGTTCACCGTTAGGGAAAGGATGCAGAGAAACTAATGCATGCCTTTAAAACCTAATTCGACCACTGTATTTTACTGGTCGCTCATAAGCTTCATAATGCAGCAGCCTGACCAGACTATAAAACTATAAGAATACTACCTTAATTAATACTATTATTTAAACATACATTTTTAATATGGGTTGATGCTTAATCAGGATTATTATTATGTTCTTAACAAAGTGGCATGTACAGTACGTGGCCATGGCCAGTTTTTGTGAGTCTGTACCCACTGTAGCTTCACATTCCTGTTCCTTGCTGACAGGATTGAAACTCACTGAGTCCAGTTTTCTGTAGTTGTAGCTCATCCACACAAAGGTTTGATGTGCCTTCTGAACTGCTTTGTGCTAACCACAAAGTAAAAGCTTGACTGTTTGAATTACCATATCTTTCTAGTGGGCTTAAACTCTTCATTTCTGACATCTCTCATTTAAAGGGCATTTGTTTTATTTTTGTACTATTATGTTTAATTTTATTGCTTTTTAACTACTTTCTAAAACATTCATAAAACAGCCATGGTTAAAGTGAATAGGATGTTTAAAGTAAACCTTAACTTAAACCTGACCTGTGTCTACATGATATCATTAATTGTGCTACTGCCATAAGATTGATGCAGCTTTAGCAGTGTGCAGGTGCACATGCATTTATAATATAAATATACAGTAAATATGTATATACCGGCATAACAGTAACACCACCTAGGTTTTGGGTTCCCCTTATGTGGATCGGCCACTCGGGGCATAGCTCCACAGGGTGTCTAGTGGTGTGCTGTGGTGTCTATCATGAAGAGGGTGGCCACAGATCCTTTGGGTGCTGTGGGTTACAGGAGTGGGACTCTGTGGATTGAAACCTGTTTGTTCGGTGTGTCCCATGGACCCTTGAGGAATAATTGGTGTCCTTAGTATTAATGTTTTTTTTTTAATTTTTAACAACAGCAAGACAGCCTCGGTAACCCTGTTAACAGAAGGTAATATTAACCTTCTACTGCCTTACACTTCAAATGAATCAAATCTAGTGTGTGTTTTTTAAGTGTTTATAGTGTACATTATTTTGTCTGACTCTGTGTATATATATATATATATATATATATATATATATATATATATATATATATATATATACATATAAAGCTACAAACTTAGAGTAAAGTGCTAAATTATCAATGTACATTTATGAAAAGGTATTTTATGTCCAGGCTCTTTGCTGTGCCATTTCCTCTGGACAAATGTTATACATTTGTCCAGATGTATTTAGTAATTTTAACTGAACAACATACCAAACTTCTTGTTATATTCATTCTATTTTGTATGCAAAATTTGTATTCATTGTATTCTGGTCCTGGTTAGGCAGTCCAAGCCATGACTCTGATGCTAAGGGATTACTAGACGCTACTCTTACTGAATTGACTACTCCATCTGAGCCATCTTTGACCTGCGTCTCCTTCAAAAACTATCCAACCACAATGAATAGAGATGCTTTGTTTTCTAATCCCAACACATTTGCCCGAGTTTTCTGGCATCACATTTATTGTTTAAAAAAAAGAATACATTTTAAATAAATAAATACATTTTGAAGAAGAACAGAAACTTCTCAACGTCTTAGGTCAAGCACTACATAACTGCTAACTTTCTACTTGCCAGCCTCCTTTATTACTGTATGTGATATCAACACATCAGAGCATACATGTCAGACCTGCACACCTGTACATCAATGCCGGTGTCCAACTTTCAGTGCCCTAACATAGCTCAAAGTGCGCTCATAACTCAAAATCTCATAACCTCAGTGTCAAGAACTTGTTTTACAACAGCGATTTGTGAGAATTTTCCGTTGCAGTTCACAAATTTATTCCAAGTGAAATTCCACAAAAATCCCTTCTTCAGCAATCTGAAAATCACTTAAATTGCATGGCTATTACAAAGATGAAACAAATATTTTTCTTTTTTATGTAAATATAACTATTTTATTTGCAAATCTAGGGAGAATATTTCGTGATTGAGCTATAAATATGGACATATGACTCATATCATTATACAGATTGACAAAATTAGAATAACCTTTTTGCACACTGCAAGGAGCATGGCATTATTAATTTCATTTCATTTTCACATGGCATTGCACTTCATTGTGATTTCCAGTTTTTCAGTATCATGATAAATATTGATTTGAAGGTTTAGGCTATTACATTTGAAATCTTTCAACAGATAGTTCCTCTATTGCCCAAAGCAGTATGCATCCAAAAATTTAAGAAAAAGATGAGTACATATTATGTGAATGAATAGTGTGCATTATGTTACAAGGGGGCGCGCCAATATGGCGCCACAGAATGTTCTTGTTAAGGGTGGGAGCCCCAATGCAGAAGTTAGAGGGGAACGTTGGAATTTTGGGTGATTGTGGATTACTTGGTTAAGTTGATGCCACTTAACGCATGGTAACTCATGGTAACTCATGCAACTAAAGGAGGAATGAATTTTACCACAGCACGAAAGCACGCTTCTTATTCTCTTACCCCTCTGTTTCTTGTGAAATTAAAATGTGTTTTTATATATATATATATATGTATATATATATATATATATATATTATATATATGTGTATATATATATATATATATATATATATATATATATATATGTATATATATATATATAGAGAGAGAGAGAGAGAGATAGATTCATATATACTTTCACTTCTTTTGTTTGGTCCCTTTTATATTTTCTTAATCTTTTCAGTTTTCTTAATTTTTTCACTTTTTCTCTTCAGTCTTATCTTCTCTTTCCTCTTTATGTTTTCACTCTTTAGTTTTATCTTTTTACTTTTCTTTTCAGTTCTCTCCTTTTATCTTTTCTTTTCGTTTCTTCTCTTTAACAATATCAACAAAATTCCACGATTTGGAACACTCTGCAAAATCCCCATTGCTGACATCAATTCCTCTGTGCATTAACATACGCACCTTGTATACCTGTCACTACAATTTCACACTACGGGCGTTAAATACTGAATATTATTTGAAACAAAATCTGATACCATTATAGAACATACTGTTGAAACATGTATAACTTGTATAAATAAATAATTCATAAATTATAATACTAATTGATTAAAGTTGTACGGGATTATTTTTTTTACTGATTACTAGCCTAATAATAATACATAATACTAATATTTTTTTAATGTAGTACTTTTAATATGATGTCACCCTCAATAATAATGATGAATATATAAACCCTTTTTCGAGCTCCATTTTTTTCATGCTCTCAGCATGCGAGACTGATGAAAATATTTCAAATCCCTTTTCCGGTGAAGTGAACATATCACTTGTTCCCTACACTATCTGCAGTTCCCTTTAAAGTTTAAACTGAACATTTTCGCTCCCTGAGGTTTGGAATCACACTCAACATGGCTGAACACCCTGTGAAGTATACTCCGCAGGGTACTTCAGGCCGATTGGAACATACAGTACCTTAAATGTTCGCACTTAGTGCACTGGTACCTGGGGGCTTAAACAACCTACCAGCCAGGTGTAGCACGTTTTCTTTAATTGGCAACGTGGCTGGGTTGCCTAGCAACCGTGTCCGTCCGCCGCTCTGCATGTCTATAAATCCGTTTAGTCGTCCGCGAGTTTGCCTGTCACGTGGGGGGCTGTGATACACATTAATGAATAATTTCCACATTTACGTTTGCGTTTCACATTTCCCAGTGAGGGGGAGTACATGAGGAGCGGTTCCAGGAATAAACTAAAGATAGAGACAATGACAGCAGTTGAGGTCTGTGGCAAGTTTACAAAGCAGTGTGTCTGTGAAAGTCGGACATTTCACCTAGTGACATTTCACCTCATTTAGGTGTCGAGGCTGTCCAGCCATTAGTTTCACCAAAAAGTTCATTTCGCGAAGCTTTGTTCAAGTGCTCGTTATACTGCCATCTAGTGGACAGATTTTGTGTTGCAACTAGGTCGTCACATCACAATCAGCACAATTGATATGTACGTGCAGCTGCACTGTTCAAGGAAATTGTTTATGCGCATAATCAACCTCTCTGAATTAACTGGAGAGCGCACGAGCCTTTACATAAGCGCCGAACGAGTCGGTCACGTGATGCCGCGAGGCTGCGTTCGAACACTGGTCACGCGCCTCGAAGCGAGGCTTCATTTGGACACGCCCCCTTTTGCTTGATGCACGCTTCAAAGCTTCTATGTCACTAAATTAATCTGAAATCAATCCAAGGAGGGTTTTTAAAAAAAAAAAAAATTTATGGTTAGCTAGGTAGGCTTTTGCAACAGGAATCAGATACTTTCTACAGCACCTTATTGATCTCCCCTAGTGATCAGATTCTTCAGTATTAACTATATGTTTTACTTTAATTTATTAGTTTTATTAGAGAATACTTTAAATACTTTTAGATTTATCCTGCACAAAAGTGCAGCACATATTTGCACCCCCTCCTTAAGCACATTTCTGCATGACACTGCATTAACTAGTGTAGTCAATGTAGTATTTGTAGTCATACACAGTATGTGTAATTGTGTGATTTGCCTTTAGTTCAAGACACGCCTAATAATGCAACAAGTGTTTGAAATCAGAAGCAGAGTTGGTTTCAGGCGTGTTCACCATCAGGAAGGGAAGTGAGAGAGATTGTTTTACAATAAAAAAGTTACTGTGAGCTAAAACAAGCCATACAATGACTTATACTGAAGTACACAAGTAAATGGTTGACTTCACTTCCACTTGAGTTACACAGTATGTGCCCAAGGGAGTCTCTACGATTACTCCAGTACAGGATTGGTGTACTCTGCCCACCTCTGGTTAAGGCAGGGATCTCCAACTCAGTTCCTGGAGGGCCGCATCCCCACAGAGTTTTGTTCCAACCCTGCCCCAACATACATACCATGTAGTTTTCAAATAAGCCTTAATGACTTGTTTAGTTGGATCAGGTGTTTTTAATTATGGTTGAAACAAAACTCGCTGCGGCCCTCCAGGAACTGAGTTGGAGACCCCTGGGTTAGAGCTTTAATCATGATGACACCCTTGACATTTAGTTATATGAAACTTAAAACACAATCTCAGTACTGTCACAACATGCGCCAGTGATGGGCATGAGCCACTATATTTTTTACGCTCCTCGCGCTCTCCATAGGCTCACTAGGTAGATAGCCTCCCCTTCTGCCGGTGTGTGGAGAGGTGGTGCCGCTGGAAACAGACATGGCTTGGAGGAGCCGGTTGGGCAGTCAGCAAAGAGGGTTCAAGTGAGGATGCAGGAGCCGCTAGAGCCACTCAGGCCCACTCTGCCCACCGCCATTGCTCGCCAGCTTTTCCACATGCCAGCTGGGCACTCCAGATCCGCACATGCACACACTCGCTACTTTTTTCCCATCCTCCCTCCTTAAAACTTTTCCTTACTTGTTATTCAAAATAAAATGACTGTTTTTCCCGTAAGACCTCCCCTCATGTTCTTGTCTTTGGTGACATCCGTGTGTCAATTTTAAAAGCTTAACATCTTTAACCTTTACCCTTTAGGAAAGCTGCTAGTTTCTTATGTAATATATGTATGCTATAGTTCTTCAACACAGCATTCTGAATGCTGCACCCTGGTTCAGAACTACAGGCCAGTTGGCATGCTTTTCTCTAATATTGGCCCACCACAAAATATTTGCTCACGAATTACCTAAAAATTTGCTATCATGGTTTTTGTTTGCGAATATTGTCTGTGCTTGGAAAAGCACTTTCAGATTTATTGAGTTTTACATGATCATGTCTGCCCACTCGCAATATACAAACCAAGAACTCGTGTTGTTATACAGGCTGACACAACTAGAAATCTTTGTTATTGCTCACAAGCTTTACTAAGTTATCAGGTTCGATACTGCAAGAAGCGATCCAATACAAACTTCATTTCAGATACTGCGCGATGCTCTCAGAAACTTTGTACGCATCTCAGACACAGGTGGGCATTAATTATGGGTTTTGTGGGTTTTGTCAAAATGTACAGTAATGCATTTCTCTATTGTGCTACACATACAGTATGTACAGTACAGTGCTGTGCAAAGGTTATAAAAATATTTTGCAGGGGAGTGTTTGTATGTGAGTAAGGAAATGAATGTATTACTTAACAGAGCATTGTTATGAGACAGACACCACACACACAAAAAGAGAGATAAAAGAAAAGCGAGATGTGAAAATGTGTCCAAAAAAAAAAAATTATAAAAAATTTGTGCACATTTTCCAAGATACTCAATAAAATTTACTGTTTGATGTTTACTATTTTCATTATCAATCAATCAATCAATTAATTAATCAATCAATTTGCTTAATTGCTTACTTACGAATGAGATTATACTACTATATCACCTCTACACACCAGCATTAGTTTCTGTTCTTGCTTTGGCTGGGGATCCTTTACCTCACTTGCAGACATCTAAGTTACTACGAGTAAGAGTGTCTGTAAATGTAATCAGCAGTGATTGTTCTCATGACATTCCTTCATGGCCTGTCAGGATTTAAAACTACGATCAGAATCTGCTTCACTTTAAACATCTTCATGAACGTTTGTAATCCAGTAAGAACACTTCACTTTCTATAGCCATTTCTTTAATGATGCATCTATACAGTATCTCTTGGGCTTGAGTAGCCTTCAATGAGTTAGCGTAAAAGATGTCCTTACACAAGTCTAAATGCAGTTGCTCCAGTGGTCCTTCCCTTTGTGGTCAGCTCTGATAAATGGAGCATGATATCTGTGTCATCCACAGTACTTAACAATGATGGTACTGAAAAACCTTTTTGTACAGCACTCTAAAGTCCTATCTCCGAGCAAACAGGCCTATCAGACTTTGTGTAGTGCCTTAGACATAGATGTCTAATGGAAGAAAGAAAGCAGGAAGAAAAAAAAAACGGAAAGATAGCTATATATTTTTGCTGTCAACGGAATCGCTATAGTCTTCAGGCTCTTACTTAATATGACATGTTTGACTGAGTGTGTAGTGAGTGTATTCTTTCCATCTCTTTTAGAAAGGCTTTTTTTGTCTCCCATCAAAAGCAGAAGTGTGTGTGTGTGTGTGTGTGTGTGTGTGTGTGTGTGTGTTTTGCATTCACCACCTGCATGACCCGAAGCCTGCTTGCCTAGACAGTGAAAAGCGAGGTGTAAAAACATTTATTTTTTTTATCATACGCTGCTAGATTTTCCTGGTACATAAGCTCCCTCTGCTGAAAGAATTGGCATCTAAACCCATGACCCATAATCTTACTTTCTGTCTAAATATGTGAATCCACTTTTTCTATTTTTTTTTTCACTTCCCCCAAAACCCAACATGGTCAGGCTGCAAGAATGTACGGTATGTAATTATTATTATTTATAATTTGTTTTTGCAATTTTAAAATGTGAATGGGTAGAGTTGATAAGACTGGGAATATCAGTTACAGTTATTGTTTTTACTTACAGTATTTCCTATGAATTTGAAATGATAATATTTTACCACTAAAAGCCACTGTGGATCCTTTTTTATTTCTTTATGTACGTATTTAAGTATAATCAGAATAAGGTTTACTGCCATCTAGGATGTTGGCTGCTCCTGTCTAGGGGTCACCACAGCGGAAAATCCGATCTTAACACAACTTGGCACAGGTTTTACAATGGATGCCCTTCCTGACGCAACCCTCACATTTTATCTGAACTTGGGACCTGCACTGCATCCAGTGGCTGGGGTTTAGGCATTGGGTGGGAACTGAACCCGGGCCTCCTCCATGGTTACACATTAAATTAATCTGATAAGGATTACTCAACACATATATTAATTTCTGTGAAGCATGTACATGCCTACTGAATTCATCAGTTCTGTATAAGTTTCAGAGGTACACTATAGGTAAACAAAACTTGTTACAATGGACTTTTATGTTGCGCAAGTCTAAGTTGTGGCATACTGTATATATACTGACAAAATGCTACATGCTTCTAAAAATGCCCTTTTGGTCATAGTCACTAGGTCAGTCCTAGTCATCTCTCGTGTTATCAAAACAATCTGCTACAGTACACTGTACAACCAATTGTGGGCATGGCCTCGTTGCCAGGTTATGTTTCCGGTATCCATGGCTACTGCTTCCATGGTAACCAGTATGGCATAGCAACTGTGATATTAATACTTTAGTATATTATTGGTATATTGCAAATGTCATAAAATGCCATAACCAAACTTAACTTGATAACAAGTTAACTTGATAACAAGTGAAATACTACCAAAACTGGTTGGGAATTTGTCCGAGCCCTATCACAGATGTACGAAGGTTAACAACGAAAACAAAAAAGAACACACTCCCAACCAGATATCCATGGTGATCTAATTTGTTCGAAGCTGACCTTTTGTATTAACTCTTTGAACATGTTCTGCTGTATAAATATCCAGTCTAGATATGTTGTTTTGCCACACAGTTACCTGAAACACAAGCGCAGTACCTCACACTGGGCCTCATCTACTGTATCAATCTTTTACTACTGTAGAAGTCTCTGTAAATTAATTCACATGCCAAACCTTATTAAAATTTCTACCAGATTAACTTTGATTCTCTTAGTGCTCATGAATAAATGCTGATAAATACCAATCACTTATCACTTACCGGGCATAGCTCATTTGCATTTATTGACACCTACTGTACAAAATGCTGTAAAAGGCAATCCTTGGACGAATTGAAAATGACAAAGTGATGTATAAATGGTGGAAAAGTTAATTAGAAGCACAAGGTACTGTAGGCTAAAACTTCTAGTACTGCTGGTCAGCCATTGCAGATCATTGGCTTCCATAGAGTAGTAACTCTTTCTCCTATTATAGGATAGCTCAAGGAGAAATAGGAATTTTATGTAAATAATAACATTATGAGTGTGTATGAATTTTTGAATCAAATGCAAATTTATAAAACCATATAGCAAATTTCTTTGAACAAATGTTTTACAGTGACAGGCTGCAAAGTGTCTGAAATTGCAATTTAAAAATTGAATGTTTATGTGACAACCTCAGCAGCGACCTCATTTCCCCTCTCATCTGTTCCAACTACTCAGCATTAAGCATCACCCGGCTGATCATCTGTCATCATCAGCACCTGTTTCACACTTAAGTTAGATTTTGTTGTTGTTGTTGTTATGCTTAAATTATGCATAGGTCACAGTGTGGATTAACAAAATGAATGAAAAACATTATTCTGAAACTGGTCAGGACTAGGCTGAAAATGAAAGCTAAAACATCAAAAATGAGAGGCGGAAATCCTCCAGGAAGTCTGAAGAACTACAGTATTCCTCGAGACAGCTTTAAAAATCCAGGAAAGTCTGGTTCCATGAAAGCAAATTGTGAAGACATGAGGGGTGACTCAAGACTTTTGTATTACAGTAAGTAAGTGTATCATTTAAATTACTATAATTTTAATTGCTTTGATTTGTGTGCTTAATCATAATTACTGTTTGTGCCTATTATTTTCGCTTCTTTTGCTAAGGTAGTGTGAACGAATGATTTCAGTCATTTTCTTTGTGTTTGGCTTTATTTGTAACTCATCATGCATTACGTTGTTGTTGTTGTTGTTGTTGTTGTTGTTGTCCTGTTTGAGCATTTGATGCCACCATGTAAGATGCCTTTCTCAACATGAGTGGGTTTAACCAGCGATAGTGTTGTGCTAAATCCCACCTTGGCCTGTGACTTGTCTCTGTCACTGGTGTGAGCAGAAATAGGTTTGTTGTCAAATACTGTCTGTCTTCGTGTGGGGTGAGTATGGTGCTACAGTATGGAGAGAAGATGCTTCACCCTTCCAGCTCAGTCCTTTTTGTTGTTATGGTCTGGCATGACACAGAGCGCTCGTTGACTAATTTAATAGGAACTTCAATAACCCTGTCCATTCATGCATTTAACCAAACAGCTAATCATGTAGCAGGAGCACAATGCGTAAAAAAAAAAAAAAATCAAAGGCAGGTCAAGAGCACCAGGTAATATTCATTAGAATAAGCAAACGGATGAGCTCAGTGAGCACGGCTTATTTGAGTATTTCAAAAATGAACAATTTTTACCTACAGTTGTGGCCAAAAGTATTAAGACAACACATGCCTTGTATTATTGGTCTTCCCTGTGCACAAAACAGGTGATGTCAATAATTAGTTCAAGCATTTAGTTAATGGATGGAGGTTGCACGGTGGTGTAGTAGTTAGCACTGTCGCATTGCACCTCCAGTGTCCGGGTTCGATTCCCGTCTCTGTGTGCATCTCCCCGTGCTTCTTGGTGGGTTTCCTCCAGCAGTCCAAAGACCTGCAGATTAGGCTAATTGGCGTTCCCAAAATTGCCTGTAGTGTGTGAGAGTGTGTGCATGCATGTGTGCCCTGCAGTGGCTTATACCCCGCCTGGTGTCATAAGCCTCCAGATCCCCCGTGACCCTGAATACAGGGTAAAGCGAAATAGAAGATGACTGAGTGAGAGAGTTAATGGATAAAACAAATGTATGGCAGGACTTTTAGTTTTTGAAAGTGACTTGCAAACTTCTGTGTACTCTTTTTTTTTTTTTTTTTTACTATTTTTCACCAGAGGACTGTATGCTCCACCAAATCCAGCAAGTTTTGAAGAATAAAAATGAGAAAATAATGATTGTTGTTTTAGGTGGCTTAGTGGTTAGCACTGTCGCCGTGCACCTCAAAGTTCCGGATTCAATTCCTAGCCAGGTTCGATTCCCAGCTTGGGTCTGTGTGTATGGAGTTTGCACGTTCTCCCCATGCTTGGTGGGTTTCCTCCCACAGTCCAAAGACATGCCGATTAGGCTCATTGATGTTTGCCCGTACTGTGTGTGCCCTGTGATGGATTGGCACATTGTACCAATTTTGGGCATACCAAATGTCTCCTGGGATAGGCTTTAGGCTTCCCGCGACCCTGTATACAGGATTGTTGTATAGCAATAACATCCAATAACGAATTATTCTTATCTTGATTGTCCTTATTAAAAAAAAAAAAAAACTAAAATAATGTCTAACACATTGAATTCCACTATTTTCAATATTTTTTTTTAGATTTTAACTCACTCATTAAAAACACGATGAGCAAAAAAAAATAAAAAGCTTCTCAGAAAACTCAGTAGAGTGAAACTTGATGCTGTTGCATGTGCTGCAACAAAAGAATACCGCTTTACTGTATATCTTCTCACCTAAGAAGATGTAAAGGGAAATGTTAGAAACAAACTCTTTTGTGTTCAGCTGAGCTGGGAAAGTGGTATTATAACAAAAAAAAAACATGATGAAGGGTAATTAAAACAGGAGATGATTTGCATTTTCTTGTTGTGCTTTTTTTATTTATTTTTTTTAGAAATGTGCTCACAAGACTGGATATAGAAACATACCATACATATGCATCTCTCTCTCTCTCTCTCTCTCTCTCTCCGTCACATCCTCGCACTGCATCATGGCAATGATTTATAGCCCCAGTGGAATGGGGCTGGCGTGTTGATGAGGCAGGCTTTATTTACTCAGGTAGCCATTATGATGACTTCAGCCCCCTTGTGATGAATGGATGCACAGACGAGGAGGTCTGTATGAAAAAGAAAAATCATCATAATTGTCATGTTTGATCAGAATGCCACTTTCTGTGGGCAGCGACTACTGAGCCCTCTTCTGGAGGAAATAACAAATGAACAAACAAACGAATGTAGGACCAGATACACTGTGTGAGTTTTAGAGACATGCGACTCAAAAACCGGCTGTCGAGAAACACTTGGCAATTTTATATTGCTTAGGATTTTCCACCACGAGATATATTTTTCATTTCTTTATTTCCTTAGTGATAATGCACAACATGTTCCATTTTCTAAAATAAAAAAGGATCCAATTGAGTTTCGATGCTGCAGAGACAGATGTAAGGTACTATAATCAGGTATCAGTGCAAAATTGTATAAATTTGCAAAGTTTAACTTGTGTGTGAGTGTGTTCTAGAACGTAGAAAATAAATCCAAACCTGTGTTCAAACTTATGACTGGTCAAAAAACAAGTCACACACTAATAATATTTTACTGGGCCAACTTTTTCTTTCATTATTACAGGCATGGCATCATTTTGATCAGCTTATACATGTTCAATGTCACAACATTTATTTTCGCCCATAGGTCTCAGAGATCTCATATTGATGGTGGGAGAGTTGGACTGCTGCGTAAACCCTTCTCCGGCACATCTCAAAGATTCTTAACAGAGTTTAGAGCTGGACTCTGTAGTGGCCAATCTGTGTGTGGAAATGATGTCTCAGCTTTCACAATTTGAGCCCAATGAATCCTGGCATCATCATCTTGGAACGTGGCCGTGTCATCAGGGAAGAATACCACATGACCCCTTTTCAGTGCTGCACGGTTCACTCTTTATACTCCCTGGCAAATAGTTTTCCCTGATTACTGATAACTGAATTTTTTTTAGTTCCAATCCCTTGAGTTCTCTTTATGTTGTGTAAGTGGAAACGCTCTTACGTTCACTATTAAATTTCTTCAAACCTTTAAAATTTTTTCACCAATTTTATTTCACACTCATTTCGGGATGCGTTTTTTCTTTGAAGATAATGGTTCACCGGCACCCTTCCAAGTTTTAATAATACATTTTACAGTTCTTAACTTAATTTCGATACTTTCAGAGAGCTCCCTAGTAGTTTTCTTTGCTTGATGCAGGACGATTTAAATTTTCTGAAACAAAGTAACATCAGGATGTCTTCTGACATGGTGGCTTAAGAAATGAGAAGCATAAACCCAAATAAACATGTTGTGAGCCAAACCATATTAATCACTGCAGTAATTATCCTGTGGAAGGCTCTTACCTATTGGCTTGGTGATTTTTAAATTTTTTTTTTTCTTGGCCAGGCAGTGGATATAATTTCCAAAGGAATATTAGCTACTGAAGTTGAAAATCCCAAATTTGGCAGTCTCACCATATTGCAAATTACATATAAATCCTTCACTGGTTATGATTTCTCTTTATGAAGTCATGCGGAATATTCATAGCCTCTATCTGTCCATGTTCTCATTCAATGTTGCCACCTGCTCCCTGTCGTTAGCATTGGTTTGTTTTGTGTTTTTGCTACAATTGTCTGCATTCTCCTAAAGACTTTTACACCGATCGGACATAATATTAAAACACAAAATATTATGCACAATATTGTGCAGATTCCCCTTGTGCCACCAGGGCAGCTCTGGCCCTTTAGGGCATGACTCCCCAAGGTCTCTGGGGTGTCCTTTGGTGTCTGGTCTAGACTTGATCAGGGGACTCTGGGTTTGCAGGGTGAGTCCTACAAGGATCTTTGGTCAGATTGAGATCTGGGAAATTTGAAGCCCCATACGTGATGCCCTGTGTGCCCTGATACCTTTCTACCATGGCCAGCATTCATTGTTTTGGGCAATTTATGCTTTTCTGTTGGTCTGCACAAACCTTGCTAGTCTTTGGTCCATGCGGGAGTGGGTGAACCTTGGGTCCTCTACCAGTTTACTGGTATAAAATTATTATTGTTTTTATTATTACTGTCATTGCTGTTAGTGTTGCAGCGTATGTGCTATCTAGCCAGTAGATCTGATCCTAGTCCCTGGGTTCATTTCTTGACCTAGTTTAAAACCCCTAGTGCATTACATGGTTTTGACCAAAGTGTGCTAGCACTTTAATTATATGTTTATTTATATGTTTATTGTATTTCTAATGAATGGAATTCATTTAAAAATAACCATTTATTTAAATTGTTTACCGTATCTCCATACTGCTGTGGATACTTGATAGTGACTCTGAATATTGACCAGGGATCTCGGAGAAGCCTAAATAAAGAGGCCGTGCTATGATCTTTATTTATTGCCGCATATTCCGCTTAGCTCACCGTAATACTTGCATGCCCTCAATCATGTAAAACAACATGCCCTCAATCATAGACGTGGGATGTATCCCACCCTTTTATGAACTTAATATTTAAAATCTGTAGGTCATTTTGTAATTGCCCCACATCATTTATTTTCCCCTGACACAAATACCTTTCCAGTCTGTACAATACACTCCCCAAGGTTATATCTAAATGTGTAGCAAAGTGCATTATGTAGTGTTTGCAATCATTTTATTCTAATGCCAAATGGGTTCTAGAAGTCACATCACAAAAACATTTTATATAAAATGTATTACTGTATGTGTAGTGTACTATAATGCTTTGAATGGTGATAGTGCAAAGAGTTATATATGGTTATATGGTGTGTATATATTTATAAACAATAAAATATAGGTTTTAACTATACAATTTCATGCTAATAGGGATACCATGAAAAACAAATTCCATCAAGGTTAGAAACAAATGCTACAAGTTTATTCTAGCAGACACAGTTATGAATTATTCAGCACATACTGGACAATAAAGCCATGAACTCCCAGCTGAATATTCCCTTAATATTAGAAATTCATGACAAATTTCAATGACTTTTAAATAAGTGATGTGTCTATATATTACAAATGAATGTGTAAGAAAAGACATAAACACTAATCCTGAAGTAAATCTCTACTCAGAACTCTATTAACCTTCTTAGGTGTTGTGCTGAGTAAGTATAATACGGAGTAATATTAAATAGAAAAACGCATGATTAACAAGTCAATTATTACGGAGGTAATGAATTTATAATCACAATGAATTTTAAAGCATCATTGAAGTGATTTTTTTCTTCCTGGCATTAATACAAACCAAAAAAAGTCACTAGCAAAAGGAACATTATCTGTTCTATGTTTTGTATGCTATTATGCAGTGTTTTTCATCATAATTCATTAAATTTCCCTGGTAATTCATCTGACAACTGTTTTTTTTATTATTATCTTTTTTTTCTTGTATGTAATTAATTGATTAGTATGAAAAATCATCTCTAAAGTATTTTTCTTGAGGTATTATTGGAACATTATAAAGCAAATGAAGAGATAATAACCTTTTCATGCTGGCACATTTCCACTAAGGGTCTGACAAGATGCCGTCACTCGACAACACGTTATCTCTCTCTCGGAATTTTATATTATGTTTATTTTTCCCTAACACAGTTGCTTTGCGATGCTGCATTTTTTAATTCCTCATGCATTTTTATCAATACATTTTGACCCTACCTTTACATTAAGTGCGACGTATAGCATGCTTAGGGATCTACAGTATGCTGACTGCATTATATGGGATCTAAAGCTTCAGCCATAAAATATTCACTAGGGAAAAAAAAACAAGAAATAAATAAAAGCCAGTTCTGTTTTGTAGATGTAATATGTGGGATGAGAGGGCAAATTGTGCTGACTGAATATAGTTCAAAAACATACAGTTCGGTGTGATTCGGGCGAATAGGCTAGCCTCGAAACAAGCACTAGCCTCAGGCAGTTTACATTTCCGGAACTTTTTGTACTATAAACAATGCAAGGACAGAACCTAATGAAAAATGATTGTATGTTTATTTATTCATTTATTTATTTATTCCTGTACGTATTACTAAGATAAGCTGTTTGTATTTTGCAGAATACAGTATTTCCAGTCACCCTTAGTTTAAAGTCTTATTGTTCCCTTTATGACAGCATGGTGGTGTAGTGGTTAGCACTGTCGCACCTCCAAGTGTCAAGAGTTTGATTCCCACCTTGAGTCTATATAAAGGAAGCTACAGTAATTGGCATTTCCAGGTTTCCCATTGTGAGTGAATGTTCATGTGCCCTATAACGGATTGGCACCCCATCCAGGGTGTACCATGCCTCGTGCCTTATCATTTCATATATTCATATGTATAAAACAGAAATTCTCATTGTTTATACTAATGTTTGCACAGGTAAGCATAGACAGCGTCATCATCAACTTTTATGTTATACTGTAAATTTGTCACAGGTGTTCCTCCCCAACTGTGATAGTAGGCAGATTTGTCTATGGAAAAAATGGGTACATCAGACCGAGCTAGTAGAACGTGTGCAGTGCATACGACAGGCAGCCGAGATGCATGAACCTCATGTAAATAGGCGGATCTGCGGCTAAACCTCATGTATTGTCCAGCCCCTAGTGCTGGATAGACATGGTCCACAGTATACTTCCTCACAACACCACAATTCCTGCCCCGGGCTGTCCTGTTAAATTTGCTGTGACATGTCTAAAAGCCCAGGTCCACTAAACACTGGGGTTGGAAGGATGTGTTTCCATCACTTTTGTGGTGTAAACGTTTAAAACTCTTTTATAACCTACAGTAGCTTGCAGCAAAAACACTTAATCAGTGATTGTAGACTATATGTCCAAAGACAACCAACATCCAACCAACCATCATATTCACAGGTGTTATAATAACTTTCACTTTTCTGGAAAGGTGTTTTTTTTGTTTGTTTGTTTGTTTTTTTACTACATTTTGGAGTATGACGCTGGGATTTGTGTTTATTCAGCAACAAGTACATTAGAGAGGTCAGGCACTGATACTGGGTAAAGAGGTCTGGGATGTACTTGCCATTCCAGTTTATCCCAAAGGTGTTTAGGGGCGTGGGGTCAGGGCTGCTACAGTAAGTGCAAGACACTAGAGTTCTTCTATACTAAACTTGGCAAATCATGTTTTCATTCACTTTGATTTGTGCACAGGAAGCATTGTCATGCTGGAACATGTTCAGGACTTTTTTAGATCTAGTAAAGAGAAGTGCCAAATATACAGCATACAAAGACATTCTATACAGTTAAGGACCTTTTGGCTATGGGTTGGAGAAGAAATGCATATGGGCATAATGGTCAGGTATCCACATAATGCATATAATTGTGCCATCTGTGTGTATAAAGTGAGGCTTTATACTGGCTGTGAAAGTCATTATAGCAGACAGTTGAATCAGCCTGTGATATCACACTTATTAGATTACTTTTTGTTTTCTTTCTAACAGCTCCCACTGATGACATCAGTGATCTAAATCATATCAGCGACATAAAAAAATAAAATAAAAAAAACTTCCAAAGCATTTTTTGGCTCATCATCAATCTTGTCCCAAGCACTTTTCAAAATAACATTATACCCATAGTTCTACTCTAAGTAGTGTGGCAAAATAGTAATTTAGTACTTTTACAGGGATTAAAAAAAAAAAAGCTTCTGAATATCATTTGAAGGATTCTGGGCACAGTTAGTTCCACTGTCAGTATATTGATGTGGCTACCGAGACACATTTTTAAAAGATAAGGAATGGAGCTGGAGCAATTTTGTGTAGAATGTGTATTTATGATTTTCATATGTAATTTGGCACCTGACAGCTTCAGAGTATTCAAATCCATCCGAGCTTGGGTTGGACTAATTGTGTGGAGGTTTTGTGCATGTTATTCCTGTACATGTATCTGTGAGTTTCCTTCCACCTGAAAAAAATGTGACTCTAATAAACTGACCTTTAGTTTGATTGTGTATACCTGCTGCCTATGCTGCTCTGATGTGCCCCTGAATTGCACTCATTGGTTTGAAGGATAAGCTACAGACCTATGATGGGCAGGATGTGTACAAAGAAAGGAATCTACTGATGTGATGTCCTAGCCAGTTGGTGAAGTTTGAAAAGATAAGGAATGAGATTGAACCAGGTTTGCATCAAACGTTATAAAGCATGAATGATTGAAACACACAGGCTTAGTGGTTAGGCCTTTAACCTTGCACCTCCAGCGTCAGGGTTTGATTTCCACCTCGGATCTGTGTGCATGGAGTTTGCATGTTGTCCTCGTGCTTGGTGTTTTTTTTTTCCTGGATACTCCAGTTTCGTCCAACAGTCCAAAGACATGCAGATTAGGCTAAATCCCAAATGGCCTGTACTGTGTGCATAGGTGTGCCCTGTGATATTAACATTAAATTTAGGCATTTGGCAGTCGCTTTTATTCAGAGCGACTTACAGTACAAAAGTGCTTTGAAGTTTCTGTCAATAGATAGATCATTACACTAGTTACTAAATACAATACGTCACACAATCTTGGGTGTTTTTTTTATGTTTTTGTTTTGTGTGTGTGTGCAAGGAAAAACTCCTATAGGAAGAAAAGAAGGCAATAGGAAGAAACCATGAGAGGAACCAGACTCAATAGGGAACCCATCCTCATTCGGGTGATTACATTGTTGTGTTAAGTTGTTGTGTTATCATGTAGTCTTGTTTGCACAATTGCACATGCACTTTGTTGTCTGTTGTCAAGTGTTGTCTCTTCTAGTATAAAAATTGATAGCTTAGGTTAACTTAAAAATGTAAAATCTGCGTTGCTCACTTATGTTGTGTTGTAAATTTATGTCGTTTGCATGTATGTAACACCTTGGTCCTGGAGGAACGTTGTTTCGTTTCACTGTGTACTGAACTGTATATGGTTGGAATGACAATAACGCCTACTTGACTTGACTTGATAACGGATAGTAGGGACTAGTGGATAGCATGCAGTGCTGACGTCAGTGGTCTGCGTTTGATTCCTGGGCTAGAAGCTAACTCCAGAAATTGGGGAGGTTGCACAAATAATTGCCAGTTCCAAGTCCACATAAATTGAGCTGGGTTGCTTTAGGAAAGGTATAAAACCTTCGCTTGTGCTTGATCCGCCTGATCCGCTGTAGCAACCCTTAAAATGAAGAGCAGCTGAAACAACAACAACAGGATGTTGGAATTAAAAGTTGTGAGAGCTGGAATTAAAAGTTGTAAGTTGTGGGAATGGCGTCCAATCAGAGGACCCTTTTTTTTCTCTTTTTTTTCTTTGCATAATCTATTTGGATAAAAGCAATACAGGAACTGTTAGACTATACAATGATCACAAAATAATTTTTGCTAATTTGTTAATATCTGTTTAAGTACCTGCTCAATCAGAACGCATGTATACAATGCTTTTTTTTTTTCCTGCAGGGTGTGAAATAGTATTTGACACCCCTGATTGGGGATCTGCGCCGCCTGACGTCACTAAAGCAGTGCGCGCGGACTAGTCATCCCCTCCACTACGCGAGAGAGCGCGCGCCTCCGTCTCGAATGCGGGGGATCCAGATGCGCGCCCGCGCGCGGAACAGCTCGTCCGGTTAGAGCTCGGATTCCAGGAGAGAGCGACACGCTCGAGATCCAGCTGCGGAAGGATAGAGAGAGAGAGAGAGAGAGAGAGAGATGTCGTGGTTGTAAAATAAATGACGGCAGGAAGAACGAATAGATAGAATATTAACTGCATCACCCGGGATAACGCGGATGTAAAAAAAAAAAAAAAAAATCATGGTTTAATTCGGTTGGGATTATGAGGATGCTTGGAATTACCGGCGCTTTAAGATTCTGAACTACTCTGGACCTCTGATAACCTCCTGATCTTGCAATTTTTTTAAGCATTATTATTTATGCTTTCTTTTATTTTTTAAGTCTGTCCACATATATATATATATATATATATACCCCCAATGTCGCGTATCCTCCAGTATTTTTTCATGCCCACATATCCCGCGTGACCGAACCCCGGTGGGTGGATAGATTTGTGAAGAGCTTCAGTGAAAAAGCTGCTCGATCTTCTTCAAACTGACGCGCATCATCATGGACGGCGAACTTCATTCGTACCTAAAAAACGCATCCGGCACTGTCGAATAACTGCTGCTGTCAGAGAGATCAGGTAATTCTGCATGCTTCTTATATTGATCAACCGGTGCAAACAGACACGCTGCGCATGCAAAGACGTGTTAGCAGTCAGTGTGCGTACGCACGAGTCGTAAAGTCTCATCGGTTCCTATTCTTCCTTTCATTTATTTCCCCCCTCTCCGCGAATCCGTGTATTATCTGAAGTTGCGCGCGTCTCCGTCTCTTATTGCAACGCACCGTTTCAATCCTCGCTTTTTTTCTCTCCCTTCTTTTTCTGCTTTTTCAATTCTCCCTATGGTAACTTCTTTGCACACGGAATGCCTTCGAGTTATGATCACTTATTGTACATAACATCTCCAGCTATAGATCAGTGGAGTGCAATACAGCCTTTTAGTGCTGTAGCGTGGCATCAGCACTGTCGCATTTACCTTTTCCTTTTTTATTATTATTATTATTTTTTTTTTTATTTCATATATATTGGTATATAGATATATGGATGATATGTGTATTATGTGGCACACCTGCTGCTTTGGCGCACGCACCGACGCATTCGCGCTTTCTTCACGAGCAGCCTCTCTATGATGATGATCGCACGCCACAGCTCGACTCGCTTATGGAACAACCGTTGATGTGTGATGCATGCAGCCAGCCTATCTATCTCTTCGGCTTTTTGCGCGGCGGTTTTCTCTCGCGCATGCAGGTGGTGCTGCTGATGAACCTTCGCCCATCTGTTGAGCGCAGCTTCAGCTCGCGTACGCCAGCGCGCGCTCACTTTAAGAGCACATCTCTTAATGCCAGAGAACAATTCGCGAGCGTTGCCTGTCCAGGCGCGATATCCATTAATGCACTTCGCCTGGAATTCGGCAATGGGGGACACGAACAGAGCTGCTAACGCAAGATATGGTTAAAGCCCCGTCTATGCGTTCATCCATTAGCATATGTGCGGCATTAAGGGAATAACATTCCTCTCTTGTGCCAAGTAAATGGAAAATGAACAGTGCATGGGATTACAGAAGGAAGAAGAAAAAAAATTCTACAAGGTTTGGACCAACAGTACAGTAGGTGTGCATCACTAGCTGCTGTGCATGTTGCCAAACACTGTTAAAGCAGCTCGCTATTTAGCTTGCAAGCAATGGACCATGGATCACTGCATGTGGAACATGAGCCAGGTGACAGCTTGGCCTTGCCTGGTTGAGTAAACCCCAATCCCTGACCATCCAATTTTTGTCCCCAAATAAACTAAACTCCTCCCTTATCTCTCCACTTCTTGGCAGTGTGGTGCTTGTATGGCAGTTCCAAAAAAAAAAAAAATGGGAGTGAGAAAAAGTGTGATATCTGACAGTGGAGTGAGCGGTTTAGATAAAGTCAGCTACAGGAAATCCCTAATGCATACTATTCCTTTTATTACTTTATTTTATCTCGTCATGCTTTTCTATCAAAAATCATAATGATTCCTATAGTTTAAGTAATTTACTTGAATGCCGAGACAAATCACGAACATATTAATGCTGTTGGCATTTGCAATCGATAAAAGGTTTATATTGTTTTGCAGTGCCATCAGCGCATTAATGCTGGAGTTATCACATGTATCGGAGTCACGTGTATCTCTAATGTGTAATGTAATGCCAATGGTCTCAGAATCCGAAATGTGCTCTTTATGTATTATGAGGCATGCAACAGTGGACCCTGCCGTCTCCAAATGAATTTCTTCTATAATGCAATGTGCTGAAGAAGTATCGATCGTCCATTGATGAGAAACAATGATCCATGTATCCTAGACGCAAGAGCACTGCAGAGCATCTTGAGTCACGCTATAAATCCGAGGAGAATAAAGTAGCCATGCTCATGTGACAGCATTGTCCCCAGAGTGTTTTTGTAAGTTGCAGTCTCTTGCATCTCGGTCTCCTAGCCAGCCGAATCTAGCTGCTGTCATTTTCCTATTCTGTCCGCCAAGGATTATGTACTGACATGTTCCCCCACATGATTGTGACGGTGAGGGGTCTGAAAGCAATATTTGCTTTTATAAAATGTTTTTTTTTTTTTTCCCATTATGTTCAGCCAAGATAGAAATCCAAAGTCTCACAGATGGTATTGATTCTTTGTCTTTCTCTTTATAATGCAGTGAGTAAAGTCATGACTTTTGAAGCGACATATACCTTTTGCCCCCCTCTCCCCCCAATGCTCATTCAAGGCTAAATATGAGGTCTCATGAGTTCCATCGAGCATTTCACATCGTGACAGCTCTGTAATGTGAAACCTGTTTCTTTGTTTTAACATGGGTGGGGGCTTATATGGTTGGTGCTCAAACTGTCTTTTCTTAAAATAATAGATTTTTTTAAAGCTTAATTTGCAGAAAAAAAAATAAATCATAAATCTTTTTCGCCCTTGGAGTATATTATACAATTCCTATTGGCTTGATGCACTTCTACAAGAATTGCAGACTACTTTGGTTCATGTAAACTGTTATATACGGTAATGATGTCTAAAAAAAAAAGGTTTCTCTCCTGCCATGTCGAAGGCCCGGGATTGATTTCCACCCAATGCCCAAAACCCAGCTACTAGATGCAGTGTCTGACCCAAGTCCGGATAAAATGGTGGGGTTGCGTCAGGAAAGTCATCCGGTGTAAAACCTGTGGCAAGTTGTTATGCGGATCTGATGATTCGCTGTGGCGACCCCTTAACGGAAACAGCCAAAAGAATAACAACTACAAAATACCATTATTGATTAGAAGTTATCTAATAATTTGAATGCCATTTTATCCACTGGCATCTAAAAAGAAGGATTGATGTTTTTAAATTGTTTCAAAGTTGGGACAAATACACCAATAAAAGGAAGTGGCATAAATATTAAAATAACACTTACCTCTTAATTAATATAAATGTGAATACCAACCATGACCTTGTTTTCCGGTATCATCTTAAATATTACAGGTGTACTAACTATAGATTGGATGTGACTGAATGCACATGGAATTCTAGTGATCATAAACCCTAGAAACGATGGCATAGTGGTTAGCATTGGGTCTGTGTGCCCGATCCGAGCTTGTGCTTAACTCCAGGTACTCTGATTTCCCTGTACTCTGTTGTTATTAAATACAGTATAGGAGGGCATGGTGGCATAGTGGTTAGCACTGTGGCCTGGCACCTCCAGTGTGCATGTTCTCCCCGTGCTTAGTGGGTTTCCTCCGGGTACTCCGGACATGCAAAGACAGGCTCATTAGCTTAATTGCCATTCCCAAATTGCCAGTAGTGTGCGATTTGTGCTCTGCGATAGATTGCCACCCTGTCTAGCGTGTGCCTCACATTGTGCCAAAAGTCTCCTGGGATAGGCTCCAGGCCCACTGTGACTGTACAGAATAAGCGGTATAGACAATGAAGGAATAAATATTATATAAAACGTACTGTAAAAACTGTTCCGCTTCATACAAGTCATTACATTCAGCTAACATTCATCATCCTGCCAATTCTATGTTTAATAATAATAACTAAAAAAGAAAAAGAAAAAATACCTTTAATTGTATATATTTTTAAAGTTATAACCTATTGTTACAGTCTAGCAAATATGATGTCTTCCTCAACATCTTTTATCCTTCTCTCTAATAGATAATACATGATCGTGACACTACAGTATATGAAGGATTATAACGATTCAGTGTAAAGCAGGAGCAAACAAACAGCAGCCTCTGTGCATTACCTGCTGTCAATAACCTGATATTAAGCTCCTGTTACCTTTTCTTCTGGGCCGCCAGAGATGTTTCCTTCAGAACACTGACCCGTGTGACCATAGCCTCAAGTGTGCAGCCTATAAAAGGCGGCTGCTATAATACATTGCCATCTTTACCACTCTTGTATAATCTTGTGGAAGTCGATCCAAAATGCCCAACGTACTGTAACACTGAAATCATTTGACTTCTTGCTAGCGACTTAAAGCTGCGTGCATGCAGATCAAGCAATGTTAAAATCTTTAAGGTTGTGCCTTTTGTGAATTATTCAGACTTTTCAGCTATAACAAGCTATTGTGTATTTCAGGGGAAAATTGGACATTGTTTGTTCTGCCAAGCCCTGTTTGAGTTTGAGTTGGACGGTGGATAGATCAATACGCGAGTTGTTTGGGACCTGGACATCTGTGACCGCGGCATAATGCCGTTAGTGATAGTCTTTCAGACTATGAAAATTTGTATTTGTTTCCTTCCTCATACAAGTGCAAAGTCTTCTAGAAAGCAAAAGGAACGTTCCATTGCTCTGGTGCGGGACGCACGCCTGTGAAAGAAAGAAACTGTTTTGGAATGCAGGTTAGAGACGCTGGCGGCAGACATGCAGATCAAATGCATGAGCTGTTGCCAGAAATGCAACGTTGCATTGAAGCGCAAAGCATGAGGGAGGCTATACAGCCGTCTCACATACAGAAACAGATTGTGTCTCATTCTCTTAATTTGAGGCTCTCTTTGGCAGGAAATGCAACAAAGCAGATTAAAGATTGGGGTGAAAAGCAGGAGTACAGTACAGAAGTGGTGATGAATGCACAACAGGCTTTTGGCTGAGATAGACTTCTGAACCCTAATTTTCTTTATTACATCACAGTGTTGGGTTACATCACACGTAGAGTACAAATCACGTCAAAACCTTGTTTAAGCACCTCTATATTCGATCCTTTTGGTTAAAAGTCAATCACTTGGCACGTCTTGGCTTATTGCAATATTTTGCCATTCTCTCTCATAAAAGGATGCATTTTTATTTTTCTCATTTAAAAGGGCCGGGCATTTCTTTTGCACAGCTGTCTTGAGCTCACCTCACAGATTTTCAATTGGATTTAGATCTAGACTAGACTCATTCCAAACCAAATTCCAAATCATTCCAAAACGATTTCAAATCCTTGGTCTCGGCCTGGTAAAGCCATATCTTAAAGTATAAAAGCCGATTGAAACGGCAAGATAGGAAAAAAAAAAAAAATCTACTACCTGTCCTCTTTAATAGGAACACCTGCAAGTTCATGCGGTTAGCCAATCAGGTCAAGATTTTCCTTTAATGTTCACATCAAACGTAATAATGAAGGAAAATGAAAAATGGTGAACTCTTTTGTGGAAGACTTTGATAATGGCATTATGGTTTGAGTATTTCAGAAGCCGCCGATCTCCTTGGAAGAGCACGCAACAATTCCGAGAGTTTTTGATAAACTAATACTCAGATTGGTTTAAGCAGCCAAGAGGGATATGGAAGCTCAGAAAAAAAAAAACATCTCAGAATACAAAGGACAGCAACATTTGAGAAGGATCGTCTACAATTGCAGGAGAACACATCAGGTTCCAGCACCGCCAGTCAAAAATAGGAATCTGAGGCTATCATGCACAGGCTCTCATCTAGTCTTCAGCCTATGCACAAAATAGCTTTGTGTTCGTTTTTGTCCAAAATATCGACACGAAACTAAGCACCAAGCGATAATAAGCCAAATTATAAAACATTCATTCTACTAGAACGACGCAGTAACAGTAACCTGTGTTGCAATATGCCACCTAATGTCAGTCACACATGGAGTACAACTACTTACCTCACAAAATTTGTATGTAAAATGCAATTTCATTCAAAAAAGCATGCCTAAATGCGAACCATTTCCATAAAATCCAAGTTGTAATTGGATTCAGGCTGGGCCAAGTCTGTTTTACAGTATCACGCTCATCTTTGATTGCTAAGTCGCTATACACACTCACACACACACTCACACACACACACACACACACACGGACATGCACACAATGGCAGAAACTGTTGCAAGCAGAATGTGTAAATATTTGTCAGGTATGAGCTCATCCTTGAGGAGTGAGTGATAATGAAATCCTTCAGATTTTGTTGCATTGCTCTTGGGTCTTCCAGAGTGTGCACACAGCTACAGCACTTAGCCTTGACATAAGGGAAGCTAAATCCATTCAAATCACATCATATTACGCTGTTGTGTGCTTTGCCCTTTTCCAAAAGGATCTTCGGATTTCTAGACCCAAAGCCGGTTCTCTCTGTTGAATCAGTTGAATAAACACTTTAGCACCTGATTTTTGAAGCTTTCTGAAAAAGACAAAATGTCAGCGTTCATACTGTATTTAGCGCATAAAGTTTGATCTACAGGCTACTATCAAGTGGCTTGAGTCAATGACATTCATGATAATTCCTCAACGTATGACCTATATATGTATACTGTGAGTTACTGTTCTCCCGCTGATAACCTTCATCCGATGATGAAATCATTCTATCCTGAAAAGAGTCGTCTCATTTAAAGGTGACCTCACCCACTTCTATCAGGAATGCAGGCAAGCCGAATGGTCTGATGAGTAAAGCAATGATATCATATGCAATGACCTTCGCAGTCATCAGATCTCAAACCATTTGTATGCCTCGGGCCAATGTTGAACCGGCGTCTTAGACAGGATCATTCAGATGCCGATTGAGGGAATATCTTTCGAAACAAATGGTGTTTATCTCCAGACGCTGGTGCTATTTATGCCCGGGGGTCTCTGAAACTGGTGGCCTGTAATGGGCCGAACCCTTATCACAAGACTTTATATTGTTTTTGTAGTACATTTAATGTGCTGCTAGTTTATTAGGAACACCTACTCTAATTGGTACTTTGTTGCCCTTTTTTACGGCCTCAGGACATCAGGAACTCACATGAGAATCGGTCTTACTTACTTATTTATTCGTTTTTGTGGAATTAATTGCATTGTGTGATTGCTGCAGATTAAATTGGATTGTTATGAACACCCATTTGCTTTTCATCCAAACATGCCCAGGGATTAGACAGAGAAATGATAAAAACCCCACTGTCATATGTTGATAAGTGTTTATGATCTGATGCACTGGCATACTGAAAGACTGTGTAAAGAGGGTCAACTTACTGTAGTTACTGTAGCAACAATGTTGAAGATACTTGCAGTATGTACTGTATGTCTCATGGGAATCGGATCAGTTGTGATGCTATGATGTAATCAGCCTTTAAATGCATAAATGCATCATTCGAAGTGTACTATACTGTATATACATCTAGGAACTTCTGTATTCTACTAGGGACCATGGAGGTCAATGACCATTGTACCTATTCTCATTGGTTCGACCGTGGTATGTATACATGTATAGGTGTTTGTGTGTGTGTGTGTGTGTGAGTGTGTGTGTGTGTGTGTGTATATATACACACCACCACGGTTGTACCAATGGGAATAAGTGGTGACCATGGTCCCTAGTAGGAATACCTGCCCATTGTTTCTGTGGCGGGTACTGTACTTAAGGGGTCAAGGTGCCAGCTTGATTTGGAAGCACCACTTATCTTAAATGTCTTGTGTACCCGGAGGAAACCCACCAAGCACAAGGAGAATATGCAAACTCCATGCACACAGACCCGAGGCGGAAATCGAACACCTACCCTGGTGGCATAATGCAACAGCGATAACCACTAATCCACCTTATATATTTCTATATTTATATTTTTATATTTATATTACTTTATATATATTATACATAAAATATAAAAAAAAATGGAAACACACTTTAGGAAAAGTTTTATTACAAAATGTATTGCTATATCTTATATACTGGTATATATGATAACATTATGATGATAATTAATATAATATACATCGTACTATGTTTATTTTCTTCAAGTGTGTACAAATGTTTTTGGCTGACTATATATATAATATATATATATATATATATATATATATATATATATATATATATACACTATATATATGGCATGCCGTTTAGGAAAATATTCATGAGAGAACTTAATGAAAACTCTGAATATATTGAATGAAACGTGAGAATATTGAATGGATTCTGAATATATGGATTGAAACTCTATATATATTGAATGAAGATTCTGAATATATTGAATGAACTGTGAGAATATTGAATGGATTCCGAATATATTGATTGAAAAATATATATATTGAATGAATTCTGAATATATGGATTGAAAAGTCAGAATATATGGAATGAAAAGTCTGAATATATTGAATGAAACATGACGTCATCGAAACACAGCGCCATCTTTAGAAAGGATGAGTGAGTCGGCGAGAAACTTGGTTGCTGCAATTGTGAGAAATGACGAGATGGTGAACACATTGATGAGTGCGTGTTCTGCCCAAAGTGGTGGCACAAGCAGCACTCAGTATCAGACTACGGATGAAGAAATTTATTCGCTATTTCACCGCGGAAGACCGGTGTTATGCGCTAAAATGCCCCCCTGCCATAGATTGCCCCCCCCCCCCTATTTAATCTCCGTCGAATAATATATTAGAACAGAAATTTCTAGGTTTATGATTTAGAAATTACAAATTAGACCAAATGGATTTGATTAAGCATTATAAAAATTGCATGTAGTATAGGCAAAAAATATAAATTATTATTTTTTATATACAAGATGTATTTTTTATATTGCTTATTTAATAATGAAAATCATTTCGTTAAATTTTTCATCATAAATATTTATTTAGTGCAAGCATTTTTGTATTACATGACAAATCCCTGTAAAATAAATGTGCCACAAAATAAACATTCTATGAGAATTTGTATTCATGGTCTCGACACCTGTCACGTGCCAAGGGTTAATTATAATAGTTATATCATATTTGATAACGATAAACCTATGAATTTATGTTGTAATATAATATTTGATAGAGATTATGTAGGGGGGCAATCTGTGGCAGGGGGGCATTTTAGCGCATAACACCGGTTTTCCGCGGTGAAATAGCGAATAACTGTCTTCATCCGTAGTCTGATACTGAGTGCGGCTTGTGCCACCACTTTGGGCCGGACACGCACTCATCAATGTGTTCACCATCTCTTCATTTCTCACAATTGCAGCAACCAAGTTTCTCGCCGACTCACTCATCCTTTCTAAAGATGGCGCTGTGTTTCGATGACGTCATGTTTCATTCCATATATTCAGACTTTTCATTCAATATATCAGTTTTCAATCCATATATTCAGAATTCATTCAATATATATATTTTTCAATCAATATATTCGGAATCCATTCAATATTCTCACAGTTCATTCAATATATTCAGAATCTTCATTCAATATATATAGAGTTTCAATCCATATATTCAGAATTCATTCAATATATATATTTTTCAATCCATATATTCGGAATCCATTCAATATTCTCACGTTTCATTCAATATATTCAGAGTTTTCATTAAGTTCTCTCAAGAATATTTTCCTAAACGGCATGCCATAACTATATATATATATATAAACAAACAGGTTAAGTGTCGTTACATAACGTTAACTAGCAGAAGCTTGGCTGCCCAGATCTGACCTGAACCGAATCAATAGGAAATCCTCATGCAGGCCAGCCCGTCTCATTTTGCTTTGGCCTTCGATTTCTATGCCGTCAGCGAAGGCCACAAGTCTACGAAACGAGAACCAGCTTTCATGCAGTATATTTTGCTAATGTTTCACTGAGGATTAAGAAACCTGTATGCTATTAAACATTACACACACACACACACACACACACACGCGCACACACACACACACACACACACACACACACACACACACACACTGCCACCGCCACAGCTTGTACTGTTCACACCAAGTCTGATGTCTGTATCTGTCATTACCATGATGCAAAACAAATTGTTTTGTTGCTACTTGACATGTTTTTTAAATTAAACACACGCCAAAGCTAGATATGTTAGTTTCCCTTAGTCACATCACACACAACGTTCATGGGATGTTAGAATTTTAGTGTTTGTAGCGTATACTGTACATTATATTTAACGATACATTTTGGAGACTGGCAGCTTAGTGGAATGAAAATGCTTAACGTGCTTATGCATGACCTTTTTTGCTGGATTGATTAGCTTTATAACTTTTACAGCAGTGTGAATATTACCGAGATCTGTGGATAATTGTCATTTTATTTGAGCCTGTTTATTCTTAATTGGCCAAATCGCGCGTAACCCATTCTGACTCGTTGCACTCTTTGATCAGTGAAATTCTAAATGTGAGAAAATGAAATCATGAGTAAAGAATGCAAAAGTGCAAAATGATTTGGGAGATAAAGTTTTAATTTGTATTTGTGCAGTGTGCAACTATGATGGATGAGCACAAACAGGGTAAATATGAAAGTGTGCAGGGATACACATGCTCATCATGTTTCAGATTTGTGGCGCCTGACTGGTTAACAAGGCTATCAAGCCCTAGTACTTCTAAGCTGCCACTACTGGGTCCTTCACTCTATCTCGATCTGTGCTTTGAACCACATATGAAAAAAAGAAAAAGAATCTCACTGCACAGTAATTTATGACAAATAACAGTAATTGTGTTCTATATACACATTGTGACTTCATGAAGCTGTATGCACAAGTAACTGTCAAAGCATGATAAAAGTACAATAAATGGATGTTCCGGATCAAAAGCTATTTTGTATCTTAAAAAGAATTAAAATGAAACCGAATATGCACCAATTAATGTGATCATGATTAGGCCTGTTTATACATCAGTACACTGTATTGACATATTGACAACAGACTCCCATGAGATGCCTAAACAATGCTTGTTATATTCCTAATCATCATACCATTTTTTTTTCATAAATTGTCTTGCATTTCAGGATATACAGTGTGTATAGTGTGAGTGTGTGTGTGTGTATACATATATTTGGTTTTCTTCATTCTAGCACAATATTGGATTTTTAAAAAAAAATTTTGAGGTTGGATCTTTCCCCGTATTTAGTCGTACCCAATTCGTCCCCGTCACTAGGGGGCGCCACATTAAGGATACTACCACTCAGTCGGGAGAGCCGAAGACTCATGTGTTTCCTCCGAACCACGTGACGGCAGCCGACACCATCTTTTCGAACTGCTCGCTCACGCACCCTTGGGGGCGGAGTAATACACTCGGAGGACAGCGCTATCTGCTCCTTCCGCTTCCCACAGACGCCCCTGATTGGCTGATTACTGTGGGAGCACTATGTACCTCTCATCCCTCCTCTCTGAGAGAGCTCGGCCAATCAGCTCTCTCTAGACCTCCGGCTACGAGAGGTTACAGCGTCACCCGGGAATCGAACTCGCGATCTCCGGATGATAGGATGAGCACTTTACCGCTGCGCCATTTTTCAAAAATATGCAACACATACTGTACTTTATGTTAAGTAACAACAACAGCAGCAACAGGCAGTTGTTATTTTAAGAACCCACAGTTCTTCAGAGATTTTTTGGCTTTAACAAGTGATTGCTTATATAAGGTGCTGGGTGTGTTCAGTACACCGTATCTTTCAGTCTGCACAAAGAGAACTGCTTGTCCCCTGTCTCTGCCGTTTCTACTTAAGAAATCTCGGCCAACCTTAAAAGCAGGAAGTGCGCACTGGTGATTTGCATAACCTTAACGCGGCATGCAGAAAATCGACTTAAGGCGGCGCATAACCTGAATCTAAATATGTATAAATGTCCTTTGGTGATTATATTGACATAACTTTTAAACTTAAGTCGCGAGCTGTCAGTCAAGGCAAAGCTAAAGGTCAGTCGGTCTACACAGCATGTTTAATGTGAGAATTACATGTCTACAACCTTGTCATTTGTTCAGTGAGCGGTAGTGCTGGTATCAGATCACTGAACACGGTGCGGTTAAATCAGGGCAATATACAGTACGTACTGTATAGATAGTCTTGTTGAACCAAATGGCTTTGGGAATCACTTTAGATAACCTACAGTAATTGCAATGTTTTTTTGGTGTGTCTGAATCCAGTTTCTTTGCATCCCACCGGTCACATGCTGTTATACACCCCAGATGCTTGGCTTATATTCCTCTCATGAAGTTAAAATGACCATCTGTTAGTCTGCCGTGCCATACCGCACATACAGTGCAAAGTTAATAAAAATTGTCACATTTTGGAGAATAAAGGGGTAAATAATCATTGCTGACTTAGACTTCGCTGATAATAAAACCTATGGTCAATCTTACGGGATCCATCCTGATTCGGATTAAATTACCCCGACAAATGTAATTGTCAGCAGTTTCGGAATTCAGTTATGCGTCTAGCTGGGTATGCATAGATAGTTTTGTCATCGTTTATTAAAAGCAAACTAGATTGAATCTCATGAACATTACAATGCCCTTAGGCTCATGCCAAGATAGTAAACACAGCACGGATCCGCTGTTTATATTTCCAGACAGCCCGTCTTATATCCTATAGTCTAGTATTGGCCTCCTTTTGCAGTACGAACGAGCAAATATTTATTCAGTCTGTCATAATATAAATGTACATCATAAATCTACAGTTGTTGTTCTCTTGTGACATTCATTTGCACGAGGTAGCAGACAGTACAGTATAGAGTACATGTTCATGCCTTTTGTGCCAACATCGTTATGATTATCACCACGGAGTACAAAGATGTACTGTATCTCAAGCTGAAATGCACATAGATAAATATGTACTGTAGAATTTCTACATCCATCCCTAGATTCCTCATCAAGATGGTGACCACGATACACAAATTCCAGTCATTACATAAATGAGTATAGACGACCCTAAGGGGTAAACACCTTTATCCAAAGTGGCTTTACATGAACAGGAGGACCAGGCAGAGCGCTGCAAATGACTCCTTTCTTGCCGCGCTGACAGCATCAGTGAGAGGATGAAGTGGAACTATGTTTTTCTGGAGACACACACACACACACACACACACACACACATACACGCATAGGAATCAGGTCAGCTTGTGTTCTCCCCTCTCCAAGCAAATAATAATAAGGTTAAGTTGATTCACTAATTTGCAGCACATCTGTCTAGTAGCTTCTGTAGCCATCTTTTTTGTTTTGCTTGCTACTTCCAAGGTTGTCTGTGACTTTGTACCAAAAACAGAAATTTAATATAACTGCAGTCTTGCAACGCTGTTTAGAAACTTCGGCTTGGAAAAAAAGGGAAGCGCGTCGTGTTCATACTGTACTATATGGGCACGGATGAAATGAAATTCGCTCTTTCCAGCAGTAAACCTCTTTGGGGGCCAGTCCAGACTTTATGTGGATGTAATGGTCCTCCTCATAGCGGCATTTCATTTTAAAACAAGACAGTGATTATCTAGTCTCTCACTCATGGCAAAGTTTCATTCGGTTCTGGTGAGCCAGTTGTGCGGCGTAACACACTCGGAAGATAGCGATATCTGCTCCTTCTGCTTGTGTGAGCTCAGAGACGCCTCGGATTGGCTGTAGGACCATGATTGATGTAAGAGCGCTAAATGTCTCCCATCCCACCTCGCTGCGAGAGCTCGGCCAATCAGCTCTCTCGAGCCCCCTCGGCTACAGTACATCATCACCCAGGAACAGAAACTAGGGTTCTCCGCATAATAGGCAGAATTATAATTAAGAATTAATATTCAATTATTTGTCACATGGCCATTACCATACAATTAAATACATTTTTTTGCATAGCTCATGTGTAGGAAACTGAGTGCAGGGTCAGCCAGAGTACAGTACTCTTCAGTGGCATCTTGGTGATGCTGGGGCTCGAACCCCTGACCTTCCGATTAGTAACCCAGAACCTTAGGTTTTTCATATTACCACAAACCAGCATGATCAATTTGGGAACGCCAATTAAGCTAACCTACATATCTTTGGATAGGTTGCCAGTCCATTGCAGGGCACACATACATCCCCTTACTCTCTTTCACAATTTGGGAAGGCCAGTTAGCTTAATCAGCATATCTTTGTACTGTGGGAAGAAACCTGAGTACCCAGAGGAACCCACCAAGCATGCAAACTCCATGTACAGTACGTGGACATACAGAATGGCCACTTCTGCCAGAGAATATACAGTTGTATAAATATGTACAGTAATATGTTTTTTTTTTTTTTTGTAGGATAAAGGTGGTCATTCAGTAGAGGTTTGTATTGATTTCCAGTGATCCTACCCTTTAAATGGACAAATGGACCCTAATGATTCCTGCAAAATACCAGCCACAGCATTGAATTTTGTATTTGTCACCCATTTTCTGTACATGGTTTCCTGGCAGTAAGAAACAAAGCATGGCATTATTCACTGAATACTGAGTAGACCTAAAATTATAGGTAATGCTGTTTGAAACACCACTCTTAACTTTATAACAGATCATTCCAGAATGTTTGTTTGAAGTTTTACTGCACAAATCAATAGAAAAAAGCAAAAATCTAAAATATGATTCCTATTGTATTTTTCCTTGTAATCCTACTCGCGGGAAAGGTGTTAGCATATGTGTGTCTGCCTGTCCTGCTGTGAGGGAGACTTTTTCTCCAGTGTGCCTACGAGCTCTAGCGTAGCCCACTGTGCAGGTTCGGTAAGTAGGATAGAGCCGTGTGTGGGGAAGCCGCTAAGTAAATTATCCCCACTGCACTTCGCTTTGCTGCACATAATACACCAAAGTGCACATGGATGGGAATGAGTGGAGACGAGCGTGCATCAGACCTTGCAGAAAATCTGAATATTAAAGCACTCAGCCAGGCTGATGTAGTGGATTTTTGGAAATATTAAATAAGAAAGAAACATAGTTGAATTACAAAATAAATAAATAAATAAATAAAAATAATAATAGACCTAAACTATGGTGTAAACATCTAAAATGTCTGCTTGGTTACTTTAAGCATTATTTATGTATTTATTTTTGGCAAAATGAGCACAATTTATTACTGAGCATTGCATGGACATGGGCGGCACGGTGGTGTAGTGTTTAGCACTGTCGCCTCGCACCTCCAGGGTCCGGGTTTGATTCCTGTATCTGTGTGTATGGAGATTGTATGTTCTCTCCGTGCTTGGTGGGTTTCCTCCTGGTACTCCGGTTTCCTCCCACAGTCCAAAGACATGTAGGTTAGACTAATTGGCGTTTCTAAATTGGTCGTAGTGTGTGTGAGGGTCTGCGATGGATTGGCGCCCTGTCCAGGGTGTAAACTGCCTTGTGCCCTAAGTCTCCTGGGATAGGATCCAGGCCCCCCATGACCCTGAATACAGGATTAAGCGGTATAGATGATGAGTGAGTGAGTGAGCATGCACATGCTGCAATTTTATGACTTTATATTTCATTGTAACACAAAGTCAAACCGGATCTACTATGCCATCATGTGAAATACAAAAAAATTAATTAATTAATTAAATAAATAAATAAATAATAAATAAAAATAATAATAAATATATTTTAATAAAATTAAATTATATTTATATCATAAAAGTTAATTTTTATTATATTTGATTATTTTGATTGAATATATATATATATATATATATATATATATATATATAATTATATAATTATAATTAATTAAAATAAAAAAAACACCAGAGAATATGAAGTGTCATTCAAGTACAGATATGGTTCAACATCATTCTACAGCACTAATTTAATTATACCATTTACAAACTGTAGAGGCGAACCATAATTGCAGTGTTTCGCAATCAATCAGGCATGCTCGTCCATCGTTTCTTAACCTTATTCAGCATAAAGGTTAATCCTGTGAACTCGCCCCTCAAGGATGGGTTGGGGTTTGATTCCCACCATGGGTCTGGGTGTGTAGGGTGTTTGCCCCATGCTTGGTGAGGAGAACAAGCTACAAAGTACTCTTGTTGCCCCCCCACAGTCCAATCCAAATATATGCAGAATAGCCTAATTGGCCTTTCCAACTTGTCTATAGTATGTAATTGAGTGTACAGTATTTGTGCTTGTGTGTCCTAGGATGGACTGCTACAGTACCGTACTGTATGTACCCCCTCTTATCCCTTGGAATAGGCTCCAGGCTTCCTGTGACTATGTAGAGGAAAAACAGAACTTGTAGAGAATGAGTGAGAGTTTAAAAAAAAAAAGCATGCAAAACAAGAAAACGTGTTGAAACAACCTGAAATTAGGTTACTGCATGCAAGCATCCTCCATCTATCAAGATTTTAGAGGTGTTTTATCTTGTAATCTCAGCATGCCAGAACAACTACTTTAAAAAAAATAAAAAAAATAAAATCATCCACAGAAACAGACACATAATAATTCTTGCACGACTGCCTTCAGTTTTATGTGACATTTAAAGTCATCCAAAAGCAGGCAGTGTGATGAACATAAAAGACGCTACCAGTTTGTATAGCTACCGTGCTGCCTTTTTTTCACACCGTTCCACTCGCGTTCACCCTTCCTTGATTTTCTCCACTGGCGCTAGTAATTGGATGATCTAGAGACAATGAGACTGAAAGACGAAGCCAAGCGTGAGTGCTAAGCTCAGTGCTTGTGCAGTCAGACGGCGTTGGATCCTGGTCACTCACTGTACTGTAGAGCCCAGCCGACATGGACCCAGTCTTATAGCTTTGGATTCCAAACCAATCCCGTTCCGTTGATGGCGATGGAGTGAAAAGCCGTCCCCTCCAAGTGAAAGTGATTAGACATGGCCTCCTTGCTCTGAAGATGAATTCGCAGAGAGAGCAGCTGGAAATCCGGGCCACAAGGATGAAGAGCTGCATTGGGAACCTGCTTTTTTGTGCACTGTAGATAGATACTACTTGATGTGTTCTTTATGCATCGTTTTTTTTTTTAGCAGCTGGTGCAGCCAGCTCTAGGATTATCAGCATAAAAATGAGTCGCGATAAAAAAAATGTAAAATGAATAATGCATGCTATGAGTGACATTATGCGTTATACCTTACAGGGGGGGACGCGCTCTAGTCTCTAGTTTTTCGCTCAATATATATTATTTTTCCAAAGTAAAATACGATTCTAAAAGCCTTTCATGATTCTACAGCTCATTGGATATTTCTGTTTATTACGTTCCTGAGGTGCAGCTAATCAAGAGAGCGAGTGAGTGATTGAGAGTGCAAGCAAAGCGGACGTGATTAGAAAACCTGATTATTAAACATAGCGCTCAAGGGTTCTACATAGTGGCTTAACAGAGAAGCATTTACCCTGTTGTTTGAAAGTATGTGAGTTCAGATAATGAGAACACCTCAGTCACCTGTGGCCTGGAGTCTAAGAAAGCAAAATTGGCTGGCTGATAGAAATGGTGTTAGTTTGTACACCTGGTCAATCACAGCCTGAAAAAACCCAAATCAACACACAAATCTGATGTTTTTTCAGATCAGATTTGAGTCACTTTCAAATATGGTACCAGATCGGATATACTGCATAAGTCAATGCGACTTAAATGAGAACTCATGTGACTTTTTTCTGTGCGGACAGATTTCATAGCAATGCTAGCAATAGCTTTAACAACAGCTAAAGCAAGGCACCTGGCTTTCCTTTTCCTTCTTCAGGACCTCAACAAATACAGTACAGCTGAAGAACGCCTTGCCATCGTCCAGAGCAAAATCCTGTGACCAATGGATGGTCCAATGGACCAGTGTTTTTTTGGTAAAATAGCATCCATTGTTTGAAATGAATGGGTGTTCACACAAATATGACAAATATAAGTCAGATAAAAAAAATCACTTGCAATTACGTATAAGTGTGACCCATCGTTACGTGAAATTATGCTCGGACTAAGAAAATTTATTAAAAAAAACTAAACAATGTGGCTTTTCATGTGAATATAATAACCATTCCATCCATCCATCCATCCATCCATCAAAGCAGGAACCTCTATAGTCCAACCAGGGACAGTGGAGGCCAGTGGTGACGATTGTATTTATTGCCATTTTTGTATGACAGTGGTAGGACCTCCAGTCATCTGTATGTCAGTAATCCGTCTGTCTTTGGACTGTGGGAGAACCCAGAGGAAACCCACCAATCATAGCACCAAGCACGGGGAGAACATGCATGTTCCAGACCCGATGCGGCAAACGAACCCAGGACCTGGAGATTCAAGGAGACAGTGCTAACCACTTAGCCACTGTGCCGCCATAATAACCATTAGCCCGCTGGATCTACATCATCTATGTGTGCTTTTACAGTATGTGGATGATTTCCTTAAAATCTATCCAGCTAACATGTGACATTGGATCAACAGCAATAGTCTGGAAGAACCATGTGCTCGCCTTGACCTGGGTAACTTGATAGCTTATGAAAGCTGATGACATGGCTAAAATTAGGATACATTTCCAAAAAGAAAAAAAAAATGAATACAAATCGTGAACTTACATGAGTATTAAGTTGAGTTTCGTACATCGCGTGTGACACTGAGAAACACATCCTTAATTTTCCCCTTGTTCGATAAAAGCTATGTCTATGGATTATATTTGGTTCAAAGAACATATATGAAAGTTAAGGCATGCATTTATGCTTGTGATTTTACTGTACAGTAAGCTTAATGTTAACTGAACTATGGCTGTACTGAGTATATGGAAGGAAAGATTATTTGCCATATAAAGCATCCTGTATAGCTATAAAGATCCGCTTATAATTAAAAAATATATATTATATTAATATTAATGGTTTAAATAAAACGTATAAAAATGCAATATTGTACTGTAGTTGGTTTAGCATGCTGTATGTGTATTAATGAATCCAGAGGAGGAAGGGTACAGCTCTCAGCTACATCAAAGTGGGAAGGTTCCAAATTCCATATGTTCTTTAGCTTTAATAATGATACAAATAATAATGTTTTATCATATTAATAATTTTTAAAAAAAACGCACGCTATAGTATGCATGCCATGATTATATATAACTGTTCTTTTGAGTAGAATCAAATATTGTTGTTTGGCTGAGAGAGATGGTGTTAATTAGTTACTACTAAAACCTCTATTACCACTATGATCATAGGTTAGCCTCACATCTTTCGGGTTGATGGTTCGAGTCCGGCTTCAGGTCTGACGTTCAGGTGTGCATGGTGCTTGCACGTTCCCCCCGTGCTTGATTGGTTTCCTTTGGGTATTCCGGTTTCCTCCCACAGTCCAAAGACATGTTGATTAGGCTAATTCCCAAATTGCCCACAATGTATGAATGAGTGTGTGGGTGTGTGAGTGTGTGCATACAATGGATTGGCACTCTGTCCAGATTGTACCCCGCCTTGTGCCCGAAATCTCCTGGGATAAGCTCTAGGCCTCCCTCAATCCTGTAAAGGATAAGATATATTTAAAAAAAATGAATAATAATAATAAATTGCTTCTTAAATTAAACATCAACATTAACTTTCCTAAATTAGCAGCTATTATTGTAATAACTCAGAGCAAAGCCTCCAAGACAAGTCATTAAAAAAAAAGGAATTTATTTGCAATCTTTTCAGTTAAGTCTTAAGGATATATTATCTGAGATAAATCCATATGAGTCATGATAGTTGGTGCAGACTTTTCTACACAAACATGACTTGGACAGGAATTCAGTAGACATGATGAGACACAATCAGACCTCACAGTCACGGACAAGGGTAGAGCTCCAGCCAGTCTGGTAAGGCGTGAATGTTGAGAGATGAAATAAATACCGAAGCCAAACAAGAAGTGGGTGCGATCGGGGAAAAGGGTGGCAAAATCAAACAAAGGAAAAGGCCATGGCTGATCGTTGGGACGTGGTGATCTGAAAGTAAACAAAGAAAGCAAGCATGGCGAGATCATGGAATTTATGAGTGACAGAAACCTAGGCAAACAAAATAGAGAATCATAACAGTTATACATTTGCCATGGGTGGTGACTACTTTTTTTTAAGTCAATGTTCTCAATAAAACATATTAAAAGAAAATAAAACAAAAAGGACTGTATGTATGCATGTGTGTAAGGTTCTCTGGTTCCTCATGCACATAATAAACTGAGGATTAAACAGCACGGCCAGGCATTTTCATGTTAGTGTATGCAATGGGAGGCAAGGAACCTCATGTCTCCTCTTGTCTCTGTCCCCCGGTGCCTCATCTTAATTTGCATGTCTGTTGCAATTTATTAATGAGCCAGTGTGTGGCTTAGGCTGTGTAAGTGTGTTGGCCCTCTGGCCTTCTTTTTATTATTTTTTTTGATGGAGATAACTTGGGGAACCAGGACCTCATTATACATAATAAGGCCCTTAAAAATCTTTTTAAAAATACTTGATATAGGATAAGTTATGTTCCATTTAAAAAAGACTGGGATTTTTTTTTTATTTCGCATGCATGAATTGAAAACATAGAGGTTAAAATCTATCCAGTTTACGATTTTGTTTTGTGTAATTATGTAAGTAATTACGTTTTGTAAGTTATTTTGTTACGTTTATTGTTGTTGGGAACTTGAACCTTGAACTGACAAGATTTAATTAAAGTCACTACCGAGTCATGTCTGCCATTCATCTATCCATCCTTCTATTAATTAGTCTGTCTTTGTCTCTCTCATCATATTGATTTAGTTTTCTCTAGGTGCTCTTACGTGAGTGTACACTCATATGATGACACATTTGTTCTTATTAGGACACACAAGCACCACTGTATATCAGCAGTAACCACCACTTTATCCGAGTCACAGTTATACAATATACTGTATTGCGGGCTGCCTGCATACTGCATAAAACAGCTTAAGCCACTGTCATGTAGTAGATTTCATTGTGCCTACTGTGATTGTGTTTTTACAAAACAAACTGTTAGAGAGTCTTGACTTTGTCCACCAAGCAAAAAAAAAAAAAAATCCTTTAAATGAGTTGTCCTTGAAACGTCGTATGAATTTTAATCAATACGGTCTTGAAAATACTTTTGCTCTTAAAAAAAAAAAGGAATTTCAAAATGCAAGGTTAATTGCTTGGTACTAATGATGCAAGTAAATACATATTATATATTCAAATTGAAAAGGTAAAAATAATGTTTTAAGCAGTTATGAGTAAATGGAACCATGAATAGGAGTTACACTATGTTTTTTTTTTTTTTTGGATGAGACCAGGTGGTGGCACAATGATGTAATGGTTAACATTGTGTCCTCGCACCTCCAGGGTTTAGGGTTCAAGTCTCGCTTTTGGGTTGAGTTTGCATGTTCTCCATGAGCTTGGTAGGGTTTTCTCCGTGTACTCTGGTTTCCTCTCACAGTCCAAAAACATGCAGGTTAGCCTAACTGGCATTCCCAAATTCTGTCACTATGATGGACTGCTATCCCATCCATATTGTACCCCATATAGTGCCCTGGGATAGGCTGCAGGCCTTCCACAACCCTGTACAGGATAAGCAGTACAGAGAATGAGTGAGGGAGTGAGACTAGAGGTGAGCTTTTGGATTTAGATCCTGTGGACAGAGATGAACCTACCTGAACATGAACATGTTTTCACAAAAGTTTCATAAAATGCTAGAATTTTATTTTCATAAATTTGAACATTGTCAGTTGATTAACAGGAACAATATTGTGTTTAACTGTTCCTTGTATTGGACTTCTTCCAGATGGTTCAGATGTTGCTTCATGATAAAAGTATCAAGACAATACAAGGTTTTAGGGCATTCGACCACACCCACTTTGGGCAGGAGAATTGCTTTACATCTCAAATTTGCACAATACCTACTGTAACATAGATATGATAGAAACACTCACTGAAACCATACTATACTGTAACTGGATAAAACAAAGACTGATTTACGTTCTCTCTTTTTTATGCCAATGTTAATGGAATTTAAAGACTGTTTACTGTCAGTCACTTTTAATACCAACTCTACTCATTATTGCTTATTAATTTGAATTCTTTCAAGATGGGCACAGATCATGCACAGTTCTTAAAATGTATATGTATGTATGCTAAAATGAAGAAAAAAAAAAGTCACTATAGAAAATACAATGAATTGTATAAACATTTAAATAATCGAACACAGACAAAGCTGTTCTTGTGTATGTGCCCATTTTTGGCAGACCACTATGAATATTAATGAGTATGCTGATGCAGTGGTTACATGGCAAGGTGTCAAAACAAACACGATGTCGGAAACCCAAACAAGTGAAGATTATTTATTTATTTATTTATTTGACAGATTTTGTAAAAAGCTTGCATCTTTTTTTTTTCTTTTTTTTTTTTTACGAGTTGCCTCTGTGTCCACTATGATGGTTATTTTGAAGGGGGCTTGGGTCATGTGATCTCAGTGACTTGGACGAGAGGTTGGGCCTAATTAACATAATGATTATGGATAGATGCAAGGCCAAGACAATAAGGACAATAACATTTAATAATAATTATTTTGTAATTAAATAAAAAAGTTTATACATTGGGTTGCTCTACTTCCAATACTTGTGTTATTGCGCCATCTTTTCCACTTGTGAGAATAATAGGGAAGGTGTCAAAATTATGAAATAACACAATGTATTAAGCAGCAACCAAAATAGTGGTATTCAAAACAAATTTCATATTGTCCCTTTTTCAGAATAGCCACTATTTGTCTTGATGACAGCTTTGCACACACTTGTGACATCCTCTCAGCCAACTTTGTCATGCAGATGATGGAGTGCTTTTCTAACAGTCCTTATCTTCCCCATATGCAGAGTATTCTGGCAAATTTTTCCTTCAGTCTCTGTTTTTAAATCTTCTGAACCTGTCAACTGTTGACTAAGAAGACTTTAAACAGACTTTGTGTAAATCTGTATTATACAGTTTAGACATGAAGGATATTAAAAAAAAAGGATATAAAAAAATCTTGTGTGGTAAAATCTTTATCACTCTTACAAACACAGTGTGTGAGATGATATAAGTGACTTTGAATGTGGCAGGGTTGACGGTGCCAGACATGTTGGTCTGAGTATTCTCGAAAATGTTAATCTACTTGGATTATCACATACAACAGTTGGTCTGAAAAAGAAAAAAATATCCAATGAGTGGTGGTTCTCAGTGTGAAAATGCTTTGTTGCCGCCACAGGTCAGAGGAAAATGTCCAGACTGGTTCGAGCTTATAGAAAGGCAGCCTCATTACAAATGAGGTATGCTGATGATCATCTCTGAATGCACAACACTTGAACCTCTCAGATAAGAAAAAAAAAAAAAAAAAAACGAGGTTACAATTTGCATTTGCTCACCAAAATTGGACAATAGAAGAATGAAAAAACATTGAATTAGAATTTGGCGTAAACCACAATAAAACATGGGGCGATCCTGCCTTGTATCAGTGGTTCACATTGGGACACATTGGTGGATATTTTCTTGGCAAACTTTGGGCCTCTTAGTACCAATACAGCCTATCTTAATATTATTGCTGACCATCCCTTTATGACCACAGATAACATGCCATGTCTCAAAGTGAAAATCATCTTAAACTGCTTTCTTAAACAGAATGAGTTTCAAATGGTTTCCACAGTCACCAGATCTCAATCCAATTGAGCACCATTGGGATGTGGTAGAGTGGGAGAGTCACATCATCGCTGTGCAGCCAACAAACCTCCAGCAATGTGTGATGATATTGAATTAACATGGGGCAAAATCTATTAGGAATGTTTCCAACACCTTGTTGAATCTATGGCATGAACAATTCAAATCAGGTTTGATGACGAAGGGGGTCCGTCCCAGTACTTGGAATTCGTACCTAATGAACGCATAAAGTGAATGATGAGCAGAAGGAAGACTGTTAGACATAACGACTCGAAGACAGACAGGCAGCTGCGTTGATGACCTAAAAATACATTTTGAAATAGTTTCAGGGCCATAATATTGTACTGAATTCATGCAATTGCAATCAAAACACACTATAAGGATAGTGCTTTATTTATTTATTTATTTTTTACTAGAATGAAAGGCTTACAGCTGCAGTAAACATTGTGTAATTTGTACTTTGATTTTACATTGTTTTCTCTGTTATTCTACCATGAAGGCCTGATTCACACAGTCTCCTCTTAACAGTTGTTCTAGAGATGTGTCTGCTGCTAGAACTCTGTGTGGCATTGACCTGCTCTCTGATCTGAGCTGCTGTTCACCTGCGATTTCTGCGGCTGGTGACTCGGATGAACTTCTCCTCCGCAGCAGAGGTGACTCTCGGTCTTCCTTTCCTGGGGCGGTCCGCATGTGAGCCAGTTTCTTTGTAGCGCTTGATGGTTTTTGTGACTGCACCTGGGAACACTTTCAAAGTTTTCCCAATTTTTCGGACTGACTGACCTTCATTTCTTAAAGTAATGATGGCCACTCGTTTTTTTTCACTTAGCTGCTTTTTTCTTGCCATAATACAAATTCAACCTCTTTGAATGAGAAGAAGTGTCCAAACTATAAAAGCCTAGCCTATAATTTCTTTATACCATGCTGTGTTTTTTCCCCAACAGCCACTGGTGGTGCTTTCATGCTTGGTTACACAAAAGCCCAAAATAATTGAAATAATCTAATACGGATGCCAAAACTGAAATCGAACATTGATGTCTTTTCATTTATACCATCTGTCCCTTGTAGGGCTGTTGAAATCCAAACAGTATAAAATTAACACAGGATTGAAATTTACATAGCTGACTGACTTTTAACTTCCCTGAAGGCTCCAATATCAGCAGTGGATTGTTTAAACAGTTAAATACAGCAGGCGCTGCGAACGCGGCTACAGTCCGTGGATCGATTTGTGCCAAGAATGAATTGAAGATTAGTGGGAGCAGATCGTGCTGGGCGTCTCTGTCATTTATACTGGCTGGCTAATTTTGAAAACGTGCCATACCACATGTAGATATCAGGCTAAAAATTGCTAAAGAGGAAATCTGGTTCTTGTGTACAGCAACTTCGCATAAATGGTTTTTTTTTTTTTTTGTGGTTACTGCTTGGTGATTCTGAAGGTCATGGACCATGTGTTATAAAACACTATTTTGGGAGGTTTGTGCTGCCAAGTGTGATTCGGAGATGCAGATTCAGTTATACGAGCAATCAGATTTAAATCATTTTTCCATGCATATATGTGGATATGTGATCTTAACCAGATGATTCTGATAACCAAGACTGAAGACCAAGAGATGAATTTAGAGTAGGGTGCAATCCTACATAACATGCTATGCTACGCTGTGCATGTGTATCTGTATGTGTGTGTGTGTGTGTGTGTTAGCAGTGGATTTGCTTGAAAAAAAAAATTAGCTGAAATAATTTATATGACGGGGGAAAAAAGCATTTTTAAATTATCATTCAGATTAGCTGTTCATTTCAGTCTGCGAAAGATAAACATTTCATCCAAGACAGGTTTTTTTCGAGCTTTCATTTTCATAGCTTTGCAGTAATCTATATTTCTTCCTACTGAGCAAACTGTTGCAGTTAAACTGCTGTTTATGGAGGATGATGTATCCCAAGCATCAAGATGTAGGTTCACCCAGAGCTACAGCAAGATATATTGGTTTAATAATACCATAGTGGAGGTAATGCAGCATTTCGTTTCCCTTTTTCAAACTAGTATTAATTCTTAATGCATTAAAAAAACAAAAAACAAACCAAAAAAAAAAAACATATATCCAACACCGGTTTGTTTATTACTAATAGTATTGCATAGTAATGCAATACATAATGTCAAATAACTATATCCATTTGTTGATGGTAATCTGAAACTAGTATAAACACCAGCCCATACATTGGCTCAGTATAACCATAAAACATTGACCTTAAACCAATCATAAGAATAAGCAAAACATAAATTTAAAGGAATAGAAGACAAATGTAACAGATGTTTATGCAGTGTTCCTTCTATGAGTCCTGTATTCAGCCTGTATCCATAGGTTAAGTTTAGAACTAGGATCCATTTTTAACAATGTTTGTATTAGTGCATGCTCAGCTACTACAGCGCAAGCAGCTCAGCGGTTACTGTTTGCACGTTCTGCAATTCATGGATCTCATATAACACAGCTGTGTTCTGTCAAAACTCACCCTAACGTTAATTATAGTCATTGTTTCTGTCCTGTAAAGAGAACATTATCTACCTCAAGAGACAATTCAGGTAAATATACAGTACAGTACTTTTTTTGTGCAGTTAGATTTCATTCCATATTGGCCAATGCAGAATTTCTTTCTCTTTAATATTCTTTGAGAAAAGGCTTTTTCCCCTGTGCATCCTTTTTGATTTTTAAGTAAAAATAACATCATCATCATCATCATCATTATTATTTTTTTAACAAACCACAGCACAGGCCTTGTCCAAATGGTTAAGATATCGATTCATGGTAAATGTATCAACGTTTTACAAATAAACAAATAAAAACAGACCCAATTTATTAATTTATTTATTTACGTTTTAGTAGTGATACCACAGTACAAACGTATTCAGTCATTTCATCCACTTTATCCCTTGTACTATGAGCAATTAAAAAGGCCTACCCTTTAAAGACACTGGGGATATTTTAGTACCTCAACCGATTGGTCGAGATGGCTCAATCAGGTTATGTTTGACACAAAATCTAATAAGATATGGTATTAAGTTGCATTTTGAGTGATTATGTTATGCATATTTTCAGATTTCAAGTTTAATAAGGTCAATTTTGATACCAAGTTTATTAGTGTACAAGTTTATTAGTTGCTGATAGATGGCCAGTGTGAGTCTGTTTGTTATAGAAATTTGTATTATTTTTATTTAATAGAATATTTAATAGAATAAAGAGATGAAATATGAAATTCTCATGAAAGAATAAAGTTACGTTAAAACCGAGCACACCATTGTTTTTCTTGTAAAATTCCCAATAAGTTTGATGTGTCACTTGACCCTCTTCCTATTGAAAAAACAAAAGTTGGATCCAAGATGGCCGACTTCCAAATGGCCACCATGGTCACCACCCATCTTGAAAAGTTTGCCCCCTCACATATACTAATGTGCCACAAACAGGATGTTAATATCACCAACCATTCCCATTTTATTAAGGTGTATCCATATAAATGACCCACCCTGTACAGTGTAGCAAACAAACAAACAAAAAATACATGTAATTAAACAATAAACTTTTTTTGATTATTGTGCACAACAAAAGTTTCACTTTCATATGTACAGAACAGCAGCTAAAAATCATAACCAAAAAAAGATATAACCTGATTTTTTTACCCCAATCTTTCCTGCCCAGATTTAGTGATCCTGTGCACACTGCAGCCTCAGACTCTTGTTCTTGGCTGACAGGAATGGAACATGATGTGATCTGCTATTTTAGCTTTTCTGCTTAAAAGTTCCAGTTCTTTTGTTTCCACATATCTGTAAGCAGTGGTTATTTGAGGTACCATAGCGTTCCTGTTAAAACCAGTCTGTTTATTCTCTGATCTCTCCCATCAACAATGCATTTCTGTCCATAGAACTGTGGAAATCTCAGTAGATCAGCAGATTCCAGCTAGACTTGCACACACAACCATGCTGCACTCAAAGTAACTGCAACGTTATTTTCCTCCTTCTGATGCTTCATATGAACATTAACTTCACGCTTTGTACTGGCAGTGGTAAAATACACTGCCCATCCAAAAAGGTCACACACTAATATTTCGTCGGACTGCATTTTGCTTTGATTACAGTAGAGCACAAATTCACCATAGCATTGCTTTAATAAGCTTACGCAATGTTGCAACATTTATTTCCTTTCCGAATTGTATACATTTCTCGATGATGATGGAACACTGAGATCGCTGCGTAAAGTCTTCTCCAGTACATCTCAAAGATCCTCAATGGGGTTAAGGTCTGGACTCTGGGGTGGCCAATCCGTGTTTGAAAATAATGTATCATGTTACCTGTACCACTCACAATTTGATGAAGTCCGGCATCATCATCATCATCATCATCAGGGAAGAAAATAAAAATCCATTGATGGAAAATCCTGGTCATTGAGTATATTCAAGTAGTCAACTGAACTTATTTTTTGGGGCACATAATGTTGCTAAATCTAGACCTGACCAATTGAAGCAACCCCAGATCATAATGCTGGCCCCACAGGCTTGTACAGTGGCCACTATGCATCCGTCTCTCTTCTTACTCTGATGGATCTCATCAGACCACATGACCTTTTTCCAGCGCTTCACAGTCCATTATCTATGCTCTCTTCAAGGCAAATTGAAGGCTTTTCTTTCAGATTATCCTCACTGATGAGTGATTTCCTTAAGGCTGTCTCAATCCATTGAGTTCTCTTCATATTCTGCATGTGCAAATGCTCTTATGTTCACATTCAAACATACTGTACAGTCGCTGTGAGTTTGACTGTTGTTTTTTATGAGTTGGTTTCACCAAACATTGAAATATTGTCCACATTTTTTGCTCGATGGTTCATCCCTGTATTTCCTTGTTATAATAATGCATTTCACAGATCTTAACCCAATTTTAGTAGTTTCACGAATTTAATTAGTGTTTTCTTGATGCAGGACAAACATTTCAATTCAACTTTATTTATACAGTATAGCGCCTTTAACAATGGTCATGGCCAAAAAGCAGCTTAGGAACAGGAAATAATGCTAAAGGTTTCCTCTATAAAAATAAGCATCTACACTTGTTTAGGTTGATATAAGATTATCAATAATAATAATAATAATAATAATAATACATGTTTATTAAAAGTGCATCAAGCAAACGATTACAATGTGCCTTAATGTTTTAGCTTCTCTTTACAACGTCAGTGCTGTTACAGATACAGTAAGTAAATCTCAGTGTGGAAGACTTTTTCGAGAAAGAGCAGCAATTTTTCTTTTGATAAGTGACTCTTCCTGCGTAATTTTAAATGATTTTTTTTATTCATGCCCTGGTCGACCTGGCCCTAATGTAAGACGTTTTTATGCTGTCCGAAGGTATGCTCAGAACAACCCTCTCATTCTAGGCAAATCGTTGCTCTTTAAGCTGCCACGGAAAAGTCAACAAAGTATTACTAATGTATGAATAGCAAAAGCATTACTTATTACAGACATTATTCATGCACAGAGCCTAAGTTTAAACAAGGGGGAAAAAAAGAGTGAAACAAAGAGTGACACTACAGTATATTTGCCTAATTCTACTAAGTGTCAGTCCTAATTAAACGTTTCACCAAGGACCACAGCAGAGCATTTGCAAAATGCTCAGCAAAATTCTTCCTGTGCATAAACAACTCATTAAACAAGATGAATGCCCATTTGAGAAGTTGGTGTTCGTAAAAGGGACTGATCTCGAAAGATGCGGAAAATGTGATATGACTCATTCTTCATATTCTCAGCAAGTGGGCAAGTGCATGTGTGGCGTCAAACTAGAGAACAATGCGTGTTTGACCCACAGAGCGAGTGGCTCATCTGTATTTTGTTTGCATGCTTTGGATCCACTTGTTCCTTTAGAGGGAAGGGTCGCCGCAAATCAAAAGACAAACAGCAATAATGCCCCATCCTTAGAGCATGAGGGCTCACCGAATGGTTTGAACCATGGTTATTCAAAAGAAATATCTTTTGTACAGTAAGAATGGCATTCATTTGTCTAGTTCAGGTCCAGGGACTTACAGTAGTTAATCCATACCATTGCAGTGTGTATACGTGATGACTTATTGGTTTTATTGGAAAGTCATAGGGTCTGGAATTGAACCACGGGACCAACTGTATCTAATTAAGCACTGAGGAGAGCATTAGATGGTGTAAATTGTGGAATGGTGAGGTTTTATTGACAGCTCCATTATTGTTGGGATGAAATGTAGTGACAATATGAGGGGTCTGCAGAAAAAATAAAGGATGAATAGGACGATACAAAATTCAAGTCTGAACATACATCACTGAGATGTTAAAAAAAAGGGGGGGGGGGAATAGAGCAATATTGTAATTTATTTCCCAGAATGTTTACATTCAGCAATAAATGCTACATCTTTGAGGGGTGTTCAAGTCAAACAGGGACTGTGATGAAATTTCTCGGCCTAAAACCGATTGACATTTACAGTCTTAGACGCAGAAAAACATTAAGAATGCCTGATAATGGAATATGTTTACCCACTTCGTTCTTCACAAGTATCTTAATTTTTCATGGCGTTGATTTAACAAGGTTCTGAACAATTAATAAGCAGTAGACAAACAGCACACAGTCACATTGAGCTGTGCTTATTAAAAGACATGCTTTACATTTAACCATTATGCTCTTATATGCAATATGCGTGGTATTTGAACCTTATACACGCCATATTGTGATGGTGTAAGATTTTTTTTTTGTCCTTCTAACAATAGGTTCTCTTTCTGTTGAAAGGGGGGAAAAAAGCTCTTTGAGCTTAATTTGAATCAGTTTGACACTCAGCATTAATGGCTGTCATACTGGCCATTCTGGATCCCCATTTATTACATCTAGTTGCTTTAATAGTATTTGCTGACTGTTTCCAAGAAAGAGGGGATTTTTCTATCCTGAGTTAAGTGGAAAGTGTTGAATTATGGATTTACATCCATTTGCTTTAGTCATCACTGTAGTGTAATTTGCTGGTTAACTCCAGTGTGTTACTATTTTGGTTCTGCGCCAGCCAATTTTTTGGTATTTCTGCTGTTTTGCTATTTTTTTTTTTTTTGCCATTGATATGCATGAGTTCATGCAAAACTGGGTATAACATTTAAAATGTGGCATTTTTTTAAAAACTAATTGGGAACCAAATATGTGCATACCACTTCAACATAAACAAGCTACTTCAATCAAATCCTAACCGGATGTAACAAGCATAATGTGACCTGTGATATCAAAACGGAGTTTATTGAAACAGGAATCCGAAAATATGTATTACTCGAATCACCCAAAATGAGACTTGATACCTGATTTAATGATGCGGGTCACAATTACTTCATGCACAGGAAAACAAATAAGTAAAACAGCTCAGCTGTGTTTACTAAAGGCCAATTCATTCTGAAATTCTTTCATAAACAATGTTTTAGTCATGCATGAATTTGCATTTTCACTAGCATTTAAATCCACCCCAGCTGTGAGTCACAAAGTCTGTGAGACCATCTGTCCTAGTGGGATGTTTTAATGCGGACATTAGTGGAGCATAAACTCCATAGAAATAAGTCCAAAGTAACATTACTGTGATAAAATAACACATTAACCACATCAAATAAACTTGTAACATAATTTTCTTTCTTTTTTCCCTTTTCTTTCCTGCCTGACCTTTTTTGAGGCTTTACATTTAAATCCATTCTAGAAAGACCATCTGAAAAACTTCAAATGATTCGACAACCAATATTAAAAATGTGTTCTTTTAAGTATTTATTAATTTATTCATTGAATAAATTTATTTAAATGTATTTATTTAAGCATCATCTAGTTAAAGCTCGCTTTATTTTTTTACTATTTTAAACACTCTACAGTATCTATCTATCTATCTATCTATCTATCTATCTATCTATCTATCTATCTAGTTAGCTAGGTAGCTAGCTAGCGATTCGCCACTAATGGCTAAACTACAACTTCTTTAGCGCTTAAAAAATTGACAGGCCATCAAATATAATGTAAAGTTGTCTTATTATTATTATTGTTCCTATTATTTATTCGTTTATACAGGATAAAATTGTGGGCGCCACAGCACAGAGGATCCACAGAAAAGAATCTAGGTTTGCTGTTCATGGTTAGCCGCTAATGGCGAACCCTCCCATATTAAGTTCTTAGAAAAAACTTATGAGACTCATGAAACTGTCTAGAATGATCAACAAATGAACTTTACATAAAATGTCCCCTTTACATCTCTAGATTTGTAGTGCTCATTTTAAAAAAAAATAAAAAAAAACCTGATAAAGATGTTGTAGAAACTACATAGGCCATCAGTTTTTAACCAAGTATACCACAAAGAATTGATTTTAGTCAATTGATTTAATTAATAGACAATGATCCAGATTATTGGCATAAGGCATATGGAAAGGTAAAGGCAGGGGTAAAAAGTCTGTCAGCTGGTTATGTCTACAATCGTTAATTACTTTGCACATATCGTAGCATTTTTTAACAACAAAAAGTTAAACATTTTTAACACTTCGTCTACATAGTAACTGCTTCTAAGTTGTTCCGAATTGCCATCATGCTGTTTTATTTATGCGACAAAGGGTTGCGACAAAGCTAAGTAGCTTCTAACCCAAGGCTGAATGCCAAATCCCTCTGTAACCCCTAATCAAGGCCAATACTTGGTGTAATCAACAAAACTTGATTAATTGATCATCAGCAGGTACTGTATGCAGCAGTTTGCTGGTCTGGATCATTCAGGTTATGTGTTAACACAATGCGAAGTAGTGTAAGCAATGGTTTTTAAAAAAAAATGTTGCTGCACATGTTGGAAGGCTTGTAAAACCATTTTAAAACAATTTGGAGTTTAATGTTTTTCAAGTGTAAAGCATTCGACAGTTGCCAATGGATTGTCTAGCACATTCAAACTAATATCCAACTACAAAAAAACCCCCCAAAAGTTACATCTCAGACCCTACAGGCCTCACTCAGCATGTTAAATGTTAAATTCCATGATAGCACAATTAGAAGAAGACTGAAAGGTATGGCTTGTTTGAAAGGGCTGCCAGGAGAACCACAAGGATTTTGGAACGATGTCTTATGGACAGATGGGTCCAAAGAGGAGTTGTTTAGCCTTAATGCCCAGTGCTATGTTTGTCAAACAGCATTTCAGCAAAAAAACATATCCACTGTCAAGCACAGTGGAGTAGGGGTGATGATTAGGGCTTGTTTTGGAGCCACAGGACCTGGGCAACATGACCTCCACAGTGTAACAGAGTATTACAAAGCCAAGTATGGGGCCATCTATCCAACTGCTAATGCTTTGATTGAAATTTGGTCATGCATCAGGACAGTGGTCCAAAGCTAACCAGTAAATTTACAGCTGAATGACTAAAGAATTAAGTGCAGATCTCAACCAAATTTAAATGCTATGGCGGAACCTTCAGACATATGTGCACTGCAACAATGCTGTACAGAAGAATGGGGCAAAATTCCTCCACAATGATGTCAGAGACTCATAAAGTCACATAGAAAATGATTCCTTCAAGTTATTGCTGCAAAAGGTGGATCTTTAAGCTATTGAATTAGTGGGGGGGATTTGGTGTTGCCCACAATCCCCCCCCTCCCCTTTTTTGCTTCCTTTTAAGAGCCGCTACGATCAGCTGAATTTTTAGTTGGGTTTCCTACACATCGCAGAGTAGAAGCACAGAAATTCACACATCAAATCATAGAGTAAATTAGAACTGCCAATCAACCTACACTGCATATTGTTGGAATGTAGCTGGAAATCGGAGTACCCAGGGGAAACACACGGAGAACATGCCATGTCCATGCACATAGACCAAAGGCGAGATTCGATACTCCAACCCTGGAGATGTGAGGTGACAGTGCTAAACACTAAGTTCAATATTCTGCCTGTGCAAGGGTTTGAACATGAAAAATATACTGTACTATACAGTTCTGCACATGCATCATGAGTCACAAGAGGGGTCATCATGAGTCACCTCCAGGGTCCGGGTTCGATTCCTGGCCAGGCTCAATTCCCATCTCTCTGTGTATGAGCTTGCATGTTCTCCCTGTGCTTGGTGGGGGTCCACCGGGTGCTCCGGTTTCCTCCCACAGTCCAAAAACCTACAGTTTAGGCTAATTGGCGTTCCCAAATTGCCTGTAGTGTTAGAGATTTGTTTTTCTCTATCTAGCACTGAACATTTTTAGTTGCTGCTTTTGTCTGGTGAATCAGTGTGTGCAACAGTCTTTACCTACTGTACGTTTACACTGTCAGTTAAATGTGACCCAATTCCGATTTTTTGCTCATATGTGACACATATCGGACATTTTCTATGTCTGTGTAAACAGGCAAAAAAACGCATGCATTCCGATATTTCGAGATCGGTTTCAGGCCTCCTTCATATGTGGAAATAAATCAGATATAAATCAGATATTTGCTAATGTGATTGTCGTGTAAACAGACAGATCGGATTTTCTGAGGCATTGCGTTCTGTACGTCATTAAAACTGCGACTTCTTCGCGGTTTAATGACGTAATCAGGCACAACGAGGCGCTGCTCATCCCAAACAGATGGGGTGTTATATTCCTACCACAATTCTGAGCGCGCGGTTCGACATTTTGAGAGCAGGCAAAGCACTCTATGCGCGTTCAGTGTCTCCACTGCGCGCTCAACAGCTCAATTCTGCGCGTGCAGTGTCGCCTCTGCTCGCTCAACATGTTCTCCGCGCGCTCTCGACTCTGCCTGCGCACATTCGCTCGACTTCGTCCAGTGTTACAAAACTGCCACACAAACAGCCAATCACAGACTTCCACACATGGCTTCTGATTGGCTGTTCCTTCTCTGTCAGTGTGGCAGTTTTGTAACACTGGCCAAAGTTGAGCGAGCGTACAGGCAGAATCAAGCACGCGCAGAGAACATGTTGAGCGAGCAGAGGAGACACTGCACGCGCAGAATTGAGCTTTTGAGTCCCTTTAAGTATGCACAATGTTTCAGACGGTATGGCAAGTGTAACCACTTGAATCGGATATGGGTCCTAGTTGAAAGAACGTGTAAACAGACAGTCAGAAAAATCAGATATAGGCAACAAATCGGAATTGGGCATCGAGACCTGCGGTGTAAATGGGGCTTTTGAAAGTGCATCATTGCGATCAGTCATCCTTGCGTTTTCTAGTTTCAGCATGCTGGCTTCTGCTCAATGACTTTTCAGTTACGTTGGCACTGCCCATGGGGGAACGTAACAGTTTAGACGCCTATTAGAGAAATACCCAGCAGGTTGGAACAACATGTTGTGCTTATTGAACATTTCCAAAAGGCTTTCTCAGCAACAGAAGATGGAAATCTAAAAGATAGTTCGGATGGTCTGAAGTTCTCTGCATCTTCCAACATAGTTCATCGACCTCTGGAATGCAATATGGAGGTCCGGACTCCAGCTAATCAATGAACCTCTCGGAGATCTACTCTCTCTCTCTCTGGTTGGAGATTGTGCACCTGGGAATGGCAAATGATCTCCCCTAAGTAGAAGAGATTACACTAAAGAGGGTATTAAACCTCACTCAGTGCACTTCTATAGCTTCAGATGACTTGTTAAACCATGAATAGACTAACACCGGTAGTATTAAAGTAGATGAGACTTTCTTTAAGGGCTTACTTGACAGAATTGTTGATGTAATATACACTTGAGTAGGCAGATAGTGTAAGTGCTTAGGCTGCATTCTGATGTGCTCGGTGTGTTTCATGCACACTGCATGTTGTGCATCCACATGACAAGAAAAAAAAAACCCTAAATGTGTATAGTATGACAAAACACAGTACTGAGTTTCATTTAAATATAGAATCTGCTGCTGCATGCGAAGCGAGAACCAATAAAGGTGTTGGAAAGAGGTGTCATTCTTGGCGTTCACATCACAGCCATTGGCAAATACCTCAAGGCAGATTATTTTGGATGTTTTTGCAACCAAGCACATCACCGCCACCACCAGTCGTGAGAGAAATGCACAGAATGGTATGAAGAAATGAAACCGAGGTGAATTTCTTTGCAGACAAACCAGTAGTTTGGTGTTTTTGGTACCATCAGAGGAAACCTGGCGAATTTTTTAACAGGAAAAAAAAAAAAAAACATGAATACAGTTGCTTAGCAGCCTTTAAGTGTACGCATAGATATTTTACCCCACATTGTAAGCATGATGTCATCATTGAAAAGGCATTATTGATTATAAGGCATTAATCAATTCTACTAGATTTATTGTGTTTATACTGTAGGTGCTGGGTGTTCGGCTTTTCATTTAACCCCTACAATCCAGAGCTTTTTTTTCGCTTAAGGGTCTGGATTGTGCAGCATTGCATCCTTTTTTCAGCACAACCTACTGAAATGAATTTTAACCAACTATATAAAAATGAATGAGTAAAAATAATTGTCACATGACTTTTCAGCACAAACGTACCATTGGCACATATGATAATGCGCTCTCTGGTTGTTTCCAAGACAATAAAAATAATAATAATTTCTGAAATGTCATATTCTGGTAAGAATTTACCGGATTTAAAAACCAGATTAAAGCGTACCAGGTCTCAAGTCTAAGACTTCCGTATAAGGAGGTTTTTGTGCTAATCAGGTTTTATGGGTTAATAACAATCGATAGTTAGAGTTAACTGTTTTATGCATTGTTAATGAGACTGCTGAGAGCTGACAAGATATTACAGCAGAAGTTAAATGTGCTTCACTCAGTGTTTTCAGTCAAACATGAAGGGTAAATGTTTAATAGATTGTATATGAACAATTAAAAGGAAATTTCAAAGACACGAACATTTCAACTTTTATTATAATAATTAAGAAAAAAAAAGAAGAGATACAAAGACCTATGGAATGATGATGCTCTTGACATTAATGCTAACTGAGCCGCCTTTACTCATGATGCAGTTTTTATGACTTAAAACTGACACACGTACTGTATACCTTCATTCGGCATACACTATGGAAAGATGCAAATACTTTCAGACTTCCAGCACTGCATACAGTATTCCGTAGACATGATGATTAAAAGTAGAGATGAGATATAGAATATATTTTTATTTAGTATATGACAGCCGGCTGTTTTGTTGGTTCTAATACTGCTTGCCATATTAATATCTCTGTAATCGTGCCAGAGCACACATTGTTTGGGTTATTCTCACCTCTCCACCCCCATCTCATCTGTTGTCCACGCATAGTGATTACATTTCCCGAATCCTTCCCCCTGATAACGTGTTTATGCCCATGCAAACTCTATCTATTCCATGCATTGTATTATCCAGATAAAGCTGCCAAAGGCACGCGGGTGCACACTCGCACGAACGACACACGCGACGCACAGAGTCCCCTTCGAAAAGACTGACAGGCCCTGTCGCACAGAAACATTCCGCCACATTATTCATACGAGACCTTGACAAAAGATATCTGCTTGCAATCAGTATGCAATAAAAACTCATTAAAACATTATACTTTCGGCTGCGAAAATTAATTCCGGAAGACAAATTTGTGATAAGTCAAGAAGGATATCATTTGGGTTCAGCCATGCCGAAAAAAAAAGTTATTTAATCCTGGAAATTGGAAACACACCAGCGAGGTGGTGGCAGGGAGGAAGGATAAAATGATGGTTTTCCTTTCATACCCACTGAGTAATGTCTCTTATTTAGAGTGTCAGAGACGCTGCACGCATGCTCAATCTACAGATGTTTTCATTATTATTATAATTTTTATAATTTAAAACATTTTTTTTTTTTAGTTCTGCTTAAATGACTGTAGCAGCAGGAACGCTTCTGATGCATCAGGCAAATTGAGTCGAAGGAGTGCTAGGGTCTTGGAGTAAGTAAACTAGACATGGAGGAATTATCAGTGCAATTAAGCCATATGCTGGTGCTGCATGCGAGGCGATACAAACAAATAATGCGGAGATGATTACATTAGCCATCGGTGTCTAAACATCAGTGAAAATGCAAGATATATTTTCTATTCCTGACTGCATAATGTAATTAAGTTAGAGATGATATGAAGCAATACTAAACATTATGAATTTTTTTTTTGTATGTCTATTTCTCGACAGCTCTTAAATGAATGCGCCTAATATGCACAGTTTTTCCCGCTCCACATACCCTGGGTTGGACAATACTTTTTTTTTTTTTTTTAGTAAAAAGTAGTAAAGTAGGAGTTTTGAGTTTTGAGGTTTTTTTTAAACTGAACTAGGAGTCAAATAAAAAATACATTTTGCAATATAATTAATAAATTGTGAATTATTCACTAATCATGAATATAAATCATAGATATGTCTATGGTGAAATATTTCATATAGAGATGATAAAAACATACTAATGATAGATAATGTCAGGATTGTTCATTTCTTTTAGCAGTTTAAAATCTAAATTTTTCTAATATTTTGTACCTTTTTGCTCCCGATACATTCACTAACTAACATTCACGTTTTCTCTGATTTCGATCTCGGCATGTACACTCTATCAACGCTGTAACGTTACTTTGCCATTTTGCATTCTAGGCAGCTATCAAATAAATTCCCTCCTTTGTGTGTAAAAGCAGAGGCGACACATAGGGATCGCTATCCGTCGTCGTCTGTCATCGTCACTCTTCTTCTCTTTTCTTCCGCAACTCTTCCTGAACCATTGTTGGCAGTTTGATAAAAACCTTCACCAAATCTTTATTATGAGGCACAGATGAGCGCTACAGTAGCTATTTCATTTTCTGATATTGTTTTGATAAGAATTCATGAGAATTTTACACAACCTGAACAGAAACTTTATTATTACACAGTATGGAAACTTTCTTATAAACTATATATTTTAAATCTGCAACAGTCAGAGGTTTAGTAATGGGGCTAAATGCAGTAGTAATACCAATAGCTTCCTTTTTGTTTTGGTAGACTACAGTTGAATGAACGTAAATTTGCATTGCTTTGAACTTGTTCTGCTAAGCATACAGTACCATCTCACTGTCCATCTCTCATCGGTGTCATGCATCCAAAACTACTCATGATGGGAATTTATTCAAACCATCACAGAACCTTTTATTAGGAGGCATAAATGCACTTTTTTAGAAGTATCACTATGAATAGTAATTTCTTTTTTCTTCTTCTTTTTGAACATAGTGCTTAGTGCATTAAGAAAAACATAAATTATTTGGGATGCTCGCAAGAATAGAGTTTTCAAAGGAAAACAAAGTACCAACTTCTTTTTTTAAATCCAGCTTGTAACGTAGAGTAAAGTGGCTTAATTCCTTTAACAGGACCAAAGGACTTTGAAGATGTAGCTAGAAAGACTCAGTGGCTAATCAAGCACAGTGGATTGATTTGTGTGGGCTGCTGAGAAAGATCAATGAGGCCAACATGCATGACCAGGTGTGTGATCTTAGGATGGGTGAACCTACAGTAGTGTAGCATATAATTACACGCTTCAATAACTGCTAATTAAGAAACATAAAAAATTAAGCAAATGTATTTATCTTTTACAGCTGATATGGTTGTGGTATTACTGTATGTATGAACTGTTACTGTAGTCACTGAGACACATTTAGAACTGTAATGACACATCATATTGATGTTAATACTGTATGTACTGTATTATATACTGTATCTCACCATCCAATTTGCTCACCATATGCTATAGTTATGAAACCGTATGCTTTAATTATGGAAGACTATTTCTATGCGGTCTACAGTGTTAATTATTGAGAAAGACATGCATGTTGCGTACTTCATTTGTTCATTTGTATAATCAGCCATGCATTATGGGTGGCATTTTCAGTGTTTGAGCTATAGCAATAAATACTGTTTCTGGAGATGATTTTTCTCTCGCCACGCAAGTTATATACACTTATTTTAAAAGTTTTCATATTTTAATGACATCTTGATTTTTGAGTAAAAGCTGACATGCTGTAACTAGCCAATCGCATCGCTTCTTTCTGTCACACGATCAGTATAGCGTAACTATGAGCCGTTCGACGCAGCATCTGCCTTGAGTGATTTAAATGGTTCAATGGATTGTTGAAGCAAAAAAGGATGTTCACAATTATGTGGTAGCCTTTGAAGCTACCATTGCGGTAATGAATGACTGACAGGTTTGAGTCCTTTAATGTCCAAGATATGTCCTGTGAAATAGGTCATTATGTGATTTGGATATTGTGAAAAGGTCCTGTTTCACTTCTAATTCGATTTGCCTTTTTTTTTCGCCCCCACTCTATCTCCTGATTTCTCCGGTTTTCCCGCCTGTGGGAGCCATGATGCATTTACTGTAAGGTTTTCTTTATCTGTTATAACACTTAAAAGATGCACACTTCATTTGCGGACAAGAAACATAAGATTCATGCGCTGTATGTGGGCGGAGCTTTTTCAAATATCTGGTTCGATATTATTGTAATACTGTAAACCTTAGGAGACAGATGATGCACAGAAGATCAGTATGGAGTATGGAGTGGAACTAAAACGGGTAGAGGAGGAGGCTGATGAGGCTGTAAACTGAAGTTCGTGCAGTCTTTATAATGTCTCTCATGATCTTGATTAGAAAGTTGTTGTGCACAATGTTTTTCCCTTGATCTAAATGCCACGACTTTCTGTTTTTAATCATTACAAAATCACAATCAAAGCACAAGTTTGCTATAATTGAACCTCAACCAACACATTATTGATACTAAATTCCATCCTTAAAAAAATCACGACAAACATGACTGCAGTCTGATTTATCCACTGTGACAAAAAAAAAAAAATAAAAAAAAAAAAACCCGTGGGAAGTGAATTTATTGCTTTTTGCAACATCACAAACAAATTATACTTATATAACCAAACTATTTAAATATAATATGTTTTGGCATTGCTTTTTAAAACTCTAGTGACTCAAAGAAACCATGCACAAAATATTATCCATCACTTCACCATAATGTTTGCTTCAACTGAAAATAAAAACCTTTTCCTTAAAAAAAATAAAAAATAAAAAATTTAAGGAAAACTCTGTTTTTGTTTTCAGTTGAAGCAAAAAACCCAAATTAAAAAAAAAAATTTTTTTTTTTTAGAAAAAAAACTTAATTAAAAAAAAAAATGTTTATCTTATTTTGCTGTCAAACTGTTCATGTTGAATGCTTGCATGTTCTCCGTATATCCAGGTGGGTTGTCCTGTGGGGTTTTTTTTTTCCTTCAAAAAAAAAAAAGTTGGTATATACAGTATATATACAGGATTTGCTAAAATGCCCTTGCATTGTGTGTATAACACTCATATGATGGTCCCTCCTTGCACCAAGTGTTACTGAGAACTGTGATCACATTTATTTAAATCCTCTCTGTTAGTGACTAGATGATAAATTAAAAAACTAAGTTTTTTTTATTGATCTGTGCAATAATCTATTTCGACACTAATAAACATTCATAAGCTTATTCTCTCATTCAATCCTCATGTTTCTCATTTTCCATTGTATCCAATTATCGTGGCTGTTCCCAATAATCATCACTCTCTATGACACTAACATAAGGGTGCTAAAATATTTGGTTTAGATCATCTTTGACCCCTTGTTATGGTACAAATGTGACTTGAAAACAATATTTCAACCAAAAACAGCAATCGTACTGCACATTGCAGAAAAGCCTGTTCACTGCAGAGGAGAAGACAGGTTGTCTCCAGATCTCTTTCTGTTTGCGTTCTTGGATTGTCTTGGGGAGTCATGCCCCAAACTCCTGCGCAATCCTGTTCCAAAACGTCCTGTAGCATTTCAACCTCAATTAGATTTGCTGTGCCATTGTGTCCAGTGTCCGAACAAGTTGTCAATGGATCAATGTCTTTCCCACTTACAAGGCAGCAATATGTTGCTAAGCAAAGTTAGGCTTTCCGATGTGCAGTATTCTTTATCATGCCTTTTGATTTCCTGGGTGGATAAGATTGCAAGGGAGATTGATGAATACAGGAAATTGGTTGGCAGGTGATTTCTTTTGCTGCTCCATTCGTCTGTGGCGGCATTGCTTATTGAAGCCGCCAGTCAAGCGACAGGGCTTTGTTCTGCTGTAAAAAGGAATGCTTCAGTAAGAAAATGGCCCTGGATTAGTTGTCGTCAACAATAATAGCCATGGCTCCGGTCCAGCACCTGCTTGACCAATTGACTGGCACTTGTGTTATTTTCATACATTTTTTCCCCTCCACAAATATGCATTTGATTGATATGTGAATGCTTAAGTTGTGTAATATTTTTGTCACGTATAATTTGGCCACCAGTGGTTAGCACTGTCGCCTTGCACCTCCAGGGTCCGGGTTCGATTCCCGTCTCTGTGTCCATGGGGTTTGCATGTTCTCCCCGTGCTTGGTGGGTTTCCTCCGGGTACCCCGGTTTCCTCCCACAGTCTTTCAAAGACATGCAGATTAAAATAATTGGCGTTTCCAAATTCCTCGTAGTGTGTGAATGAGTGTATGTGTGTGTACCTTGCGATGGACTGGCACCCTGTCCATGGTGTACGCCGCCTCGTACCCTAAGCCTGCTGGGATAGGCTAGGATACAGGATAAAGCAGTATAGAAGTGAGTAATTTTGCCACATCATCTTTATTAATATTTTTGCATACAGATTTGGAAATCAAGAGAGTAATTCAAGTGATGGCCAGTGCAGTATTTATTGGTCTTACGGGCTTAGACACAAGATGTTTCATTGCCTTTTCAAACATTTAGTGATATCAAGCTGCCTTTGAGCACGGGGTCAACCATGTTTACTACATGAAAGCCCGGTCATGGTCTGTACTGCAGATCTGATTGTGCACTTGTGATGGAGCCCAGATCAGGATCACTGGGTACGGTATCCTATAATCCTTTTCAGTAAAACACAAGCAGTTCTGGGCTGGATTTACTAACTCCTGATGTTACTGATTCCACGGTTCCAGACCAGCAGATTTAATGGAACTATAAAGACAAGACGAGAAGGGTGGTTTAATAGTAGACACCGCGTCAGTGGACTTGATGCGAGCTGACCAAGGTGAACTGGTGTCGGGAGTCCTACAGTATGTAAGAGACGCAGACTTCAAAAAGTTTCGGGGAATACATTATATCAACAATGACAAAAAATAAAAAGTACATTACATTTGTACTGATGGTCGGTATAGAATGAAAGGCATGGTTTAACTTAAATACCTGAGATAAACACTCTAGAGGAAGTTCATTCCACCATGTAGGCCAGAACAGAAAACATCTAGACATCTGCTGTAGATGCATGTCTTCCTTGATCCCTGAGAGATGGTGAGACCAGCCGAGCGGTGCTGGAGGATCAGAGGAACGTTGTGCAATGTGAGTCTGATGACCAATTAATGAAGGTCAGTATTTGGTGCACTGTCGCCTTGCACTTCCAGGTTCGCGGGTTCGATTCCCATCTTTTTGTGCATGTTCTCCCCGTGCTTGGTGGGTACTCCCCGTGTTCCTCCGGGTACTCCGGTTTCCTCCTACAGTCCAAAGACATGTAGGTTAAGTCAATTGGGATTCCCAAATTGGCCATAGTGTGTGAATGAGTGAGTGAGTGTGTGTGTGTGTGTGTGTGTGTGTGTGTGTGTGTGTGTGTGTGTGTGTGTGCCCTGTTATGGATTGGCGTCCTGTCCAGGGTGTTCCAGGCCTTGTACCCTAAGTCTCCTGTGATAGGGTCCAGGCTCCCGTGACCCTGAATACAGGATTAAGCAGTATAGATGATGAATGAGTGAGTGGGTATTTGGTGCAACACCGCTTTAAACAGCCTTTAGTTTTAGGTTCAATTTGTGCACTATTTTAGCTACTAAGTTTTACTAAGCACCATGCAGAACCACCCACGGTTCTTCTGAAGTTCTTTGCACCTGCTTCTCTTTTGCATGCAAAAAAACAACAGCAGCTTGTGACTGCTTATATAATGTGCCGCTTTTTTCTGGCATACAAATACTTTCATTTATACTGTATACTGTATGTTGGGTTCCTAAGACACAGTACTGTAAGTCTAGCAGGAAACCAAGAACTCTGGGCCAAATCAATCCCAAATATTTGGGATTGATTCGGCACTTTTTTCGGTCATGAGCCGAGAACATCGCTTTTAGAACACGTGATGTGATATTGGAGCCGTGGTTATGGTAAGAGTTAAAAGAAACATGGTAATGGACAGCAAAATAGATTCTTATTACAGTACAGTACCTCAATCTCACGAGATGGGTTCCTGTTTCTGCGACCCCATTTTCTACCCGATCGCACTGACTGATGACATAAACAGAATGTAATTATTTCTTTAATTTCTGATCTACCATTAGAGACTCTTCATCATATAATCTGACAAAGAACACATTATCATGCTTCTTCTTTAATTCATTTTTCGTTCATGGTGTATAATGTCTTAAAAGCGCACTGAAATCACACGGCTTTATGTATGACTCTAAGAAGGCTGGATTCAGTTGTCGCGAGTAAAATGTCTACACTCTACCATTACAGACCCCCACGTTGCACTTGGATATGCCCTATTCTTGCTGTGCATTGACACAGAAGCAAAGTGTCTTCCCCCATCCCTATTGTGTTTCGTGCTGCTTTGTCTGTTAAGGAGGTTAAGCACCTCGGGGTAATGTGGCGATGTTGTAGCATAGTGCTGTCTGTTCAAAGAAAGATGCCCCATGCCCGGTGAATGGATTGGTGCGGTGTTGCTGCAGCACGGGCTGATAAAGACCATGTAATAAAATAGTAAAAGCTCAGCTCAGCACTTCTGGGTTCCACCAGAAGCAAAAGGCATTCTCTTTTCATTCCGCTACTCATTTGTGTTTGAATTCGTTGAACATGATGCATCACCCATACAAAGTATCCCCCCACCACGCTGCAATTAAGAGGTTTACATTTAAATAAGAGACCCGAACAGCCAGGCTTATTAATGGTAAAGCTTCCTCCTTAATTCAGTAATTGTTGGTACATTTAAAAATTTTTTTTTTATCTCACTCTACTTTCATATGATGTTGGTTAACTACTGTATACAGTATGTGATGATTTTTATTTATTTATTTTTCTTCCCCCACATTATGCACACTGATCAATTATCCGGTGCTAGGAATAATTAATATACAATATATCTCTACACAGAAGGACATGTGTCAAAAAACAGAATATCAGCCCGAGCACTATAAAAAGGAAATCAATCGAACAGGCTGGTGAGACTCAACATAGATCAAAACCCACATTTTAGTCGAGATGATGATGAAATGAAGAGGCTTTTCAAATGGCTCCCTTTCTTTGTTATCCTGTTGCTGCACAATTGCCTTTAATTCTGCTTCCCACTGTGTGCACAAGGACTTCCTAGGCATGGGCGATCCTCCTCACGGTGCATTCCCATCTGCACTCTCATGTAGTTCTTTTCCTATCATCTGCTGTAAATTGCATGCCACTATCATATTTTTTTTTAACCTTCATGTCACATTCCTACCCGGTTTGAGCGGCTTGATTATTCTTTTATTAATCCATCCATCAATAACATTTATTTTCCATACATTTTACCTTGCTTAGGGTTAAAGGAATATGGAGGCCTATCATGGGAATTCGTGGGCCATTTAGTAATTCCAGTTAACCTACAGTACCATGCATGTCCCATAATGCACAGGGAGAACACACAAATGGTAAGCAATCATGCCGAGATATCATACCCCTGAGCTTTGATTAGTATTTTCAAATATGAACTACAGTTCGAGGTAGTGTCTTTCAGTAATAATTAAATAAATAAAAAAAACAGTAGACAGCAATTTTAACATTTCATTTTCAGATGATGCATTGCATTGTGATCAAGCTTTAAGTGAATCACACTGGGAAATTCACAAGGATTCCAAGAAACAGCATGTGGGTTCACTGGATTCCATATAAATACAGTCATAAGAAAAATCCATGACATGATAAAAGCCTCTTCTCATAAACTTATCCCTTCTTATGAATCTACTCATTCAATATATAGAATAATATATAGACAGGTCCAATATACTGTAACATGCAGACAGCATTCCACATGGAAAATCCCCTGTGAATAGATAAGCGTACGTAATGCATGGGTAGGCAAGAATGTATCGAATGAACACATGCAGTACAAATTAAGTGCATTTCAATTTGTAGAGCCCTGCATACGCGTTCTCATTAATATTTAAAGTCCTGAAGTCAATTAGAACACAATTGTTTCTAATCATTAATAGAACCATTACCTTATATGGAAAGTCATATATTTTCTTTTAACATACTGCAGGTTGGCCGCATGGTGTGTAATGCTACAGTGTTACAGTTGAGGGTTAAGGGCCTGGCTCAAGGGCCCAACAGGGACAACTTGGTGGTCATGAGATTTTAACCTTCCGTACCATAGTCCAATGCCTTAACCACTGAGCTACCATGTGACCCTGAGGTTTCCAAAGACATGCAGATTAGGCTAATTGGCATTTCCAAATTGTCCATAGTATGTGAATGAATGAGTGTGTGTGTGTGCCCTGTGATGGATTTGCACCCTGGCTCATGCCCTAAGTCTCCTGGGATAGGCTCCAGGCCCCCCATGACCCTAAATACAGGATAAAGCGATATTATAGATGATGAGTGAGCAAGTGAGTGATACTGAAGGTTAGATTCTAACTTTGTTCTGAACATGAATCAGGCAAAGTGCATTGCTTTTTTTGATCCTTCTTTATTCCTTTGAATAAGTCTTAGCATACAAACAGGTAACAAAGGGAGAGGTAAAAAAAAAAAAAGTTTTAAGGTTATGTTTTTCTGACTTACTGTTGTTTGGGTCCATGTGTACCCTTAGGAGAACGGTAGATAAAAAGTTTACTTTTAATGATTACTTACACAGATATGGCATAACATTAACACTGATTATCAATTATATACCAGTAGAATTATAATTAGAGACAGAATTTTGAGCACCCAAAGCTTGCACAAGCCCACATGAGCCAAACGCCAGCCCACAAAACACTGAAAAAAGTCAAAGCTGGCCATGACCAGAGCACCCAGTGCACCACGGCTCTAGACTTTAAAACCGCCAATCCTGCAACAAAATATACCAGGTCCCCATGGGATTGCACAAGACAAACAAGTCTGATCCACGGAGAACCGCCAATGCAACCCATGGCAACCAAAGGATCCAGTGCCAACGTCCTGGTACTGGCACACCCCTGCAAAACCAGTGATTGGAGATGATCAAAACATCACTTAAATCACACCTTTTAGACGAATGATGATACAGTTCCAGGGTAAGAACTATGATCTATTAACTGAGTGGTTTATCGAAAAGAATGTTACACCAAATCGTAGTAAAAAAAAACAAAAAAAAAAAAAACAGGCCAGAATAAAACAGAAAAAGACACCATGTGGTGAATTAATCCTAAAGGGACAATCAAAAGGAATGATGGTAAACAGCATACGGTTTCAGATAATTGAATGTTCGATACAAAATAACAAGGGAACAAAGTTGGCAAGACTTTGTAAAGAGGAAAAAAAAACTGGTAACTTGGTAACTCAGGAATGGGTGTCATGGGAAGTTCTGGTGATGTGGGCGTGTGACTATAGATTCTATGCAATAATATACTGAAGCTTTGGTGATAGTTAATATTAAAGTAAATCCTTACTGAGGCAGTTGATGTAGATTTTTTTTCCCCTTTAACTTTCCGTGACCTACAAGTTGCAGTACGGTGGGTCGTCTGATTCATGTTAGGACACCAGCAGAAAGCATTTTCGAGGGCAGTCTAAGAATAAAAACAAAATAGATTTTCCAGGTGAGCTGTGGAATAGTCTTTGGATGTGCTACAGTACTTTACTGAACACACTGTCTGGATATAGAAACCATCTATCGACTGACCCGCCTTTAGAGATGTCATAAAATATCTGATCTATCTATCATAATATACAGTATGATACACTAGGTCTTTCTACTGATGATATACTGTAGACAGTTCAAGACCTAAAAACTTGTCAATGCAATTAAACCTATAAAAAGCTAAAGGCAGCTCATCTGACCCAATACTACAGTAGCTACAGGGTTAAATAAATTAGCTTGCACATACTTTCATTGTATTTCTTTTCTTCTTCTTTCTTTTTAAATTTTTTTTTTCACAAGGGATGTTCAAGTCAAACCAGGACATGTGATAAAATTTCTTGTGAACACTTCAAGCACAGTATGCTGATGAGCCTCAGTAAGACATTTAAACTTTAAAGAAACTCTTATGTACGTACGTCCATGATCAATGTGGCACTGCAGTCGCGCCCGTGACCATTTGCCTGATCTTTGAAAATTTACAGTTAACTTGTCGCCAACTTGCGGAAGAGACACATCTGTCTGTGGGAACTAAAAACACAATAATCCACGAGCACATTACAGAAACTTGGCTGGGCGTCATTGCCACATCCCCCTGTACAGCCCCGACCTCACTCCAAGCCATTTCCTTTTATTTTGGGCCATTAAGGGAGTTCCTGGGAGGCCAGGTATCAGGCATGAAGCAGGATCATGAATTCGACAGACTAAGAAAATCATTCTACATTGATGGTATCCACGCACTAGTGAAACACTGGGATAAATGCATTAATGCGGCATTAAAGTGGCATTAAAGTAATGAAATGATATTTTTAAGTGTGTGCTCTTATTCTGCACAATTAAAAGTCCGGGTTTGACTTGCACACCGCTCACATATACCCGCTGTCCTTCCAGCCGTGATTATTTTTTATTTTTTTATTTTTTTTATCTGGGATTTTAGTGGTAAGCACAGAGTCTATGGATTATCTACTAAATTATTTTACAGTTGCAAGCACTACACAGTATACAAGCTTTAAATTATGCATGGCATAGTTGAGTGTGTCAATGTGGACAACTTCTGCTTACACTGGATCTATTTTTCTGGACATGCTTCTCTCCCAGCAAATAACAATACGGTTAAGTTGATCTGCTAGATCATAGCGCGTCACTCTCCGCCTGTCTTGCTAACCTACTGTACTGTAGCAGTCCATCTCGTGGTTTGTCTGTGTGTACTGTAGCTTGCTTTGCAACTACATCTAAGGGTGTCTTCTCTGACTTTGTACCTGGAAAATTTAAGTGGAAAAAAAATAAATAAACGAACAAAAAACTACAGACTTTATAAACCTTATCTTGTAAAAGAGACGCATGCGTTCATATAAAGTTCAAACTCATTCTGGGACCAGTCTAGACTTTATATGGGTGTAATGGTACTCCTCATAGAAACATTTACTTTTAAAGTGATGGATTGACATTGACGAGTTATCAGTTTTTCATGCATCTACAGTATATAATCTGTTCATATATATTAGTTGATAATCAGCTTAATGGAAGTCACCTTGATTTCAGGCCTACTGTATGTATATCATTCATTTTTTCCCCCCGTCTGTCTATACTGATTGATTTACTACTGATTTTATGAAAAATCGGAAACCAGTGCAAGGTTCGCTCAGTTTCCTGTCTCTATTCTCTACTTTATTTAATATCTACCTTGTCCCAGAATAATGTAAGCAAGCTTTAGGGGAATATGTCTTTGTGGCGTACTAGTGTTTAAGGAAATGAGTGAATAGTTGGTGTGCCAGCCTCATAAATCAAAGTGCAAATGAGTAATTGGGCCACAGATTGAAACCTGAGTGACCGTCACCGCAGGTATGCTGCTACAGTGGGTTCCCGGCAATAGCTATATATCAAAAACACACACTTGCCAACTCCCCTGGGAAAGTTCAGGTTTGCTCTGCCCTCACCGGAGTAACTTTTCCTGTATTTCGTCTTACTCTAAGATGGATTTTGAAATTGAAAAACTGCTACGTAAAACGAGCCAGCCAACACCAGCTTGATCAATGAAGGGGAAATAACAGTTACAGTTAGATCTAGATTTTTGCCGTCATATACTGGATCGTGGAATGTTTATTTACTTCAAATGAATTAAATAGAATTAGGGTTGTTAGTGTTATTTTACATTCTAATTAGTGCACCTACGTACAGTATATAAATTGTCATAGTCATAGACAGATGGATACTAATCCAATGTACATCTTTTGCAAACATCTTAAGTGAATAATCACAGATTACTAACTGTACGAACCCCCTCCTGTTAAAACCCTTAATTACTTAGACCAGGAGCATATATTCAGTTGACAGCTGAATTTGACAGCAGACTGTCAGATGTCAGACGCTGCTGTACATCACTGGTGTTGTTCGGTCCGATCATCTTGGGCTTTAGCCCAGAATATTTTAATCTTAGCCCTTTTTAGGCTTAGTAACTTTGAGAGTTGCAGAGCAGAACTTTACTTCACTAAACCCCTTGGGAGGACGGGTGTTAGTAATTAAGCATAATAAAGCTGGAAGACGTGCGTACCCAGACGCTCTGATTATTAAACCATTCTAGCCTTCTGGGCTAATTCAAGGAGAAAAATCAAGGTAAGAGACAGTTTTATCCCAAGAGCCATAAACTCACTTAATCAGTCCATTAAGTGTCCCTGATAACAAAGTAGCGTTTACAATTAAAACTACCTTAATGTAAACTTTTTTGCACTAGAACCGTGATATTGCACAACTTGAGCCAACTGCAGTATAAAACATTTGCAATATATGTATATTGGATTTCATTGATTTCAAAGGAATTTAATTCAGTTCGATATTAGACTGCCTAATTTGCCTAAAGTTCAAGTCCATGCCTGATTATTACTGTACCAGGGCTAATGAACTAATAAAGTACAACTAACATCCAAACATTATTTATTCATATTATTATTTGATATACTAATAATGTACTGATTGTGTCATGGTAGAACGGTATATTCGAATTCTAATACTAATAACCGTCTAATTACTTATCTAGCTTGCTGTTGAATGTACATCATGATTAACTTATTGTACTTAGATGAGTTGAATACCAAACACTTGGCCCCAGAAGTGGGCTGACCCAAGGCCAAATCTCAACGTTTTTTTTTTTTTTTTTTTTGGTCCCAGTCCACCCCTATAAAGCCCCTTTTCCACCAAAGTGAACCAGGTGCATGTGCAAGATGTCTGTTGCTACTGTAGTGCCGGTTCAGAGCCAGATTAATATGGAAACTGCTAAGCATTTGCATTGTTTTTCTATAGACTAGAGAGTCACGTCATTGGGTCACTGTATACGTTAGCGAAAATGCTAGCTTTAGCGGCAATGTTAGCGCTAGTGGCAATGTTGTTGCTAATGATGCTCACAGCCCCTCATAGTCATGAGTGGTTCTTTGTTCTGACCCAGCAAAGTCTTGGTGCCGCTCTGGAACTTCCTTGGTGGGGAAGGCGTACAATTTCCCTACTAAGAAGAAGAGTTAGACGTGACTTTAAATATCCAAATATCCAATTTAAGTTTCCTGATTCGCATTGTAAAATTTCTCATTTTAGATACATTACAAACCCACTGATCAGAATCTGATCCCTTTCTACACGTGCCAAAGTTTTCCCGAGGCATTACGTGATGTAATAGATTCCAGCATCATACTGTACAACCATCCTTTCTTGTAGACAATATATAGATTACACGTAGACATTCACATCATGGAAGGGCTGGACTTCCATGCAGTTTATTGGTTAAAGTGCTAACGTCCACCACCCAGTGGGGTAACTACCAAGGGGAAACCATGAACTTGTGCAATACTGTACCTGCTACATGGCTGCAAACAAGCAACACTAGTTTTGGTGGATGCACAAAATTATGCACAGAAATGACTAATATGCCTGAATTTTCTTTACGTGCCAGTGGATTCCCACTTTTTGCACGATTCTTCCCAAAGTTCATTGGAATATTGGAAAAAGACAAGTAGAGTTTGCATGTCGCCGCATTCAGGGTTTTATTTATGTGTTTATACTCTGTTATCATACATACCACTCAAGATTTTTTTTTTCCCTATAAAAAGTGGACTAATTATGCCTACAAGCAAACAAAAACAACTGGCCCTCAGACAAGGGCTGCAGAGGCACATAGTTATTTGTGACTGCTGAACCATAGCTGGCAATCCAACGTAAGTATAAAGAAAACAACAAACTGGTGTGGAGGCAATACTGACTCCAAACAAAGTGGGAATCCAAGGGGAATCCAGCTAAATTAAGAGGTGCAGAGGAAAAAGAAAAACATTGCAATTTTTGCCAAGAAAAAAAAAAAAAAAAAACTAGCAAACATATTCTTGGAAAAAAATGTTCACCATATAGGAGAAAAACAGACTCCCGTCAGTTGCAAAGTATGAGAGTCACCTGTAGCATCAAGGGATAACTCAATATGATGTGCATATACTGTACTGTAGTCTGCTTGGGAAAGCGAACAAGTACATTGTACTGGAGGTGCACTCCATCCCAGGGAGAGGATTAGCACCTTAAAGATATGCATTAGGTTCACCCACTTACTCGTATATACCGCTTAATATGGTATACAGGATATAAATAGTATGAATAGAAAGTACAGGGCATATGGTAATGCAGCAGGTACAACATTACAGCCATCCAGCATCATGCAAGAGTATTGCACGGCGTATCCATGGAATGACCAAACCTCAAATTTCTAAGTATTCTGTTCAACATGTATTGCAGTTTCATTGTTGTAAAAAGTCGAAACATTGTACGCATTTGAAGCCTTTGTAATTTGAAGACTATTTGTATTTTCCTAAACAGTAGTTGAGCTTAATTGGTTTAATCTGTTGAGGCATTATGGAGGGGGGGAAAAAAAAGATAACCCATTAGACTAGATTAGATAAGACTAAGAATGGGATCATTAATTTCTTGTTAAGTTGCTTGCATTATTATTTACTCAATCACTCACTCATTGTCTATACCACTTTATTTTGGTCATATGGGGCCTGGAGCCTATCACAGGAGACTTAGGGCACATGGCAGGGAACACTCTGGATGGGGTGCCAACCCATCGCAGGGCACACACATACACATTCACACTGCATCTAATCTGCATGTCTTTGGACTGTTGGAGGAAACCGGAGTACCTGGAGGAAACCCACCAAGCACGGGGAGAACATGCAAACTCCATGCACGCTGAGATGGGAATCGAACCTGGCCAGGAACTAGAGATACAAGGCGGCAGTGCTAACCACTAAGCCATTATTATACGTACCGCCCATTATTATTTAACTGAAAGAGAGACACCAAACGTCTTACATGAGCACATATTGTGTATTGGTAATTTCTTTTATTTATTGTTGGATTAAATATTCTTTTCATCAGAAAAAGCCATCGATATGTTGATGAACTGAATGTGGAACTCCTGACAAAAGTGCACTCTGAATAGAGTTGTATGTAATCTGTGCTTTCCCGTTGCCTGCTGGCAGCGTAAGTGTTTATTCCTGATGAGGCATTTAGGAAATAAAAAGCGAGGAAAGGAAATATACTGATTTCTCTCTGCTTTCTTTGATTAGGTTCCCCATAGGGAAGAGGATGTGACCAAAAAAAGCAAGTCGTTGGTTCTAATTGAAAAGGCTGTCTGAGTCAACAGCGCAAAAAAATTAAACTTTGAATTTTGCCTCAAATGTCATCAAAAAATGCCATTTTTTTCGCCCTTGCATTTTCCATTGTATCCCCATCACCTCGAAATGCCCTAGTACTCTCCTCCTTTTGCCAAGGATAACTTTTTACTCTCATGCTTCTTCTCTCATCTGGAATAACCATTGTCTCTTGAGGGAGACAGCTTGAGCACACCTGTCACGCCTTTGCCCTGATCTTCAGAAAACTCCACATGAATAATAAATGTGGCTTTTCTAGTCTGCTTTCTCTCTCTCCCTCTCTCTTTTCTTTCTTTTTTTTAATAATATTTTTATTTATTCATTTTTTTTGGGAGGATAGATAGGAGAGAGACCTTCTAACTCTTTACTTTAAAAGTTGGGTCTGTCGTATAAACAGTGCTTTCCCAACTTTATAACGTTGTCCTTGATTTTTATAAATTTTCCCTTATGCATTTTCTCTACAGATAGTCATGCAAAGAGAAGTGAAGCTGAAGTAAACCCTGGTGCAAAGTCTATTTATCTAATTAAATAAAGTCTATTTCACATGGGGCTTTATGGGTGGCACGGTGGTGCGTAGTGTTGCGCACTGTGGCCTCGCACCTCTGGGATCTATGGTTCGATTCCTGCCTTTGTTCTGTGTGCATGGCGATTGCTTGGACTCCCTGTGCTTGCTGGGTTTCCACTGGGTACTCCGGTTTCCTCCCACAGTCCAAAGACATGTAGAGCAGGCTAATTGGCATTTCAAAACTCCCTGTATTGTTTGAGTGAGCGTGTGAGAACTTGGATGGATTGGCGCAGGGTCCAGGGTGTACCCTGCCTCAATCCCCAAGTCGTCTGAGATATTCTCCAGTCATCCTGTGGCCTTAAACAGGATAAGAGAATGAATGCATGATTCACTTAACCAATCTCACTCACCAATCAATCAAAGGTAATTTACCAGACCAGAACCTGGGGAACCCGTGTACTCTCAGATTCCACTTTTTTGCTGACGGGAGTAGAATCTAATGTACAGTAGCATAACAAAACTACCTTTTGGTTTGGCGTTTAATGTGCTCTGAAACGCTTTCCTGCTCATCACAGTTGTGAGTGGATTCTGTAGGCTTCCTGTCTGCTTGGACGACTCCGAATATCTCCTGTAAAAATGCCACAAATTGGACGCTTTTGTTTTTGTCGCTTAGATCTGATGTTCCTACAGTATGATCATAAACAGCGGTTGACCCTTTCCACCGATCGCTTTTGACCTGTCTTTGCATGATTTTCTGCTGCCACGTAATTGACCGATTAGATAATTGCTCGAATGTGGTGGACGTGTATTCCCAGACAAAGTGGCTGTTGAGGGAACGGCAAGAATCCGTTGCGTGTTTGCCAGCAGACTCTGGGAAAAGGCCTGCGGTTGAGGGCCTGCAGTGTGATTCAAATTGCCTCTTCCTGTGAAAGTAGGCGGTTGTTGGCTATGCACAGTGATAACAGAGATACAAGAATCTCCAGCAAAACGGGGCTATGTTTGTGATACCACGCTATAATGTTAGCCATGCTAATATTATGTAAATATTTTGTGTAGCTCTACTCATCTGTTTATAAACTCTTCTATATATGAATATGATGTGAATCATTCAAGCTGTCGTGTAATGTTTACTACTACTACTAATAGTTAGTGCTACGGCTTCGCACCTCCAGGGTCGAGGGTTCGGGTCCTGCCTTCGGGTCTGTGTGCATAGAGTTTGATGGATTTTCCTCTGGGTACGGTACTCCGGCTAATTGAGTATTAGCTTAGAGTAGGCTAATTGGCATTTCCAAATTGCCCGTAGAGTGCTTTTGCCCTGCAATGGATTGGCACCCCGCCTCATCACAGAGGCTCCAGGTGACATTGGACAGGATAAGCAGTAGGTATAGAGAATGAGTGAGGAAGAGTGACTGATGTATGAAAATGCCTCTGAATCAATTCTTCAAGGGTTTGAATGAAAAGTCACATGTGACGTGACCTCGATTCCGTGATCGGAGACTTGAGCTTCGACTCAGCTCAGTTGCACCGGGACCTCGATTCTTAGCCGCTTTGCGTCAAAGCAGCTGCCAAATCGCTAAAAGTACATTGGTGTTTATGATTATTTTGGCTGTATAGCTATGACCAAGCCAAAGCACAGACAGATTTTAAATCATTCGCAATTAAGCGAGGAGAAAAATATCCTCTCCTCCCCGCTAAGATGGCTTTAAGCCAAAGACGATGTAGCAGCCAAGCCTGTGTGTTTCTGCCAGGAACAAAATGTTAACTGTGTTAAGACTACCAAGTTTAAACAACTTATACAGGCTGCATATAGAGGTAGCAATCACATTTTCATAAACATGCGCTAATAGTTGATTTGCCTAAGGAAAGTGAATGACAAGGGTTCTCACGGGCTGTGATCAACTTTTTAAAAGTTCAGTGTACACGCTTTTCACTTCTTCTAAATGCTTTCTGGCGTATAAAATATTCATGATGTGTGGATTTAAAAGGATGTGGTGCAGTAGGTTACAGACGGTAATATCACCCATGAGCTGTTTTATAATGTGGGACTATTATATGTTATACCAACCAACCGTCCTGTGCATGATGTAAAATCTCGTCCGCTGTGTTTTTCGTCTCCTTAACATGTTGCACCTTTTCTGTTTGCATCTTCTGCACACATTTGAAAATATGCAGGTGGATGTCAATGTAAAAGCTGTTGGATCATTTCTGTTCCATGTAGCAGAATCTCCCTGAATTGAATCTGTTGTATGTGTCTGGCTGAAGGTGATGTGTGCGGTGATGGCAACAGACCCTGAGTTGGCTACATGAAAGCTGTCGAAAAATATCTGGCGAAGAATCAGGAACGTTCGTCAGTGTTATGCAACAGCGATGAAGAAATCTAGAACAGTTAAAGTGGTCACTGAGGTTGAAATTAGAAATAAGTTCAGGTGTCATATATAGGGCATGCTTTAGCAGACCTCAGTTATGAGAATGTTGCCAGTTTCACCTCGGTGGCACCACCAACCAGAACGCATTATGATAGCTGGGAATTTGACTTGCAAGATTATCAATCTTTAGTGAATTTGTAAAGACATGCCACTGATCTGAATGTAATTGTTTGCACGATGCCCGAAGGAAAGACACGGTGACCTCCAGTCTGCAGGGACAATCATTTATCTGAAAGGTTCTGAAAAATATTAGTGAGCAGAACAATTCGTTTTTCTCCAGACTAGGCTGTAAGATTACTTTATATTGTGCTTAACCAAAGCATCATGTACAGGTATAATAGCATGTGCTGTCATAGTGTTTATACAATTGCACCATTTAGTATACAGCCAACTAGTATGCAATGTGTTATGGCATCAAACCTTATGGCAGCTAAATTGACAAATAGGGTGGCACTGTGGCTTACTGTCACCTTGCATCTCCAGGATCCAGGTTCGATTCCCGTCTCGGGTCTGTGTGCATGTATAGTATGTTTGCTGAGTTTGTACAGTATGTTCTCCCCATGCTTGGTGGGTTTCTTTCCAAAGACCAGCTTCCATAGTCCAAAGACATGCAGATTAGGCTGATTGTTGTTCTCAAATTGCCCGTAGTGTGTGTGTGTGTGTGTGTGTGTGTGTGTGTGTGTGTGTGTGTGTCCTGCAATGGATTGGCACCCTGCCCAGGGTGTACCCCACCTCGTGCCCTAAGTCTCCTGGGATGGGCTCCAGGTCGCCACGACCGTGTATACAGGATAAGGCAGTATAGATGATGAGTAACTGAGAAAGTGAGATTGACCAATACTGGTACCTACTGTATAACATGACGTCTTTATCACTGGACATAAACTGACATGAATCATTTAAAAATATGCCACCTGCCCTGTCATGTTTATGATTTTAGTATATCTTATGAGTGGAGGTACAAGCAAAGTGTTGGCAAAGACTGAAGATTTCTACTCAGCATACTGTATCAATGTTGCCCTTTGTCCTTTTCTTAGCATTTTTTATCATGTTTTCTTGGGAATCTTAAACCAAATAGCTTGCTATTTAAAGAGAACCTTATTGTTTTCTTCTTCGCATGTTTCATAGCGTTTTTATTAAGATGACAGTTTGGGCTTTAACATTCGCAGTGTGCTCCTTTCTGCCTCTGGCCACCTTTGACCTGCAAATGAAGGAATAATTATCTGTACCCAGTTAGCCGGAAGTGTCAAATGGTCTCCACAGGAGGGTAGGCCACACATTTGTAGTGCTGCCATTTCAATCAGAGTCACTGTTGTTTTTCGGACGAGGGATGAGCCATGCCACATGTGCTCCAGCCTGCATTTAATTGGATCAGATTCAGTGCACACTGTATTTCCCAGGATTAATTAACACAGATGACTTCAGTCTGTTTTTGTATGAGACCGGAAAGAAAAGTGAGCCTTGCATAAAATATGCATTGAAAATGGATAGGAAGCAAATTCTTCACCAAATTAAGATTTTTTATTTTTTTTGGTCCCCAGAACAAAAAGATGGAGAATAATGATTTTTGTCCTCATTACAATAAATATATAAACCAATTGAAAATATTTAATAGATTATTCTGTAATATACATTTATCGATTGAAGGTACATGTATGTTTTGTTCTGGTCGACTTATTTTAATCCCAGCCTTTTCATACTCAGCAGCCCTTATTCCCAGCATTCTGTCAGTACCTCCCACAAGAGGTCAGTGCATAGAATCTTAAACTTAAGTCAAACATAAATCAAACTAAAAGGATGCTCCCATGACCCTTCAAAATGCTGAGCAAGTCACTGAGTCAACCACTGGTCCGCATTCTCCTTGGAACCCATAGTGTTATTCCTGTATCTCACAATTCTAGGAGTCTCATTCGAGCAACTCTGCCATACAGTACATCTGCCAACTCTGCGTTCCACCTAGAATTAGAAAAGATTCCCTGGTCCTCTGTATTTGTTTTATAGGATACACCATCACAGGATCCTAATCCAAATGCTTGTCCCAGACAGTCATTCAATATTGAAGGGACATATTCACTAATCAACCCCAGCCTTGTCTGGTGCCTTCAACGTATCCAACCAACCATCTCTTTAGCTACCAGAGTAACCCTGTTCACAGAGTAGTCCAAAACCCCAGAGAGATCTGATACTCTTCCCAAAAAGGGAATTCATGTCCGCTGGGTTAAGAGCTTCCTTCAAGCGCCCCTTCCATCACTCGGTACCTTCAGTTTTAGTAGGCACTGCTCGCTCAGCAGAGATTGGGTGGGCACCAATCTCTTTCCAAACTTTTCAGGTATGCAACAATCTTTTCTACTGTATATGTCCCCCTTAAACTTCCTCAATGCCTGAGCTTTTGCTTCTGAAAATACTTGCAGGGCTTCTGGCTCTCTTGTAATACTCATCAGAGCAAGAACGTTATATTAACATTACACAGACAAGCTACTTCTTTACAATGTTGGCTTTGTCAAACTTTCTCAGGTTTATTGACAGGCACTGACAGCCTTCCCGCCATGCTGTGTGTACCAAGTGTACCTAAGATGACTTTGCACAATGAAGAAGTTCTTATGGAGGTTTTGGTTATGTTTGTCTCTTGCCAAAGGTTCTTCCAGTCAACCACAAGCAATCCTGAAGGCTCTCCTCCCTTTATTGGATAGCGTTGTCTCTCTCTTTCTGGGTATCCAAAACATGGCCTCAAGTCTGACTTCATAGTGGCAACACTTTAGTTCATTAGGGAAAACATAAACAGTGAGGCCCAACCAGAGCCTTCTGAGTATCCCTAATCCCATTTCCTGTAGGAACCTGAGTACACTTAGGCATTTTGGCAGCTGCCCTTACTCAGAGAGCGACTTAAATTTTTATCTCATTATACATCTGAGCGGTTGAGGGTTAAGATCCTTGCTCTAAGGGCCCAACAGAGGAAACTTGGTGGTCAATGGGTCTAAACCTGGGACAAAGTGTAGTCCAATGCCTTAACCACAGAGCTTCCCCTCACCCCTGTAGATTTGTTCCTGTGGTACAACCTGGTCATCAGGTGCTGCCTGCAGACACCAAACTCTAGTGGTGGGGTCCAGAAACTCTAATCTGGGTAAACTTAGCCATTATTTTACCTTTAATAGAGTCTTTAGCATTCCTCCGAGTTGGTCCACCTTTCTCAGATCTGTTCATACAGTAGATTGTTGCAGTACTGGGAGGATTAACCTCCCATAAATATAGCCCAGAGCCCCTTCACCATGGCAAGGTCTCGATTCTCTAAGGGAATTTAAAAAAGACAGAATAACAGAAAAATATGTTAATAATGTGCAAGCATTTGAAACAAAGTTGGCACGATAAACCACTTAACCTCAACTTAAACATTTTGAGGTACACGGTAGTCCTAATCAACTGAGAGTAGGCAGCAGTTTGAAAGGTCAGCTTGCCAGCCATTCTGGTCTTGTTCTGCCCTTTCATTGTCCACTCTACACCATTCTCGTGGATAATCATTTATGTTGTTGGGTCTACTCCCCCTGTGAAGCATATATGGGCATACGGTTAAGGACTCGGTGGTGGTGTTGCTCGAACCAGTGACCCTCTGATCAACAACTTCAACTGCCTGAGCCAGGACTCCCCCATGCTGTAGACACTCTAAATGGAATACCCAGATTAGTTGACATTAGTTATATATTCTACATTATTTTTTATTTTTTTTACTATTAACATAACAGTAAAGCAATAAGGTTTATATGTCACCTCTTGTTATATGGCATTTTAGGATGGAGTTTACTCCAGGTAAATGTGACTATTATTCATCTTTGTTGAAGTATTTCAAATGATTCATTTCATAATAGCATGGTCGGCACTTTGCGAAGAAGTCATGCCAGTTAAAGTAAAAAATGGGAAAATAAACATAGGATCAAATAGATGTCTATAACAAAATGTGTGAAGCACACAAATCAGAAGCAGCAATGTTGAATCGGTTCATAGACACTCAAACCTTCATACAAAAAGGATTTAATGTCAGGACATGGTATCTTATGCTGTCTTAAAAGTCAGGTTCGTTTAGCTTCTCTCTCAGCTTCAGGGGCAGAACGACAATGAGACGATGGGTTTTTGCAGCATGAGCACCATCGATTATGGACCAGAGAAATTCTCTGGGGAAACAATGGACTAGTCATTTGTTTGACAGAAAGACAATTGTTTAGGGAAGTCAATTACTGCTTGTGGATGACTCATCCAGAAGGGACCATGGAAACACAGACTTCGCATGACCTTTGACCCTATCCAGGTCTCCCGTTATGCCTTGTTGACTGTGTGATCCAAATTCCTACAGCGACACTGTGTAAAAGGATATTGAGCTGTCAAGCCAGTAAAAAGGTACGAAATTTGAGATACTTGCAACAAGAGATTTAGTCAAGCTTGTGGCATCCTGCCTTGAAGAAAACAAGATGTTGAAAACACCCTTAATGACTAATCAAGGTCTTTAGAAGAAAAAAGAAAAAAAAAAAAGTCACATATGCTTTAAATGATAGGTTTCTTAAGGGTACAATCTGATAATCACTGTCATTAGTCTTTCATAGTGAGAGAAAACAACCTCTCTTGGTTTGGATGAATAAGTGTAAAGTAGTAATGGTTTATTAAGAGGAAGATTACAAGGTATTTAGTTCAACAGGACTTAAGATTTTCAAAGCAGATTATGTGTTTAATAGGCCATGGTAAAATATATGGACCTATAGACCTTTACAACCCTTGCTGCGATCAACGGCACTATCACAGTGACAGCACTTAAATATAATCAGATACACGTTAAATACCAAGGAACTTTCAACTGAAACACAACTTGAATTTTTAAGCATAGTGGGTTCATTCAAAAGCATTTTTTGTCATTGTTTTTTATTTATTTATTTATTTTTTAGCAAGTGACCTTGTAGATTAGTGGATTGCTCTTTTGTCCCGCACCTCCACAGCAAGGGGTCCGACTCTCACCACTGGACTGTATACAGAGTTGTTTGTAAGCTGATTGATGTTTCCAACTTGCTGATTGTGTATGATATAGAGTGTGTGTGTGGGTGTGTGTGCATTTGCATTATGATGAGTTGGCAGCTCATCCAGGGTTTCTCATCCTTGTGCATTAAGTTCCTGGGGATAGGTTCCAGGCCCCTGGCAACCCTACACGGAATATGGTGGTATAGGTTTTTAGTGTCTGCTTTGATTCCCTCACCTTACGTAATATTTCTCCTGAATATTGAATGGTGAGGGAGTTGACAGACTTCTTCTGGAATTCTGGCAGCTGACTTTAACTTGTACAGGAGAAAACACTTTGGTGTGTATGGTTCTCCCACATTAGAAATTAGTGAATAAATCATTTAAGAAGTGAAAGTCTCTACTTATGAGGACTACTCACTCATCATCTATACCACTTTATCCTGTATTCAGGGTCTAGAGCCTATCCCAGGAGACTTGGGGCACATGGCAGGGTACACCCTGGACAGGTCACACACACTCGTACACTATGGCCAATTTGGGAACGCCAATTAACCTAACCTACATGCCTTTGGACTGTGGGAGGAAACCACAATACCCAGAGGAAACCCACCAAGCACGGGGAAACCATGCAAACTCAATGCACTCAATTCAGAGACGGGAATCGAACCCGGACCCTGGAGGTGCAAGGCGACAGTGCTAATCACTACATCATCGTGCCGCCCTTATGAGGACTAATGAATTTTAAAAAAAAATTCTTGATTTTGCATTAGTGTTCAATCTAACCAGTGCCTGAATTAAACCTGCACTTTGTATCATGTGCATTTAAAACCCTGCTTCTGTACGTCCTGGTAAATTTACCTGGCATTTTCCATGTGCTGCAATACAAACGTAAATGGTGGGTTCGTATGCCATTCTGCAGACCTGACAGGTTTACTATGTGTTTTTTATGAGTCAATACATCCGACAAGGAAAACCATCAAAGGTTCTGGCTGGCTTACGGAAGCACTGATGTTGCTTCTCGCTGTCAGCTTCTATTGTAGACTAGAAGAGGAACAACCACTACATATTCATGATGAGACTGATTTAATGGCCTACACTACCAATATGCTGGTCCTGTTTCCATCATCATCACAAGATAAACCATACATCCATGCTAAATAACCTATAAAGTGAAAAGAAAAGAAAAAACTCACACATTTGTGATAGAATCATCAAATAGGTATCATCACTGCGGTTTTAGACACGATGATACAATGAGCCGAGTGGAATAAGTACAGAGCCAGCTCCACTGCGCCATGCGTTTTTAGAATTTGTTCGCTTTGACCACAATGATCCATTAGGCTCCATTTATATGCGAGCGTGGGTGACTGAACAGGTAGTTCAATGATGGAGTCAATAGCTTCGAAAACAGACTGAGTGTAAGTTGATCCACACTTTGATCTGTTTTCCGTTTGCAATAAAAGCACTTATGCTGTTCGAGTTCACTTTATAGAGCTTCTCTCTCTCTGTCTCTCAAAGTCGAGATGTTTGTGTGGGTGTGTGTTTTTTGGGAGGGGGTGTTTTGCTCTTTCATTTCAAGGTCAAAAGGTGTACACTTTTATGTTGGTTATGTTCATGTTGGTAAAGTGAAGCTCTCGACAATATGACTCTGTGTCATATCACATCATTATGTTTCATGTGCTACGGATTTGAATACCAGTTTGGTCATGTGATTGAGCACTGCGTCAGAAGAAGGGGAGGAATGTCATGCAAAGAAAACAAAAACACAATAATAAAATCTGTTATTGCTATTACTATTATGATTTTGGCTTTGAGGGAACAGCTGAATACATAAAACTTAATTTATATATATGTATATGAAATTATAAATATTTTATTTCTCAACTCCTTCTTAAACGTGAAAACGGCTCCATCCGCCAATTTTTATTTTTTTTTGCCCGCTGTCTTGAAATTGCATCAGACCATAATGCGTTCTGGGCGAGGTCTGCTCCTTAAGTCTGCAAATATGTTGACTCGATTCCTCTGGCCGCTAAGGGGTCATCTAATAACCTACTGCGCTGATGAGGCAAAGGAGTAGCTTTAAAGGGTGTGTTTGCGATCTCTCCAAATGCTCCAGGGGATGGCTTGTTCAATACTGTGCCACCTTTTTGTCGTCGTATATCGCATGATGGTCTTTAACCATTTCCCCCAGCAGTATGAAATGTGTAAATATTTTAGTGGTAAATATTTTATTTGACCTGTGTAAATACGTTGTGTGTGGCTGTCTGTCTTAAAAAAAAATAAATAATAATAATAATAATGCTCCGTATATTTTCCCATTATTATTGTTTGCCCGTCAATACAAGGGGTGTTCAAGTCAAACTGGGACTTGTGTCATGAACAGACGATTGACTGAAGAGCTCAATATACACAATTATTTACAAAAACAAGGGTTCAACCTGCATTGAAGATTGCTAATCATTATGTTAAAGGAACATTTTGAGACAAAGATATCCGATCATGGTTCCAGTGTACTGAGAAAACTTTCTATCTTGATGGTATCCAAGCACAAGTGAAACACTGGAATAAGTGCATTAGTGTTTTAAAAAGTATTTTTTACTCTAATAACTGTGTTCTGTTAATCGAAAGTCCCGGTTTGACTTGAACACTACTTGTAATTAACAACAACAACAACAACAACAACTCAGTGGTCATTTAATTAAAAAGAAAACAAGCAGACTTGCTACTGATTTGCTGCAGTTTCTAGACCTAAACGCTGACCTTACCCAGATCCAAAATATAACCGTATTTCTACCAAAAGAAATGTGCTTTTAGTTATGGCCCACTCAGACTATTCATACAGCCCACTCAGACTATACTCAGTTCACAGGGCAGCATATATATGCTGGAATCTCCAGTGAAATAAAAATAATAAAATAATTAAAAAAAAAAGATAGAAAAAAAAAAACTTCATTATTTGTGCATGGTTTTCAGCATTCTTTATGACATGTTTATTATAGGCAGATGCAAATCACAGGCATATTATAGTGAAATGCTGCTTGATGGATGAGCAGCAGCGCTGCATAGCATCTTTATAGAAGATTCTGTTAGTGTGCCCTGTAGATTTTTCTGATCTGTTTATAAGGTAACAAATACTTTATACAATTGAATTGAATTTAATGTTTAGCATTGGAACGCATTGTTTTGTACAACCACGTATTTTGATTAGACTCAACAGCAATTAGATTATTAACTACAGTATATCTGTCACTCTGCATCACAGGTGTTCTAATAATCAACCCCTGAGCTACTTGGTGTGTGGACCAAGGGATTGTACATCCTACATAGGGCACTAGCTTTCCATTTCACGCTATTTGGGATTCAACTCTCAGTTAGCTGTGGTTTTTTTAAAGCAGAATATAGACAAAGTAAAACTTCTGAGATTTACACGACTTTACGAGATTGAAGGACCTCGCCTTTGGAGTACATAGTACTGGTAAGGATTTAACTTTTAAAACCAGCTTGGTGCTAATACCACCATGTGCGATAAAAATCATAATCTGTTGATAATTGATGGCTATTGTAGGACTCTTATATAAAAGCAACATCACACTCAAAGTTATGTTGGCTATAATAGACTATGTGAACACAAGTATCTTCCAAACCTCCAAAGACATTGTATATAAGGATGCATGTTCTCTAATCTGGAGTTGGTCCCCCTGTTGCAGTTATAACAGCTTCCACTTTTCATGTAACCACACTCAGGCTGACCACAAGATTTTGGAGTGTTTCTGTGGTAACTCCTGCCTGTTCATTCTGTAGAGCATTTATGTGGCCAGGAGCACTGATGTTGGATGAGAAGGTCTGGCTCACAATCTCCGTTCTAGTTCTTCCCAAAGGTGCCCGATGGCGTTGAGGTCAGGGTTCTGTGTTAGGGCCAGTCGAGTTCTTCCACGCCGATCTCATCAAACCATGTCTTTATAGTTCTTGCTTTGTGCAGAGGGGCACAGTCACGTTGGAATAGAAAAGGGCCTTCCCTTGTTAACTGTTGTCGCAAGGTTGGAAGCATAACATTGGCCAAGATGTCTTGGTATGCTAAAGCATTTAAGATTGCAATTCACTGGGGATTGCTGGCTACATACCACCCAAAAGTGCAACTTAATTAGACTCCCATGCAATCATGTTAAAGCTGAGCCATTTTGCTCCCACCAATCAGGACCTGTATTCACAAAGCTTCTTAAGCCTAAAAGTTCCTCCTAGTGACGAAATTCTAAGATAATTCTTAGAATTATGACATTTTCTTAGAATTTCCCCTTAAGTTTAGGACTAAATCTTAAATCTTAAATCGTAAAGACAAAAATGATTCACGAAACATCTTAACCCTAAAAACAGCCCATAAGGTAAGAAAGGAGGACTTTTAAGAGGCTTAAGAGATTCTATAGCAGAGGACAAAATGGTGGAAAGAAGAAATATTCTTCAAACATTAATGTAAAAGTAAACACTGCTCTCCTGTCCAATTTGGTTTTCTTGTTCTTTCACTTCCTTACATCTCTCTTGGATTGTTGGCTACATACCATCCAATAGTGCAACTTAAATAGACGGTCCTGCAACAATGTAAATTGGTAAAAGGTGAGCCATTTTGCTCCCATCAATATGAAATGAATTACAAGTAATAAAATCAGTATGGTAAATAAATATAAGAACTTTAATATAGTAACTACAGTACGTAAATACTGAATATTTAGCCGATAACAAAAACTTTAAAATATATACATACTGTAAAGTAGCCTGTAGTTATGATTATACAATTTATTTATATACAAACATTATGATTTCACTGTCTGTTCTATTATCATATACAAAATTTTCAAGAGTGCATTTTGAGACCTTTGCAGATAATTTTTTATCAACCAATCACAGTCCTTGAATTGCTGCGTCATCCCTAGCAACAGGGTCGACCACACCCCCTCCCTAAGATAAAGGTTTTTGCACTTTCCTTACTCAGAGTTGCTCTGAGAAGTTTCTCCTAGTGTAGGACTCCCAGCTAGGACTTTTTAAAGCTGAGATACATTAGGAGCTCCCTGAGAGAATTCGAAGAAGCTTTGTGAATACGGGCCCTGAATTCAAAACAGGTACGGCCAAATACTTTTTCCTCATGTAGTATATCTTCTATGACCACATCTCAGTCATGCTGATAATCAGCACGACAGCATGCCAGCTAAAAATGTATTTTAAAAGATTTAGAAACGGGTTGGGTGATTTCGTCAGACATCTGTCGGGTCTTGGTTATTCCAAAGGTGTGCTGTTCAGTGGTAGCTGGACTTGCTTTAAATTGCTGAAGATGTTTCACCTTTTATCCAAAAGGCTTCATCAGTTCTATAAAGGGTATCTTGGAGTGGCAGGTGTATAAAACTCTGTGGAGTCGTTAAGTTGTTGACACCCTAACGGTGACCTGAGGGTTGTTGTTTTATCCATGTGTGTCGTTAGGGTCACCTGTGAAACTGTCTTGGGAGTGATGAAAGTGCTGCTTTGTAAATCGGTGATGAGTGTTGTCTGAGGTTCCTTTGAGAGATTGTTATTTTGCTACACTGCTAATATTTAGGAACGGAAACTGAAAAAGAATATAAGAGTGGGCAAATAAGAGCGTTATGGCTAGCAGAGGGGATTAAAATAAGCGGTGACTTTTCAGTCTCTGTCTATCTCTTTTATTTTTATTCAGTTTTGCTGGTTCGGGAATATGAGAGGCCCATGCAACACTGAAGGTGGCAGTAAATGTAACCAACAAACACAGTCGCATCTTTCTTCCTGATTTAGTCTTTCCCTCTCTCGCTTCCTTTCCGTCTCATTCTCACCTTGTCTCTATCCTATGTCTTTTCATCTTTACCAATTCACCCATGTGTGATTCCCAGCAACTGTAGTCGATGGAATGATTTAAAGCTCTGCTTTCGCTTTTGCTACATTCACATTCTTAGTGCGCTCATGTCACGCGCAAAGCTGCCAATTAAATCGCTGTCTATAAAGGGTGCTGTCTGCCTCCTCGCGCCACGATAGATATTTGTACTGTAAGGAATGATACAATCGGTGTATATCGGTATACATGCATGCCTAACTGTATGTAGAAAAACCAAAAAGGAGCACATACCGGATGCCATAAGGTCACGTCTATCTTAATTAGCACATTTAATAGCCACAAACAGCCCCTGGTGGTATTAAGTGTAGGGTTAATTAGCATGCTGTTTATGTGCCTGCAGGAAGTGCAGCGACGCTGTGGATCAGCCCATCTAGTGCTGTCTGTTGCTCTTTAGCTGCTGCTTTTGTTTTTCTTGCATCTGAAGTGCATCTCTGCTGGCAGCCCCTCACTGCTAGGCAAGGCCTGCTGGTAATACCTCTATTAGACCCACATAAGGTAAAACTGTCATATATCATTTCCAACTTGTGATTTCTATGCTAGGAGACGGTGGCTGCCTGTGATGTCCCTGAATATAAATGATCACAAGTGGTGGGAAAAAAATAGCTCTTTTTGTTTTCAACATTGATTCGTACGGTGGCCGAGAAGTGCAAAACAACTTAACAAAATAACAAATTAAAAACCACAATAACAAAATCCAAAACAAAATAACAAATTCAAAAACAAAATAACAAAACCCAAATCAAAATAACAAATTCAAAAACAAAATAACAAAACCCAAATCAAAATAACAAATTCAAAAACAAAATAACAAAACCCAAATCAAAATAACAAATTCAAAAACAAAATAACAAAACCCAAATCAAAATAACAAATTCAAAAACAAAATAACAAAACCCAAAACTAATTTGTTATTTTGTTTTGTGTTTTATTAATTTGTTTTCGGTTTTGCTATTTTGATTTTGAATTTGTTATTTTGTTTTCGGTTTTGCCATTTTGATTTTGAATTTGTTATTTTGTTTTCGGTTTTGCCATTTTGATTTTGAATTTGCTATTTAGTTTTCGGTTTTGTTCATTTGGTTTGCACCTCTCGGCCGTTCAGAAACGAACCGGAAAAGGTAGGTATAGTTTGCGAATGAAATTCTTACCGCTGATTGGACGAGACATCTGTCACTCAAGATATACAGGAAGTACTGTAGCGGCGGTAGACCCGTGTGTGTATGAATGTGCAAACATGTACTGTCCTTATTGTGGTTTCAAATATGGCGTTCTGCCAAATTTTTGTCAGTTCTTGTGGAATTATTTTTTCTTTTAAAAGAGACACAGCAGTTCGCAAACTAATCTTTATACCGTGATATGTCATCAGCATATCCAAAATCACGGCATACGAATGTTTGTCCTCAAAGTAACGTTGAATAAATTCCATTTCCTTGCTTTCTAATGAAAGATTTTATTATTTTCTTAGTTTTGCACACCGAAACTTTTTTTTTTAATGAAGCAGAACACACAAGAAACAAAGTTAGAGACAAAATTTCCTACTTCCTGTATATCTTGAGTGACAGATGTCTCGTCCAATCAGCGGTAAGAATTTAATTTGCAAACTATACCTACCTTTTCCGGTTCATATCTGACTCGCCGAGAAGTGCAATACAAATTAACAAAACCCAAAACAAAATAACAAATTCAAAACCAAATTAACAATTAGTTTCGGGTTTTGTCATTTTGTTTTCGGATTTGTTAATTTGGTTTTGAATTTATTATTTTGTTTTGGGTTTTGTTAATTTGGTTTTGAATTTGCTATTTTGTCTTTGAATGTTATTTTGTTTTCGGTTTTGTTAAGTTGTTTTGCACTTCACGGCCACCGTAGATTCGCCTGCACACGTAATATTTACTTAGCCATGGCGATGGCCTGCTACAAGAGGAAAGAAAGAAATGTTATCTGTACTTAATTGCAACATTATGGGTAGCTCAGTGGTTAAGGCATAAGATTATGTTTTGGAAGTTCAAATCCCATGATCACCATGTTGGGTCCTTGAGCAAAGCCCTTAACCCTCAACCGCTCAGATGTATAAGGAGATAAAAAAAAAAAAAAAAAAAGTAAGTTGCTCTGGATAAGGGTTTCTACCAACGCCTAAATGTAAATATTACCACTGTAGACTGGAGCATTCCCTAGTACCTTCTCACTAATTTGCAAGACGTTTAATTAGAAAAGCTTAATTAAATAAGCATGAATATATTTGTCTTGCTGGGTGGTGTAGTGATTAGTGCTGTCGCCTTGCACCTCCAGGATCCGGGTTCAATTCCTGGCCAGGTTCGATTCCCGTCTCTGTGGGCATGGAGATTGCATGTTCCCCCCGTGCTTGGTGGGTTTCCTCCGAGTTCTCCGGTTTCCTCCCACAGTCCAAAGACATGTAGGTTAGGTTAATTGGCATTCCTAAATTGACTGTACCCCGCCTTGTGCCCTACGTCTCCTGGGATAAGCTCCAGGCCCCGTGACCCTGAACACAGGATTATGCTGTATAGATCATGAGTGAGTGAGTGATATTGGTCCTGTAGTCATCGTCCATTGGATGGCTCAGTGGTAGGTTTTTCACGTGCCATGCAGAAGGCTTGGGTGTTCAATTCCCACCCAATGTCCAAACACCAGCCGCTGGATGCAGTGCCGGACTTGTGCACGGATAAAATGTTAAAGTTGTGTCAGGGAGGGCGTCTGGTGTAAAACCTATGCTAAGTTGTGTGCGGATCGGATGGTTAACTGTGGCGACTCCTTAAAGGGAGCAGACGAAAGACCAACAATTAATGGAAAAATCCATCCAATATACTTGTAACTTGAAAACTAGTATATTTAATTTTGACATTTATTTTCAAATTTTGACTTGATTCTGATTGGACCGTTCCAGTTTAACCTTAATTCATAAATATGTCCATTTATTTAACTCTAGCTAACAGTTTCTTTGTCATTTGAGAACCAACTCATGGTGTTGCGAGTGGGTTTCCGCCCTTGCTTCATCTCTTCACAAAGAAAAGTGATGCAACAGTGCTTTAGACACCTTTAGTCCGTCTAGCTCTCACTTCGCCATCGGAACACTCCGCTCTAAGACGAGAGCTTTCACAGCTTCAACTTTCATGCTAATGCCAACTCCTAATGCTTGCTTGTCATAGGGGGCTAACTAGCTCAGCCGAATCTCTGGTGTAACTAAGTGCAACTTCGTCTTAGATCCGCACTGGATTTATATTCTGTTCACAGGGGTAATAAAAAGACAGCAGTAAAAAAAACAAAAAAAACCCAAATCGATGCAAATCATTGAGCACATCACACATATTTCAAGATATAGTTCATATTTAAAGTTTCAGGGTGGAAGTATTTTTTGTTTAAGGTCACAGATTATATTTCAGTTTTCAGCAAAATTGGAAGTCTCTAAAATGTGTCTGTTAATGGTTCAGCTGAAATACAACTCGGAGCAAAGCTTCTGACATGCTTGATTTGCTTTCTATTTCACTTCATTTCACAACACTTTCCTTGTGTGTCAGAGGTCTGTAGCTTTAAATGAATTGCACATGAACACCCCTTTGAGGAAGCACATTTCACTAGCAAATCAGAAAGCAGGGACCAGAACCGTCCATGTTCGAGACCTTAGAAATTATTTTGCTGCTCATGGTCACATTTTTCCCACCCATATTTCTGCAAAAAAAAAAGACCAGCAATATACTGTATGAGAGTGAGTCAAAAATTATCCGCACTATATTAAAAATTTTGTTGGCCAGATGTGAGTCTGTTGCATTTGTTCATTTGTGACTGCGGTGCAAGCAACAATGGATGCCCCGTGGAAGAAGTGCAGCGTGCAGTGATTTATTATTTTTTTTTATTGATCGAGTTTTTTTATTTATTTATTCATTTTTTTATGGTCTAAAAGTTTACCTGATGCCATTATACAGTATATTGAAGACTTTGTACTCAGCATGGAGAAAGAGTTTGGATATCTGCAAACAAAATGTGGACCGATACTCTAAGGAAGGCGAAAGCTTCTTAAAGAGAATCATTATTGGTGATGAGACATTGATTCATCACTACGAGCCTGGGAGTAAACTGCAGAGTATGGAACGGAAACATCCTCAATCCTCGATCAAGGAAAAGCTCAAAAGTCGACCATCAGCTGAAAAATCGATGATTATCGTTATGGGATTTTCAAGGACCAGTTTTGGAACATTATCAGGAAAAAGGTTCAACAATCGACAGTGCTTGTTACACTGAGACGCTTATTGAAGAGCTGAAGCCTGAACTTTGTATGAAACACAGAGGAATGCTATGCAAGAGTGTCGTGATCTTGCATGACGATGCATGTCTGCACACTTCTGCCCACACTGTGTGTTAGAAAAGTTGTTAAAGCATCTTTCCTATAGTCCTGATCTACATTAGCTCCATCGGACTTTTACATGTGACTCAACCAATATGTGTAAAGTTTTTTAAACATGCAAAGGGTCATTCAATGTAGCACCAGAAGATTAATAATATGAATATTTCATAGCAGTACAGTCATGGTTCGGTTAATTTGGTGGCACTCTCTACAGTATCACTGCCGCGTTGTCAAAACTAAGTAGTTTTCTCTGTGAGTGTGAATGGGATTGAGATGGAGCCATATTGACGAATCCAGACAGCACAGCAGTTGTAAAAGAGACCCTCGTATTATCTCTCGGGCCGATCTGGCCACACTTATGGATCGAAACGCTGCCGTAAATTCATCCTCAGGTCAGTGGTGAGGCACGGCATGGAGCAGCCTCTCTGCACTGAGCGATAAAGGCATGGCCACGAGGCTCGAATCCTCACCCCGCCTCCATCCTTTTAATCCTCCCTCTCTGGCTAGGACTCTCCCCAGCACGTTGTTTTCTCTCATTTGATGGATCACCAGGTCTCCTGGCTTGCTGACAGCCTTGAGAATAGAAACTGGTCTTATTTGATGTAAGTTCTGAGTTGGGATTTGGTGACATTGGCTCACCTTTGGTAATGGAAAGTGTGTGCGTGTGCATGTGGGTGTGTGTGTGTGTGTGTGTGTGTGTGTGTGTGTGTGTGTGTGTGTGCGTGTTAGTAAGAAAGAAAAGTGTCATGAGTATGTTTCACAAATGAACATGTTCTGCCGTGGTTCTCCTCACATTCCTCAGCCTGAGTGACAAAACCTGTCTACTGTTACACTGAAAGAAGCCATGAAATTTTGTAATAGAGACACAAAAATAATCCTGCACGGTCACTACTGTATATTTTTCATACTGGTCTACAATGTCCTTCATGGATAATAGTTTCGGTTTCACCGAAGCTGAAGACAAAAGATGATGCAAAGGCTTAATTGAAGTATTCATTTATATATTTGTTTCCTGTTGATCTTCTTAGAATAAAAATGTGGTGAATGAATTTGAACATCCTTACCATGTTCAAATTTTTTGTTACAGATCCACATAGACTCATTTAACAAACCGTGCCAGATGGGCTGTTTCCATCACTGCTGATCTCCATACTTCACGCACAACAATCTCTAGTGTTTAGCAAAAACTTTGTTGATAATTAAGGTCAAAAAGTCACCAAAACTGTACAGTTAAAAATTGTAGTAGCCTGCTCCGATGAAATTCTGTACAGGAACACACATGGTAGAGTCAGAATATGAGCCTGACAGAAAGACTCCGTGAACCCAACCTGGTGGACGTGGTGTGATGGTGAGGGGACTGGAATGGTACAGCCTAGTTAAGTTGTTGCTTACCCTTCATGTGCAACCGTTCGTGGCCACCATTGACAACAATCTTCTAATGGCTACCTCCAGGATGTCACTAAGCAAAAATCAACAAAAACTGGTTTGACGCTGAGTTCATTCTTCTTCAGTGGTCTTCCCAGTCACCAGATCTGAATCCAGTTGAACCTGTTTGGGAAGTTGTAGAATGGGAGATTTGCAGGATGGATTTGCACGTGAAAAAGCTGCAGAATCCTGACAGCAAGGACCTCAATCTACCTGTAAATGGAATGATTCCAACATATTGGGGGATTAATGCCATGAGGAAGTGAGGCACTACCCAGTATTAGAGCTTGATTGAGTGCACATCTACCTCTACCAGCTTCAGGAAACAAGTTCTTGCTGTTCTTTCGACTGCTCCTAGCGGACTATATGGTCCACACATTGGCACAGGTTGTTATGCCAGATTCCCTTCCTGATGCAACCCTCCCATTTTATCTGGGCTTGGGACCAGCATTTCATCAAGTGGCTCAGGTTTGGGCACTGACTGGGAATCAAACCTGGGCCTTCCGCATGGCAGACGAACACCTACCACCAATGCTCTGTCTTTGGAAACTGTACAAAATTATTGAAAATGAATGAATAAAAGTTAATTAATTATCATTAATTATCATTAGCCTTGCACCTCGAGGGCGCAGGTTCGATTCCTGCCTCTGTGTGCATGTTCTCCCCATGCTCGGTGCGTTTCCTCCAGGTACTCCGATTTCCTCCCACAGTCCAAAGACACCCAGATTAGGCTAACTGATATCCCCAAAATTGCTTGTAGTGTGTGAACAAGTGTGTGTCCTTGCCATACTGCAACTTGTCCAGGGTGTACCCTGCCTTGTCCCCTAAGTTTCCTGGGATAGATTCCAACCCCACTCCCCCCACAACACTGTATACAGAATTAAGCGGTATAGATGATCATGGAGTGAGTGATTATCATTTGAAAGAAAGAACAAGTATATTATTTGGGGCAAAAAATAATCGTCATGTATGAGGGATGTTCGAGTCAGATCAAGACTTATGACGAAGAAGTCTTACATTCATGAATGGAGGTGTAAAACTGATTGACATTTACAGAAGACGTACAGTAGAAGATACAGTAAGGGGGGGAAAGACTCTTAATTACTGCAGCTTTTCTTTTAAATATGATAGTTTCTATTGGGTATTATTTCAATTTCATTTTGCCATGCATACTTAATCCGCTTGTTTGACCTTTTAAACTAATCCAGTTTTGATTCACGCATACTGTATTTGTGAGCATTTTAGAGCTTAAGTCCCATAATGCATCTGAGAAAAAAATAAAAATGGATCTGTCTCTGCAGTGTAATGTACAGTACTTGCCTCCCATCCAGGCTTAGTGTCTGCCTTACGCCCGGTTTTCCCAGAGTGGCCTCCACAGAGATTCACAGCGATCCTGATCAGTGTAAAGTGAAGGTTTAACATCTTGTGGCACTTCAGGTTTTATGGCAACTACTTTGTTTACTCACTTATTGCCGAACAGTTGGTGAGGACTGGGCCGTAAATTGGGAATGTAGACAGACTTGTAATGGGGATGGTCACGTGCTTTATGGACTCCATGTAGAATTTCTCATTCAGCTCAAAGGTATTTCTCTGTGATTGAATGATGCTTGGGTTTGACCTTTGTATGACCCTTGGAGCTCATCTGGGAGGAGTAGGGGTTTATATCTGTGCGAGGTCACGCTTCAAAATGTTCCTTGTACATGTCCCTTAATAAACTGCGTTTAGGGTAGGAGAGAGAGAGAGAGAGAGAAAAAAAAGAGTAAACTGTTGATTTAATTCACTACTTTCTATGCTCATTTCGCCGGTGTGTTTAGTAAATTCTGAATAATGAAAGTTTATATCCTGTGAGTGATTTTTGCACAACATTTGAATCTCTAGAGAGATGAAAAAAAACGAGATCGGAGAGGCAGTTGTTTTTTTTGTTGTTTTTTCTGCTCGTTCCAGAAACATCAATCCAATCGTGCTGAAGAACGATCTTGGCAGCCTTCTCACATCATGCATGTACATCATTTTTTTTAAGCAACAACCCCTACTACCATCTCGACATACATCCTACTCAATACCGCTTTACACAGTCGCAGCAAAAAACTTTAAAAGCAATCTATTCCATATTTGTGTACTGCTGAAATTGGCTTCAACCTTTTACATTGCATAACAGGATATTGTAAGAAAGGAGGTGTGGGTTGCCGTGCGACAAACAGTGTGATAGGGCAGGGGAAGAAAAGATCTGCGTCTGAATCTGATTGCAAGAATGCATGAATATGAAATGTTCTGATTTAAAGTAATATAAAATGTTGATGCTTTTCAGTAAAAATGTGCGTGCATGCAAAACTGAAGACATAACCAATAAGACAACCAAGTTACCCTACAACTGCAGATATACAATGTTTTTTGATGTACAATACACCAATCAGCCATAACGCTGACCCATTAACATTAAAACCACCTAGGTTTTGGGTTCCCCTTGTGCCACTTGGGGGGTAGGACTGGCTCCTTGGGTTGTGGCTCTGCGGGGCCTTTGGGAGTGTAGTGTGGTGCCTGGAGCCCGGACCATAGCGGCGAAGGGTGTTGAGTGCTGAGGATTGAGGCAAGGAGCCTTCATGGATCAGACTTGTTTATCAAATTGGGATCTGGGGATTTGGGATGCCCGGTCGGTGACCTGTGCTGTTGCAGGCTTTGGTGCATTGGTGTTCAGATGCCTTTTTTGACTATGAGATCAGACCAAACTGGCTTGTCTTTGGGTGAGCATTGGGTGCCCAAGATCCTGGCACTAGTTTAATCATTGATCAAGCAATGATGAGAACAATTAGTCCTGCTTTGACATGAACACATGACTTGCAGGCTATATAAAAAGAAACATGTTCAAGCAAGAGCTAGACACAATCAGGAAACCCGCCAATGATAGGGCAGAGGTGGAGACAAGACTGAACCACAGAGCGTACACGGACCTCATGACCACAACAAAAGAGACAATTAATACGTAATGAAGTGTTTAAACATTCATAGCCTCAAAAACTCTCCAAACCTCGGGGATAACGACGACTCCATTCAAAATCTGATTGGAGTCAGATGTGTTAGTGTTAATAGTGAGGTGAGATTGGAGGTGTGGGCTGTAAAGCTGGTGTCCTGCCCCTATAAAAAAGACAATTAAAATCTGGTTACTGGTAAGTGGAGTCTGCTCTACTTAAGAAAAACGTGACAATGTGACTGAGACCTTCATCATAGCCCCACAGATGATGAATAGTAATGATGCGTAACGCTTGAGGGGCTCGTCATTACAAAGTTAAAAGAAATTCAGTCCTGGATGCATTGTACTCTCACAGAAACTGTACAGTATCTAAGGAAATACATTACTGCATGTCTCAAGCCTGAAGTAAGTTGCAACTCTTCTGGGAAAAGTTTCTGTAGAGAGACTTTTTTTCTTTTTTTGGACAGAAATACCCAACATTAAAACTTCATCATAACTGTGATGCATAGTGTAGTGTGTATCGAGGTCCTGTGCTGCTTCACTGCCTGGACTTCATGCAACTGCTGAAGTCGAGACATTTTAATGTAGAATGATACTGTAGGTAGTGGTTGGTCACACGGGTTTAATGATAAGTGACCAGAGTCCTGAGCTTGGTGGCACGGTGGTGTAGTGGTTAGCACTGTCGCCTTGTTGCACCTCTAGCGTTTGCATGTTCTCCCGGTGCTTGGTTGGTTTCCTCTCGGTACTCTGGTTTCCTCCCACAGTCCAAACACATGCAGGTTAATTGGCGTTCCCAAATTGCGTGGGTGTCTGTGCCCTGTGATGGATTGACATCCTGTCCAGAGTGTACTCTGCCATGTGATAGGCTCCAGGCTCCCCGTGACCCTGAATACTGGATAAAGCGGTATAGAAGATGAATGAGTGAGTGAGTGAGTGAAATAGAATTAATATTTTTTATTCGCTCAAACTCTCTCAGGTGCACGCTCGAAACGTATTTTGGCTCGCTCAAATCCTCATGCTTTCTCAAAATCTCCCAGATGAAAAAGAAATGCTGGATGATAGTAAACACTGATTGGTTGTCTCCTTGCCAATCGGAACCAGCCAATCAGAATTGGCCTTCTTCCAGTATCTGATTGGTCTGGCTTTGTAGCACATTGTCAGGCTGTGAGAGCTCTTCTGTGATCCTGATGGGAGGAGAGAAGAAGTTTTAGTAAAGAGACACTAATTTGATGCCAAATGAATTGACCTGTTGAGCATCAGAGCTACTTTGCAGGGCTGTAGGACCAGAGTGCCAGTTGTCTGTGTTTAATACTGTATGGTGAGGAACAGTTCCATTTGTGTCATATCGCTAAGTGTACTGGATTTAAAATTGCAGGATTCTTTGGTGTTGTAAGCACATATTGGCTTTCTTGAAAGCCTATTGGAGCTGCTTCTGAAGCCAGCCTTGCCCCAATTCTACTGCCTTGCAAAAGTGTTAACAGCACCATGTGAGTAAGAGCTAGCAGAAATATTGCTGAATTTAAACAGCTTGTTACGAGCAATGGTGGAGAAATCAACATTACTGTTATTGCATGTCTCATTGGAAGTTTAAGAAAATCGTGTCATAAATTCAATTCCATTTTCAACTATTTTCTTATAAATATTTCATGGAAAAGATTAAAAACTGTATTGCACTAATGTAACTAGTGATGCACTGAAATGAAAATTTGGGCCGAAACCTACTAGGATGGACTAGACCCACTTGCCCGAAAACCGAAAATGACTTCTTTCAAAAACGTAAACATTTAAAAACATGCTTACTCTATATTTGTATTGTAATTATATATGTATATATATATATATATATATATATATATATATATATATATATATATATATACAATTTGTATTGTAATATAAAACCCTAACCCTATAGGGTTAGGGTTATATAGGATGGGTGGGCGGGGCAACATTAATTTTCGACTTGCGTTTTAAGCGTTGTTTTTTTTTTTTTTCAGTGGCAGAAATTTCGGCGCACCCCTAAATGTAACAATGGAATCTTACATTTCCTGCATGTGATGTATAAAGTAAAATGGAAAAAGATTAAACCTTTAAATCAGATTCACTTTTGTTAATGATGATTGATTTAGTTCAATGTCAGTGAGTAAAGCTAACGAAACTTGACCTACACCTTGGACAATATTCACTTTCTGTGCGTATCATATTAACATTCCATAGACGTTTTGACACGAGAGTAACATAATAAAATGCAATGCATTATTTTTTCTTTTATTTGAATTAAATTACATTTTATTGTACATAATTTAATGTAACCCCTCTCTCACACACAAAATCATCTGCCATATCGAGTATCCTCCAGATTATAATAGGACCGAATAGGGCTTAAATAGGAATAGGAGGGAAAAAAAAAAAACCTTTACCATGGGAAATCTGCAGCTACTCCACGTTTGCCAGCTGTGACCAGGCGCTAGGGCTCTGTGACTAGATTCTGGTTTCATTAGAGCACTCTTCCTCCTTTTTGCTGAACGAAACAATCAAATACACTCTGGAGGAAACCAAATGCTAAAACAAAAACCAAAAAAAAAAAAAGAAAAAAAGTGAGAACTCTCACTGGGGTTTATTTAATTTCACCTTTTGCTCTATTCCTGCCTTCTTACTCTAACTCCCCCTTCGTTTCTCTTTCTGTTCCAGCGACTGTATTCTCCAGTTGCTACTTTAATTCAGAGGTTTAATTTAGCACTAATGTTAGGAGGCTCTCTGCTTTTCGCATTATTTGTGTAATGCGGTGCAAGAGAAAGGATTAAGCGGACAGTGATTATGGTGAATGTGTGTTCATAGGTTTTTCGCTCCCCTTGGAAACACCTTATAGCTGTTCGCGTTAATGACAGCGAGAGGGCAGCATACAGTACACGGCTCTCCAGATCTCTTAAATTAAGTCTCGTTTGAAAGCTTTGTAAATGAGATTCAGCTTCATGGTCTTCATTCTTCATTTGGGTGGTGTGTGTGTGTGTGTGTGTGTGTGTGTGTTCCTGGTTTGGCCAGTGCTTCCCTTTTTCTCCATGTTTCTTTCTGAATGAGGTTCAGTGCCCCGTCAGTACACAGTGCTTTATTTAGCATTCTCACTCTTTCACTTTCTCAATTCCTCAACACCATCAACCTCATCCCTGTTCTTTTTTCCCCCCCATTGCATCATTTTGATTAATGCTTGGTATGGATGATCGAGGGAGTGTGACTTGGAAAGGGAGGAAGGGAAGAAAAGTGGAATGGTTATGCAAGGTTTGTGGTACAGCCTCTTATTCCCAGCGGACTCCGTCTGAAATATGGCTTTAGCTTTTATGGTCTGTGCAGTTCTGGCAATGACCGTGTAATAAGCACAGGAGGTGAAACGTGCGGCTTGCAGACCACCGATTCCTAAATCAGGACTGTGGTGTGCATTAGACCGAGAATACTATACATGTCATTTAGTAATATGACTCATTTCGAAACACTGGCCAAGTGTGATATGTAAGGTATGAAAGAAGATGGTTATACGCATGGTGGTACTATATAGGAAAATAATGAATGGTATAACATGAACTGATGCAAAATGGACTTATTATTATTGCCCAGACATTCACCTTGCTTCTCCAGGGTCTACGCCTTGAGTCTGTTTGCACTAATGCATGCTTGGTGGCTTTCCTCCAGGTACTCCGGTTTCCTCCTAAGCTATTGGCGTTCCCAAATTGCCCATAGTGTGTGCTTAATGAATGAGTGTTTAAGTATGTGTGTGCCCGGTGATGGATTGGCATCCTATGTAGGGTGTACCCCGCCTCATGCCCAATGTCTCCTGGGATAGGCTACAGGCTCACCGTGACCCTGTATACAGGATAAAGCGGTATAGACGATGAGTGAAACATTCTAGCAAAGACTGGATTGTAGCTTACTGCTGAGCACCTTATACCTTTTTATACCTCCAACCTGTCTCCGCCCTCCCAAGCGTCTAACTGTCTCCGCCCCCCCAAGCGTCTAACTGTCTCCGCCCCCCCCCCAAGCGTCCAATTGTCTCCGCCTCCCCCCCCAAGCGTCTGCCCCCCCCCAAGCGTCCAACTGCCCCCCCCCAAGCGTCCAACTGTCTCCGTCCCCCCAAGCGTCCAACTGCCCCCCCCCCAAGCGCCCAACTGTCTCCGCCCCCCCCAAGCGTTCAACTGTCTCCGCCCCCCCATGCGTTCAACTGTCTCCGCCCCCCCAACCGTCCAACAATTGAATCTGGTCTCCGAGTTTTGTACGTTCTACCGCAAATGTGTAGGCTTCATGTGTAGGTTTTCCACCCACATTCTAAGACATTATAGTGGTAAGTTTTTTTTCCCCCTCTCCCGTTAGTTGCCGCTGATCCTCCAATTAACTAACGATTGCCTGACACCACTTGTGATGATCATAAAATAACATTCAAAGAAACCAAACAACTGTAAAACAAAGGAGTCTGTAGTCTTATGGATGAATGAAGTCAATGAGAATTTATTGCACTAATTCCCTATTTGAGTATTAGCCCATGATTTTTTTTAAGACAACCTGACAAAGTGTCCAATAGAAAGTTCAAAAGCCAACTACCAAGTGTCTCCGCATGTGATCATTTATACTCTGCACCAGGGATGGACTCATTTCCTGTCCCCCCTTTTCATCTTTGCAGATTTCCCCATTATAATTGAAATTCACTTTTATTATAGTTTCTCTGGTTATATTGATTTTTTTTTGTTAAGCATACATTTGTTCATAATAAGTGGTGTATGGACACTTCCAGACATACAGTAGTTTTAACCTCAGTTATGAACAGCAGACCGCAGGATATCTCAATGTACTGTACATCACCGCTTTGTGTAAGCTTTTTACTTTTATTTTATTTCCTTACTTGTTCTCATTGGGGCATATGCAGACTGATTGGCGTTTTCACATTTCCCATAGTGTGTGAATTGGTGCCATGTGATGGGTTTCCATCCTATCTATGGATAAGCTTCAGGCCCAATAACTGATATAAACACAGCAGAATAAATTCCCAGTAAAGTTTACTGACACTGGAGACTCCTTCCAAAAATGTTATCAAATCATAATTAGAAGGTCAGAAGAGCGTCTTTGTTAAATAGCAAACACATTTAAACATTAATCGCATTATTTACCATAGATTATGAGGAACATCTGCCATTCAAGTTTCTGTGAATGAGCTGATAATATAGAAACTATGCTGCATTAGAACAAACACATTACTATAAATGAGTGCTGTAGATTATTATTCTACTGTCGGAGGTGCTGAAAATGAACCAAGGATATCTGGCTTAAGAATTCAGGAGCGCTATTGTTTAAAGTGATCTCATTATGAAACGTAACTTTTTGCCATTTTTCGTACAATCTCATGGGTGTCTAGCGTTTGTGCAAATGCAAAATAAATAAATAAATAAATGCATACATTTTCTGTTTTTCATCATGAATCCGTTCTTCTAGTTTGTCTGTTATTTGTAGGGGTTATTAGGGTTACAAGTTTCAAGATGTATTTTGAATCAGACTGTGGAGAGAATTACGAAAATTTGTGTTTTAAAAATTTCACGTCATACTGCTTTCTCAGTCGGAGCAATTACAGGAATTATTATTATTATTATTATTATTATTATATGGTAACTGCCAATTTTTTTTCTTTTTAAGTAACAACAGATCTACCGTGTGTGTTATTTCGCAATGATAATCTCAATCTTAACCATAACATCTTATTTTAACTACATTTTCATTAGGTCTATTTCTTAAGCGCAAAAGGTATGTAGGTTAGTGGCTATTAATAACCTGGACATCTCTATAAGTTGTGTTTTCACTATTACAGTATATGGCTGAATGTTCAGGACGTCATAGGGAATGTTGTTAGTCTTTCGGCTGCTCCCGTCGAGGGGTCGCCACAGCGGACCGTCTAATCCGCAAACACCTTGGCACAGGTTTTATGCCGGATGCAACCCTCCCATTTTATCCGGGCTTGGGACCAGCAGTACATCCTGTAGCTGCGGTTTGGGCATTGGCTGGGAAATGGAACCAAGGCCTTCCGCACGGCAGGCAAGAACCTTTTGTTTTATTCATCAGAAATACTTTATGCTGCAAAATATACAGTACTGAAACTCGTTGTGTTGTTGGAAATAGTATTTATATTTGAGTTTTATTTCCGCTCATTCGGAAGAGGTCGTGACTGGGGACCAAGTTTGAAAAAGGTGGCCGAACCATTTTTTATAAGAGATTTAATAAGACTGTACTAAGTAAAACAGTTATGCTGTTTATTGTTATGGAATTTTGCTTTTCTGGGCGTACAGTATACTGTGTCACCATTACACAAGCAAATTGTCTGCTTTTGCGGGAGATCGACACTCTAATAGTGTGTATGCTAGATTGTTTCGGGAGAAATGAACTGACAGCTGACAACAAGGTAATATTGTTTGGCTTTTCATTTCAGTACTCCATATTTTAGTGCATACGGTACAAAGTTGCACATGCTTCAGAAGTAGTGCCTTGGAATAAAAAAATAAAAAGGAGTATTTGTTTGTCCAAGTGGCTTAAGTTTCTACGTTTTGATTGGAAGTGCATTATTTTTAATGCTACAAATAGTGACAAATTGGGGAACTCTTGATTGTTTAAATAAGTTCTTCAATTTTGAGTAATTAGCCAACTAATCTATCTAATCTATTCCTTGGGCGAACTAGAAACACCAATTACAGTCCATTTCTATTCCTAACCACAGAAACCTCAGCACAACAAATACAGTTAGAATTAGATTTACTTATTAATTCTAAAGATACTTTTCAAAAATATTTATCATTTCAAATGCAAACAAACAAAAAAGTAAATAAATGCAAACTTTCTTGAATTTCCCTGAATTTAAAAAATCCCCCCAAATAGAAAAATCTAATGTAGTATTGATCAATTAAAAAAAAAGAAGAAGAAGAAGAAGAAAGAGAATATATTGCCCATTCTGGTGCATTCATTCTTCTTTGCTCCAGCATTAAATAAAAACGAGCAGTTGCACACGCGTCAAAGTTGTCAAAAATATAAAAGAGTTTATTTCCATAAATCTTCACTATACTCTTTATATTGATAATGTAACATTAACTCCGAAAGCAACCTATATGTTTTTCAAGATGTTTAGCAGCACACTTAAAAATAGCGTGACAAATGAGTTACATTTTGCATCCCTCGCCAGCTCTCCTCTGTCTATGTCATATTGTCCCCCATAGCTCAGTCTGTTCCCATGGGCTTCACACTGCTTCATCAACTCCTGGTGTGACAGACTGTAGAAGTTTGTCACCACACCAAACTTCTCCTTTACTTCACCCTGGGTGAGAAATTGCTCCTTGAGAGTTGAAAAGCTAGCATTCGCAGCAAGATCACCATACGTGGCCCTTTCATGCTTCTTCTGCTTCTGCCAGAAATCTAGGAAATGGCATTTACAATAAGTGTATAAAGATGAAACTATTTGCACAGGCTTACATGTTTACATTCTTGGTGGTTTTGCGTTGGACTAAATATGGGAGTGCTCCAGTACTGTAGGTGGCATTATTCCATATGAGTTTGTTACAATTTCCACAGTTTTAGGAAATGGTCTATGACTAGCTGTTGAAAGTGTATAAATAAATAATGACATTTTGGGTAAATTATTTTCTGTTCTTTTGAAATTATTATTCAGTTTTTTTTCTTTCTTTCTTTCCTACCCAACCCTTAAATTGTATTATTAGTTACATAGTAACAAAAAAAAGAAAATAAATTATATACAGCTGGAAAAAAATAACCAAAGGTGGAAGGTGACTAATTACATAAATTTTTACATATCTGAACTTTATTAGTGGATACATTTTACATCCTATAATAATTATCTGTACTTTTTACTTCACTACATTTGTACATGACATCACCATGCTAGTATGTAGCATGGTAAAATACTTAATTGCATGATTTGCCTTCGCTTTGTGAAATGTTGCATTATATCATATATAATCATGTAGCAGGTGTTTGAAATACAATAAGAAGTGGAGATGGTTGCAGACAGTGACAAAACAGCATGTGTATAGTGTGGATGGATAGTGGGAGCGAGCCAGAGAGACGGAATTTGACTAAAGGCTACACTGAGCTACTAGAAACACTAGTTTGGAATTGCGAGTAACTTCAAAGGTCATAAATAAATTTTAACTCAATAAACGAACGAGGTCTTGATATACGAGTAGTACACATAAGCTGTGTCTGCCGAGTGTCACATGATCACAACTGAGCTAATGGTTCTTTTCGCGCTGCTGGATTGTGGGTAGTCGTCTTCCATGCTCAGTCTCAGTGTGCGTTGGTCACTTGTATAGTAATTCGTATATGTCACTTGTATAGTGTGCCTATTGTATAGTGTATTAGAGCGGTTCCTTGTTGAAGATCCATTTTCCAGGATCTGACTGTCAGAGAACTGTGTGTGCGTGTGTGTGTTTGTTAATGTGCGTGTGAAAGTCATCCTACACAGTAGCTCCCTCCCTCATCCTCTCCTCTTTCAACTTACTTCAGCTTCACACACACCCAGAAATTTGCTTTGATATATGAGTGCTTTGACATACAAGCTCACAATCGAAGGTTTAACGATAAGTACTTTTGTACTTCTTTACTCAATAGAAATGTAAATGGAAGACTTCCACTTTTACTTGAGTAATATTTTTGCCTAGGTTATCCCTTCTTTTACTCAAGTAGAGGATTTTTGTACTTTGTCCACCACTGCCCTTATCTAAATTGATGGTTGAGGCAAACAGTAAAACCTATGATGTTTAAAAAAAAAATCGATTTGGACATGCCTTGCTTTTAATGACCAATCACAGGCTTTGTCACAGGCAGCTGCAGTGTGAACTGCACAGCCAGTGAAGTCTCCACATGATGTCTGTTTGCTCTGCAATTATGCAATATTGTCCACGGAAGCAGTCAAATGTCATACTGTACACTGAGGCCTTTATTTTTCTCTACATATGCCCAGCTCTATTATTTGCTTCAGCAAAGCCCACTGATCTGCAGCTTCATTTAGTCTGCCTTCATTCATGAAGACTACATCAGTGCACAGAGATCTTTGATCATATTGAAGATTTCAAACCACATTTCAGTGTGAATATAAAAAAAAAGACATCTTCTCCCTCAAGGACGAATCCCTCAATCCTTATTTTTGCATGACTCCTGACCTCAATAAAATCTTGCCTTACTTCGGCTACTTCATATTTATGTTGCTCTTAACTTTACCATCCCATGTTGTACCTGACCACAGTATTTTGTGAGTCAGATTTACATTCATCTTGAGGATAAGCCAGTGCTCGGTGTAGAAGATATTTTTTTGATACAAAAATGCAAAAAGGTACCCTATGGCATTGGTTAAGGTTTTGGCACCATCTCACGCTACAAGATTTAAATTGTGAGTGCCACATAAGCACAAATACTTAAATAGTAATTCTCTGAATCTTATCTCCACCAACTTTGCTTCTATATTCCCTTGGTTTTGACTTTGATGTTGTCAGTTTGATCATATTTTGGTCTTTAAAATCAGATCTGCTTGACATTTTCCTAAAGATTTGATTACCTTTAGGAAGCGAATGGAATAACCTTATCTATAGCCTGGGGAGGATTTAGCAGGACCTCAATTTAGATGGTGTCCAGAGCATAGGTCAAAGTGGTGGAAGATGGTTGATGAGTTTGATTGTGATAATTTCTCCTTCAATATGCTTTTTAAGATGTAGAAAGGTAGTGGTTAGCACTGTCGCCTTGCATCTCCAGGGGGTCTGTGTTCGATTCCTGCTTCGGTGTGCATAGAGTTTGCATGTTCTACTCGTGCTTAGTGGGTTTTCTCCGGGTACTCTGCTTTCCTCCCAAAGTCCAAAAACATGCACATTAGGCTAATTGACGTTCCCAAAAAATTGCCCATAGTGTGTGTGAGAGTGAGTGAGTTGTATAAGAAGAAATGACCTAAATCCCAATTTATCCAAATAAAAGTATGTTTATGGGGCAGCATGGTGGCTCCAGCATACCTGGTTTCTCTTGTTCTCTGGTTTCCTCTCATCTGAGATCCACCATGATAGTAACAAAATAAAATTTTTGAAGATGAATGAATGAAATATACCTAAATATATTATTAAGTGTACTTTTCATTGCACTCGTAACTTTCAGACATCTAACGGCTTGTCTATCTGGCTTTACTCGAGCTGTTGGACCTCGCTGGAATCTGAACTTAAATAGCCGCTTGTATGTACCAGGTGATTTTGCAACCAAATCCGAAGTAGGGTACCTGATCCCAAATTAAACGCACGCATGTCTCCGGCTGCCTCGCCTACTTTTCCAGGCTAATTTACAATATGTGTTTTAAGTCCTAGTTCTTAAGGATTACATCCCCCATGATATCTCCTTTCTAAAATTTTCCACCATTTCCTGCAGGGCGTGCTTGCTTCTCTGTCTGCAAATTGATGCTGTGCTGTAAATGAGATGCAGCATTTAGAAAGCCTAAATGTCCATGCCCTTCTCATCGTACTCTTGCACATGAGGGATATGTTTGTAGCACTCTTCAACTCAGAATAGCGTCCGCTTTAATCTAAAGCTGCCAGCCCCCGGCACAATAATGCGTGTAAATGCTGGGTTGTCATTTGCGTGTCTGCTCTGGCAGCGAATTAATGCTGTATGTGTCCCTGGCAGGGATGAAGCATGCTGTTTTCACCGTAACACGAGCACATGAGTGCATTAGCATTGTCATCGCGCTGCATCCCTTTGGCTTAATGATGTTTGACTTCTTTGATGGCACCTTGGCAATATAGTTCGAAGAGCTTGGGAAATTACTGTAGACACGACTTGATAGCCCATGGGGTACGCATGACAAGACAGTCGGGTGGACATAATGCAACTGATATTCTGAGGACACTTGATAAGTCAATCCACTGAGGAGAGCCTAATGCTGATATGCGCCACACCTGCTTAATGAAGGGCATGACGGAAAGGCGCGAATAATAATTAGCTGAGTCATGTTAGCACTATTCAACATTCGATATATATATTATTTTTTAAATATAATTGGGTTTTAAAAACATTATAATAATTATAATTATTAGATTATGATTATATATAATAAAATAATTAGCTGAGTCATGTTAGCACTATTGCACATTTGTTATATTATTTTATATATATATATAATTTTTTTAAATTACAAAAAGCTGAGTCATATTAGCACTATTCAACATTCAATATATATATATATATATATATATATATATATATATATATATATATTGGGTTTTTAAAAAGTTATATTAATTACCTGAGTCATGTTAGCACTATTGCACATTTGTTATATTATTTTATTATTATAAAATAATAATATTAATATATATTTATATAATTGGATTTTTAATTACAAAAATAATATAATATATATTATAATATAATCAAATAATTAGCTGAGTCATGTTAGCACTATTGCACATTATATAAATGTGTGTGTGTGTGTGTGTGTGTGTGTGTGTATATATAATAAGAATATATATGAGAAAACTTCAATTGCTCAAACATGTGGAAATGGCTTCGAGCGAGATCATGGTTGTATAGGAGATGAGGCAATATCTCCCAGCCGAGTTCCTGTAATGTGCAAGTGGTGTTGGTGAATGATTGCATGTACAGTTCTTACAGACAGATGTGTCTCTTCTGCAAGCTGGCAACAAGTTACCCATCGATCTATTTATTTATTTATTTATTTATTTTCAATGCCTTCATGTCCCGCTTTGACTTGAACGGCCCTCATATTAAGCACTTTAAAATGTATTCATAACTCAAAATAGTCTTTATGAAAACAACTCACGTTGAGTTAATACCAGGTGAGAAGCTGGGTTACTTTTGTCTGCCCAAAGCTGAATATTATACATCATAGAGGTCTACCGTGTAAGAGGTTACTATGGAAACTATCCAATATTAGAATACGTGCATATATTTGATTTAAACCTTAAAGCTGGAAGTAGTGTCAAAGCTGCTCTTACAGAAAACAACATGGGCTGGGTGGTACCTTTTATGTCATCTGACCTGGAAATGTCTTTATGGTAAAGCAGCATAAATATTGGTACCAAAAACAAAAAATTATAAAATAATAATAATAAAAATTCACATGAACGGGATGAACATGCAGGGAAAAAAAGGGCCAGACAGTAACCAGAACTCAGAAAGTTTGTTTTCTTTCTATCTATAGACATGCCTCAGATAGTATCAGAGCACACAGCCCAAAGTCCTGGCTCATGCTGAAATAAATTGGATTTTTTTTTTATTTTTTTTTTGAGAAGCTTGTCACTGTTGGAGAGTTGGGTCAGCTGCTACTTCTAAAGCGACACCTATTGTGGCTAAGATGGGAAGGAGGGGTTGTATAACAGGGCTCCTAATGAACACTGCGAGCAAGCCGGAGAGGAGAACAGGACAGAGAGAGCAAGTCGATCTGATAAATATTCTAGCTTTGCTGAGGGGAGATGGACCATTTTTTTTTTTTTCCCCATACAGCTGCTCCATTAAGCTGCTGCTAAGAGGAGACATTTTGTCTTCACACACTCTAAGGTGACAGATGGTGACATTTCAGGCAGTGCCCATCGTGGCATCAGAGGCGAGAATGTGTCTCTCTGGCATTGGCCAAGCCTAGTGAGTCGTACAGGGATGCATGCACAAGTGGGAACACAGTGCAGCAGAACCAGAGGTGGGGCGGGGGACACACATGATGATGATGATGATGATGATGACGATGGTGATGATGCATCCCTACTGTCCTCATTTCCATCAAAACAGCTGAACATAAAATAATAATATAAATAAATTAAATGTAGCATCTGTTGTATATGGAGTACATATGATTTTAGATCATAGACTTTAAGAGGTTAAATAAATAGAATGTTCTTGCTGGACATGCTTGCCTTTTTTGAAAAAAAAAAAAAAGTATACGGGACATGAGACATGAGGAAAAAAAACTGGAGAAGAAAAAAAACGGGATATAGGAGAAAGAAAGAAAAAAACAAGACCATGTGACACGTATTTCCGTAGCCAAAATACGGAAAGGGCAAGCTCCGAGTACAAACTGAATGTCTTTATATTTTAGGCCAAGCTGAAAGTAAAACTCAGCTACTCAGAATGGATTGGTCACTGGACAAAATCGGTATTGCGATTAAGGATAAGGATAAAGCTTTTAGGAGCATTGCTGCCACCTGCTGGAGAGTGAAGTTTTGCGAGATTTCACAAACTTTTGCGATATCTCGCGAACTTTTGGAGAGGTCTCGCGATAAATTTTTATGTTTTTCCTAGCTTACTTTTTTTTTCACCCAGATCCTGTTAGCCAATTTATTATTATTATTATTATTATTCCTTCGCATTTTTTTTCCAAGGTGGAATTGAGGTCGCACATGCTAACATGCATTATAAGCAATTTGGAAACACCTATTAAGTGAACCTATTCTGCATGTCTCTTTGGACTGTGGGTGGAACCCAGAGTACTTGGAGGAGACTCACCAAGCACAGTAACACCCGCTTTGCTCCCGTTTAAAAAAAAAAAAAAAAACATCAAACACCTTATTCCAAGAAGATTAAATTTCCTGTGGAATTTCCTCAGATTTTCTCGCTTATGTCTCTTTTTTGGGGGGGTTACTCTCCTTTCAAAGGGGTAACTACTGTACCAACCCGGAGCGTGAAGACTAATCACGTGCTTCGTCCAAGACATCAAGTGACATCTTTTTTGAACTGCCTCTCATTTAATTTTCAAATATTCAACACGCTATCCGCCCCTTCCGCATGCATGAGAGCTTAGAGCTGCTCTATAGACTTAGACGGCTGCAGCATCACCTGGCAATCAAACTTCCAATCTGTATGTTAATTTTGCATGTTATTATTTTCACCATCCTCTGGTGAAAAAAAACAAAAGGCTTTATTAACCACTTTTTTTTTTTTTTGGCCATCAAGATGTTTTAGTCAGGACATGCATACAGTATATCTGTGATTTTCTGTTTTGTAGTCTTTGTCTTAGAAAAGGTTTTGCCTGCTGTTTCTTGCTGTGCATTCCTGTACCCTTTGTATCAGTGTTCCTAATGCTTCCTGAGTCTCAAAATGCAAAACGGATGCTTTCTCACATAGGCTGTGATTTATTGTATTGTCAAATTGTTACTAGAACGTTGGTTCACCCCAGACGGAATTAAAAGCAGGAATTTCTTCTACACTATTAAGTAAGCAACGACTGTCTACGGTGACCATAGTCATTGCTGTAGAGGAAGCGACATTGCTAAGAACTCCAGTCTCCGCCGACCTACATTAATAATAATAATAATACTATGGGGGAATATATATATATATAATATATTATTCATTGTACTATGGTGACATGACATGTACACCAGGTTTCTGTTGGATTCACCAACTCTAATTATGGAGAGCTTCTCGCACCCAGTGTCATTGGCACTAATCTGCACACGGTCCTCCAGGCTGTTTCCCTCCGCTGCATGATGACTGCAGTTGTTCTCTCCGTCTTCATGCCTGTCGTTCCACCAAGCCATAAAATCTCTTACACTGTGGAGACTGCAGGGCGCCATGTCTTCAAGCCTTTGTTACTTTTGTACAGCTATTAAAAAGAAGAATGAGATGACAGTTGGATCTTTTTAAAAAGAAATTCTTTTTTTTTTTTAATTGCTTGCATTATTGATGCATCGCATATCCATGCTTTTAGCTTGTGTATTAACACTTGCCATGTACTTTATGTGCATGTGTGAGCAGACATAATTTTTTTTTAATTCTACTCTTATAACTTCAGTATTCATTTGGTTTTAAGTTCTCAGCTCAGTCCTGCTGAGGAGAGAGACCGCCTCATAGTGTGTGCCGCACATCAGTCATGTGTGTGCGCGTTTGATGGACAGATGTGAGATGTGCGTTTTAACACCTGTTGAGCAAAATATTGCTGTTGCAAAGTTTTTTCCGTCTGAACCTTTTTTTTTTTTTTCCCCTAATTTGCAAAGCAGCATGTGTTTATGCTACGTATGCCAATCCTGATAACCCAGTGATGAAACCATTTCTCATCAGAGCTATGCTTAGGAATGTTCTTTATGCATTTCTGAACATACTCAGTTTGAGTGAAAGCATGACCAAAAAAAAAACAAAACGTTATGTTAAACCAATTTAAAACTCACAGAGCTGTAGAACGAGGGATGTTGCCATGGTTACTTCTTCTTGGACATTTTTTTTTTGTCTATTTTTTAAGTAAACACT